>VXBW01008256.1:2268438-2284246 GCA_013400375.1 Thinocorus orbignyianus | reverse complement strand
GCGGAGGCCACGCTCCCCAGCCGGCGTTCCCGAGGGGGCAGCGCGGTGCTCCAGGGTGTCGCCTGGCGTCTGGAGGCTGGGTTGGGTCGGGCTGGGTTGGGTTGGGTTGCAGGTGCCTTTGAAGTTGTTTAAGAGTTTGGAGCCGCGCTCTCTGGAAGAGCCGCATCGCTCCTCGCCCTGGTCTGGCGCCCTCCCCACAGCCACGCCTGGGCATCAGTGCTGGGAAGCGAGGGGGTTACTGAGTCTCTGAAGGGCCTTCCCGTTCCTGGGATTAGTGACGGTGAAGTCATGCCAAAAGAACAAAAAAGTATCCAAAAAATATTTTCCGTCCTATCAACCTCGGTTCTTCAGAGAGTTTTGGAGTAATTCTTACAGTAATGACACTGTAGCGAGCGTGTCAGACACGTTGAAGGGTCACTAGGCTGTTATCAAAAGCTGCCATCAAGTATTCAGATTGTGTAAATCTGCTTTTCAATGACTAGACTTCATTAGTGAGAGGTGTCCCTGCCCGTGGCAGGGGGGTTGGAACTCAATGATCTTGAAGGCCCCTTCCAACTCTGACCATTCTGTGATTCTTTGAATGTAAGTTAATTGAGGAGCTGATCCTTTGACTTCTCCAAACCACGCAACATACTTTTTTTGATTATTGCTTTTGACACTGTATTATACTTGAGTGTAAAATGATGAACTATATAGTAATAAGGTTTTTTCTCTTAATTTCTTAACTGCAACCTTAATAGGTTGGTTGGTTTGGGGTTTTTTTTGCTAATTTTATCTTAACTGCAGTAAGTCACCAGTTTGACCAATTACAGTACTCTAAAATGCACACTAATTTATATATTATTTCCTAAGAATATGCTGCTCTTTCTGTGGCTCTTCATCTGGGCAGGCACATATACAACACTCCATAATTACATTGATATGTCAAATTATTTTCAGGTATTAAGTTATTAGCGAGTGTATGAATTTTGCTTATAAAATTTGGAGCTTATTTTTTTCATTTTTGGACAAATCGTTTTCTCAAACATAAAAACTTCACTGATTTTACTTAAGAAGGTTTGCATAGGACAAGGAAAATACTAAACATTCTTTGGTGTTTTGCTTTTTGCAGACCTCTTACATTTAAATACAAATGTGTATGAAATGAGCGGGACAGCATTTTTTGTCTCCTTAGCTTTACGTGCCAACATCAACTTCACAGGCAATTTAGCAAAAAGAAAAAAGATGGTCTTTTCCTATAGTAGTGGTTTATTCTTCCATCTCTCTAGGTGGTGTCTGGTGAATCAGGTGTGAGAACTCATTTGGGTGGGATGATAACCAGCTTTTTTATTTTTTTTCTTTCTCTACCTCCTGGTTAGCTGTCCTTAAGATCGGTTATCTTATAGAAGTATTTGTATATATATGTATATAATGCGGCCATGTGAATGCTTGCATTGCTGAGGGAGTCAGGAACAAGGAGCTTAAGGGATATATGAGTGCCTGCAGTGTCAGTACTGCTGGCTTAGCAAAACTGTAGCATTCGTTGTTTCACTGGTTCTGGTGACTTGCAATGTGGAAATGCAAAGAAGGAAAACTTCAGGAAAACTTTCCTGTGAGGGTGGTGAGACACTGGAATAGGTTGCCCAGGGAAGTTCTGGATGCCCCATCCCTGGAAGTGTTCAAGGCCAGGCTGGATGGGGCTTTGAGCAACCTGCTCTAGTGGGAGGTGTCCCTGCCCATGGCAGGGGGGTTGGAACTTGATGATCTTTAAGGTCCCTTCCAACCCAAACCACCACTCTATGTTTCAGTGCTACAGTTTGCCAATAGAGCTTTCCCAAATACAATGGTTAAAGCAAAAATGTGATCTTCTGCGACAGAGAGTTTTCCCAGAAACAGTTACAAGATGAAGCATCTTGTCTATTTTCACAGTACAGGTAAATTCAGGAGGCATCTCTGGACATGTATAAAAATATTTTCAGTCTCCATGCAGCATTTTGCTTGCTGTGGTTGTGAAGGTTCTTACTTGTCCTGTGATACAGGTAATTTAAATAGATCTCAGGTAATACTTAAGGGTTGTTTGAGCACATCTTGAATTGCAGTAAGTGTAGCTGTTTTAAGCAGCAGAGCTAACCACATCTCCTCACAGCAGTGCAACTCACACTGTTTTTATTTAGAAAATAGTAGAAAAGTGGGAGTAGGTACTTCTAGTATTCTCCAAGAAGTAAGTTACTGTCTGTCAGTGTTACTAAGGATGAAAATCCATGTGCGTTTTCTTCATGATTTCTGACAGTTTTTTTTCCCCCTCTTACTGACGTTTTGCAGATAAGTGTTTGAACACAGCACATGTCTAAGCATGCAGTCTGCTAACGTGCTTCTGAAAAAAATTATAAGAAGTTCTGTCCTTCCGTTTGCTGCACAACATGGGATGAAAAAGGATTTGTTTCCACTCAGCAGGACTCTGAGTTTATCACTCTGCCTGAAGCAGGACACTTCAGGCAGTCCCTCAGGAAAACTAGATCTAGATGAGTGGAAGAAGGTAATGAAGTCTGGGTTGCAAGAAGAAGTCAGTGGGACGGTCTCTGAGCAGAAGGAGCTTTCCACTTTGGCTGCTGCACGGGAGATTTTAGAGATGTGGAGACTAGCTGGCAGATCAGTTCCAGAAAATATCACTGAAGATCAGCTAAAAACCTTTATGGAATGTTCTTCCAAGTCAGCCAAAAAGAAGTATTTAAAATATTTGTATCTGAAGGAAATTTACAAGAAAAACGACAAAAGAAAGATGGATGAGAAAAGGGAAAGGAGGCTGGCAGCACAAAAGCAAGCTTCAGAAACTGATGAGACCAAAAGGAATTCATTCATTTTTTTGTGGGACAACGCTATGGATAAAGCATACAGTTGGAGGGTTGCTCAGTCCATGATCTTTGGCCAACCTCTAATATTTGACATGTCTTACGAAAAAGAGATGTCTGTCCGAGAACTCACAAACGCAGTGAGACAGATAGTGCTGAGCGAAAGCTGCAATCGAAGATCTGTGGATCCATTCCACCTCCACTTCTGCAACTTGAAAGATGACAGCCTCTATCAGAAGGAGTTTATCAAGCATTATAGAGAAGCCTGGGGCAAATTGCTCGTCACTGTGACAGACCAGTGCTACACAGATATCTTCCCAAAGGATAAGCTGATCTATCTGACTGCTGATTCTCCCAAAGTAATGAAAACATTCGACCATGATAAAATCTATATTATTGGGTCAATGGTTGACAAGAGCATAAAAACAGGAGTCTCTTTAGCACGGGCAAAGCGACTGGGGCTGGAGACTGCGGCCCTTCCATTGGAGAAGTACTTGCTTTGGAATTCCGGTGCCAAAAATCTCACACTGGATCAAATGATGCATATTTTATTAACCTTGAAAGATACTGGAGACTGGAAGAAGGCTCTGGAATTTGTTCCAAAAAGGAAATACTGTGGTTTTGTAAACAAGCCTGTGCATGAACTGAAAAAAACCTTAAACCTGATCAACACACTTAAACTGGGAAAGAGACGGGAAGAAGCACCAAGGCAATTTGCCAAGAATTACTCTAAGAAGCTAACACAGAAGTAGAGTGATGGGGAAGGGAATGATTTATTATGGACAAACTGCGCCCCTGAATGCTCGTTTCTCAGGCCTTCCAGAAGTCTATGCGGCTACTTCTCTCTAAAAATGCCTTTGTGGGTCAAGTTTGAAAGGACAGTTGTTGGGAATTTTTTGTTTTTAAATGACCTTAGTATTCCAGCTGTTTGAATTTATTCATGTTATTGAAATTATGTAAGAGAAAGGAGATAATATGTTGTAAAAAAAAATATCTCTGTACAAAGAATATAAATCTGTTTGGTTGCGTCATGCTGGGATGAAGGGAACTGTAACTGAATGCAAAGGTTCTTCAGAGAATTCCTCAGTGCTTTGGGTTTGCAGTGGGTGGAGGCCGTCCACAGTAGTCTTCTAAAAGGTTATCAGAGATCAAATAGAAGAGACCTTTCCCCCTTACTTTGGTGTGTAGCTGAATTGACTTTGGATAACTGAACTAAAAACACATGATTGAAACCTCGCATGAATCTGGGGAGTTGCACACTTTGTTTCTGGACGTTCTGTCTGGCACAAATCAAGTGCCTGTATGGAAGGAATAATCCAAATTTTATTGACCCTGTCGAAAAACTACTTTGTATAGTTTCCTGTAAGACTTATCACGGAGTGCCTGTGTTTTCAGTCTGTGTAATGTAGATTTCCCAAACAGCTGGAACTTAGGTAAATAGACCTGTTAGTAAATACTTACAGGAGCAAAGAGCCTTTTAGTGTTTCTCACAGGTGAAATGTATAGATGAGTCTCTCTCTGCGTTCAGGCTGCAGAGCTGCAATAGGCACCTCCTGCTGCCTGGTGGAGCAGGAGGGATTTTTTTATGCCTTTATAGGCACTGACATATTTTCTTTATTTAGTCTGGTTGACTACCCAGATGCTTAAAGTCAGTGATGGCAGATGTTGGATTTTGTCCTGAAAATTCAAAAACTGAGCAGGTAATGTAATTTGGAAGAGTAGACTTCAGTCGTTCCAGGGGTTGGTGGTGATCTGTTCCCCGTCTCACCTCATACTGCACACCATTGCCAGGAGGTGTGGAGAGCCCAGAAGACACACAGACCTGATGCTGCCTTTCACTGCCAATGAAGTGTGGAGGACTCTGGGTGTGGAGAAAGACCTCTTTCCTTTCAGCCACTGCATGGCTGGGTGGCACACAGTTTCATGGTGGGGTAACAGGGGTGAGGACTCCCTTCTCTCTCCCTGCTGTGTCCTTAGGTGTGCATGGCCAACTCACTCACGTAACCACAGAATGATATGGGGTTGGAAGGGACCTCTGGAGATCCTGTCCAACCCCCCTGCCAGAACAGGTCTGCCTAGAGCAGGTTGCACAGGAACTTATCCCAGCAGTTTTTGAATGTCTCCAGAGACGGAGGCTCCACCGTCTTTCTGGGCAGCTTATTCCAGTGCTCTGCCACCCCAACNTCTTTCTGGGCAGCTTGTTCCAGTGCTCTGCCACCCCAATGTGAAGAAGTTCCTTTTCACATTTAGATCAAACTTCTTATGTTCAAGTTTATGCCTGTCTCCTCTTGTCCTGTCTCTGGGCACCACTGAAGAGACTGGCCCCTTCCTCTTGACACCCATCCTTTATAGGTGTTGATCAGATCCCTCCTCAGCCTTCTCCAGACTAAAAAGACCAAGTCCCTCAGCCTTTCCTCATAAGGAAGATGCTCCAGGCCCATAATCATCTCTGTGGCCCTCGGCTGTACCCTCTCCAGCAGTCCCCTGTCCTCCTTGAGCTGGGAAGCCTAGAACGGGACACGGTGCTCCAGATGGGGCCTCACCAGGGCAGAGTCGAGGGGCGTGATCACCTCCCTCGACCTGCTGGCCCNCGGGGAGGGGGCGGCGCCGGGGGTGCCGCTTCTGGCCGGGCGGGCCTGGGCCGGGCCGTGCGGTGGCCGGCCCTGCGGGGAGAGGGGGCGGCCCGGGCCTGAGGGGCTGCGCTGGGGGAGCAGGCCGAGTTCTGTGCCCGCTGCCCTCACGCCTGAGGGTCGGCCTCGGCTCTGAAATCTTAACAGCTGCTCCCTGTCCGCCTAAACGCCTTATTTTTACTCGTCTCTCAAAAATACACGGAGTAGTTCTGCCGTGCGTTGAGGGAGATGTGACTTGCTGCGGGCAAGGATGAACGTAACGCCTTAAAGATTAGCTGTTAACAGCTGCGGTAGCTTTTCAGGAGTAGGGACAGTGAATAGTCCTTCCCTGCTGTTTGAAACAGCATCCTGGGGGTTTTACCCGGCAGCATTCTGCAAGTTTTTCTGTTTGGTTTTATATTAGAATTGGACATTCCTGTCGTCTTCTGTATTACTTCATCAGTTCTCCTAAAATTTTCAATCATGTTTTTTTCCTTATTGTTTCTCTGACTTAAAATTGATAAGATAATGTCTTTGCAAAGATAAAGTTTTCCTTTCCTGTTTGATTTGTGTGTGTGTGTAAGTATATTTATAGGCAGAAGGCTTTTTTCTTTTTTTAATCTATTGAAGGAGTAAATCAAGCTTGTAAACCACTTAGGATAGCTTCAGCAGTGAATATTATTTCTGAAAATCACTAAAATAGGAGCAGTAATACCTGATTTTAGGTAGTTCCTTGGCTCTTGGTTCTCTGTTGGGCTTTTTTCACTTTTTTTTTAGGGAGATGGTTTTTTTTTATTTTTACTTGTATTAGTAATACAGTAACTGGAGAACATCAGGATGTCAGTTATACTGCCTTGTGTGCTGTTTGCTATGCTGGAACACGATCTTAATGAGTTACGGTACACTGGCCTTAAGGAAGGATAGTTCCTCCCTAGTGATTTTTGAAGACAATTTAGTCTTTGGCTTTTGCTAAGACCAGTGGGGTTTATCTTAGAGTTAACTTAGTTGTGACTGGTTTGTTCCCAGCACCACCAATGGTTGCCCTCCCTGGGGAAAGAGATTCTGGAATGCTGTGCAGGTAGCGCTGTCAGTCTTGGCACTTAGACCACCTGGATGGTGGAAGCTGGCCAGCTTGTTGGTGCTCATGAGAAAAATTCATCTGTGAAGTAGGACAGCATTTTATTGTTGTGATCCATGAAAAGAGCACTGGTCAAACTTAATTTTTGAAATAGTAATGGTGCTTTCTGTAGGTGAAGTGTGACCTCCTTGACATCTCTAGGAAATAATAAAGGAATAATAATAGGTAATGAAGAAGCTTTAGTGTCTTAAAAATGGATAAGCATTGGTATGGGAAATGGGAGAGACCTGCTTAATGGATAATATATGTCTACATTTCTAAGTGTTTCCTGCAGAAATAGCACAATGGCTCCTTCCCCACCTGCCCCAGTTGTCCTACGCCCTTTATGGGTCCTTCACCAAGTAAGAGTGTTTTTTTCAGCATTACAGTTTGTCGTAAGTGGAGCCCAGTAGAAGCCATGTTCAGAACGTGCTGGTGATAAGAGCTAATTTTGAGAGAGAAGATACTTAATATTTTGTTGAGAAAACAGATGTGGGTGGATGGTGTTAGGTTCTATCTTGTGCTTAGCGCTCTTCTAGAATTTGCAGTCAAAGCAGCACACTGTGGTGTAATTAGCTTCAAGCTAGCATTAGGGTAGGAACCTGGACTGGTCCAGTGTGCCCTGAGATTTGGGCTGCTGTGCTTTTTGTGTCTTATGACAAAGAAGACTTTTAGGCCCATGGTGCTAATGCTTTAAGGCCAATGAATGACCTACCTGGGCTCAAATCACCTTACCTAGGTTGGATTTGTGATTGAATATTCTTTTCAGTGCGATTTCATGGACTAGCTGTAAAGAGCTTCTCAAAGCCTTGCAGCCTGCTGCCTGGAAAACTGTGCTAAGACCACAACCACTGCCCAAAGTCGCTTGTTTAACTTCCCTCCTTTTTTTGTCACTTGTATAACTCTGCTTTCTGGGCCAAATTTCCAGTGATGCAGAGTAGTACAATTTTTTTAATAGACTGAAATTGATTAAAGTTATTAATTTTAATTTTTTTGTGTGTGATCTGCCAGGGTGAATAACAAATTCATTTTTGTTCCAATCACGTATTACCTTGCTAGCTGGAAGAGTGGGGTACAAAGGGTATATTCTGCTGCTTATGATTTAGGAAATAGCTAAAAGATATATAGGGATGGCATCCCTAGTTTTTCTTTCTTTCTGCTGATGTTGTTTGCTTCCTTTTTTTTCTCAGAGCTACAGTCTTGGTGACCCTGGGTTCAGATTAGCTTCTCTCTCATTGCTGTGTCTTACTTTGTAGCTTTTTGCTGTTGGTGAACAGTGCAAAGAGCTTTTTTTCCCCGATGGTCTGAATTTGCTCTGCATGGGGAGGCCCATTCTCCACTTGATGTAATGAGGGACTAGTACCAGCTCCAGTTTTTCTGAGACTGGTAGTCTGAGCACTTTCCTATCCATTCCACAATGTGTGGTTTGTTTTTTTCCCCCTTCTACTGCAGTGATTTGCTTATTGCAGCAGCAGAGGAATGTTTTTTTTGCTGAAGCGTTTACTGTGTTCAGTATGAGTTTTCCAAGGACACCTTAGTCTGTTGGTGTAGCTGAAGAAGCCAAGTGTATAGGAATGAAAATGCAATTTGTGTGCTTTTTCTCTGTGGGTCGTTGTTCAGCTGTTATGTTTTTCATGACTATACAAAACCAGAAAAAGATTAAATCTATATATGTGTTTTTCTAGTGCTGATTTCCTTCCTCAAGCAGAGCTTGGCAGATTTATTACAGATGAGATGCGGACAAGCAGTGACTTGAAACATGATTGAGACAGCCGGCCTCCCTGTAGTCACTTCCATGACTTTAGAGTTGTGCCAGACAAGTCTAGAGACTGGCATGGACATGTTTCTGTAGAAATTTAGTAGAATTAATTTTAACTTAGATTATCTACTCTAGATTTGGAATTGGGATTCGAATTATGAAAGCTTATCTATGGCAATTTAAACCCTAAAAAGATTTAGCGATCTACATTTAATTTACTACGTGAACTTTGACTTCCATACTAAATAAAGAGATCGTGCTTCGAGATTGTTTTCCTGGCTCATACACAAGAAGTTCTTTACAAGTAGTGAAGTGCTTGCAGTTTCTTCTCCTCTTTGTATTTTGCTGTCCACTAAATGTACATTGGTGGAAACTGTTGTCACTAAAAACACCTTACCTATTTGCACCCAATTTATAATGCTTTTTGAGGTTGCTGCTCCCATCAATCTGCTCAGTAAAAGTAGCTCATCTTGGTAAGTTGTTTCGACTTCACCAGGACCTGAAGAAGAGGCAGAAAAACCTGTGAAAACTAAGACTGTTTCTTCCAGTAATGGAGGAGAAAGTTCGAGTCGCAGCGCAGAGAAACGGGCAGCTAACGAAGAAGCTGAAGACTTCACTACAAAGCCTGCTCCTGCCAAAATTTCCAAGTTTGGATTTTCCATAGGCAGTCAGACAACAAAGAAGGCATCTGCAATATCCATCAAACTAGGAGCAACCGTAAGTTGTCTGAGGGCTTTTAATTTTAAGGAAAGTGTGGCAAAGGGGCAGTACTTTGGGAGCACTTCCTTCTCTGCGGAAGGAAAGCCTTGAATTAAATGTGGGTAACTTGGGTAAAGTTTAAGAAAACGTTGCAGGGCCAGATGGTCACGTATGTGTAACTACTTCAGCGTGATTAATACTAGGTCACTTGATCCAGGGAGCATAAGACTTGATTGAAATGAACTGTAGATCTTTGAATGTACAGAATAATTTTGTAATGAGATGAGATAAGTTGGGAATAATTTCCTGAGGGAAATGAGCAGACTTGTTAAACTGTACAGGCTACTTTGAAATGAGTGTTGGGAGCTTCATTGCACAGGATGCTTAAAGCTGCAGGGAGGCAAGTACTCTCCTAAATGGCTTAATAGGTTGTCTTCTACTCCAAAGATGATCTTTCAGTATGGGGAGCTATAGTTTATTTTTTCAATGACTTTGCCAGTTCTTTGCAAGGTCAGTATGCTTCATTTGTACTATATGCTTTGTTACATAAGTTCTGAAGAATTCTGGTCCCCTTTCTTGTCCCAGTACAAGGCATCCCTGTGTTTGTTCAGATGTGAATCTGATGCTTCTCTTTACTCCCAAAGCAGTCCTGGTTTGGGCAAGGACAAGCCGGACGCTGCCTCTGTATTTAATACAGTTCATTTATGTTTCCCATATACCACTTGGTGGATACACTATAAATCCTTGTCTGGATTGAATTCAAACTGTAATCATGAAAGGCTTGCACCTGCAATGCCAGCATTTTACAGATCTGCAAAAGATGAAAAGTGTGCTGTTTTTTTCTGAGATGAGAGGGAGATGTGAGCTGGCAGCATTCTGGGGTATAAATGCAATCAGGTCAGCACGGACTTTGGAAAAATGGGCAAAGCTGCCTTCTCTGAGCCACTGGCAGGCTCTGATTTCTCATGTAGGAAGATAATTTCAGTGGCAATATATTTGGCTCAGGATTTCTGGCTCACTGAATTTAGTGCGTGATTGACAGTGCACCAGATTGGTCACTGCTGAAATGTAACCTGTTTCTTCTTAGACATTTTTATTCCTTTAGTTTGTTACCCATTCCTGTGAAGCTGAGGCACACCCCTGCAGTGGGCTAGAAAGTTAAAACTTTCTTGTGGGGAATTGTAATCTGAGAGAGCTCAGCTTGATTTTCAGGGTGTATCTCGTGCAAATGCGCAGCCGTTTTTCACTAGAGAGAAACCTTTATCTGCTTGATTCAAACAAAACCACTTTTACCCCTGGCTGCCCATTTCCACGGAGGTGTTTGACTTCGTTTTATCAAAATCTTTAAAATACCAAGGGTAGCTTTTTTGAGTTAGTAGACTTACTTGTGTGTTTGGTCTTTTTCAGAAGCCTAAAGAGCCTGTTCCGACCCTTGCTCCGAAAACCCTTTCTGTAGCAGCAGCTTTCAATGAAGATGAAGATGTGAGTAATAAGCTAGTGATAACTCAAAGCACCAGTGTGCATTAGGGTTGGGCAGAGAGAGTGGGTCATTTAAGTTCTTCACCTAAATGGCAGGGATTTTCAATGCAGAAGCATGTCTTGTGGTTTCGTTTAAGAATGTACCACTTTGTATCTCTGGGTTGGTTCAAGAAATCACTAAAGTGCTGATAACTTTTTCCCTGGAAATGAGATGCACAACGTAATTTGAATTAACGGTTGCTTTCTCTGAGCTTGATTAAGGGGAGGCAAAAAAAGGTTATGCTGCCTCTGGTTTCCTAAATAGCCTATTGTCATCTTACAAAGGAATTTGTATTTCTTTCTATAACCTTGTAGAACCTCTGTTTTGTCCTGAGTCACTTTGCTTTCCTGTAGGGCTTTCTTGTCAGGCATTTTAAATGTTCAAAAGAGCCACGCTGTAACCTCTTTTCTCTCTGCAGAGCGAACCAGAAGAAATGCCTCCAGAAGCTAAGATGCGCATGAAGAACATCGGAAGGTAGGTCAGCTTTTAGCTGTGGTTTGGAGGAGTGTGAACGTGTGAGAATACCTTCTTGAGAACAGGTCAGATCTTGCAGATGGCTTAGAAGTACGGGAAGATAGAATAGGTTGAAAAAGGTTTTCTCCAAGAAAATTTTAATATAGAGAGTTTCTAATGTTTCAGCTGCACGTTAAAAGTAGTACACTTATATTTGCACTTTGAATCTTATTTGCCATCTTCTTTCTGAGGAAGAAACTGGTTCAGTATTAAATAGAAGCTGCTTTTCTTCTTGGAAGGGCAATAGGTAGGAGTTCCTGCTTGCTGCTAAACTTAGTATCTGTTAAATGTCTGTATCTGTATCTGTTAAATGTTCCCCATTTTGTAGATTGCCCGTAAGTGGGGGAGTATGCTCAGATTTTTAAGCTCTGGGGCAAGGGTAAGCTGAGATTCATCTCTTTCAGAGAGACAAAGAGTAGCTTATTTGCTTTTAAAACAGATACATGTAATTCTTATGCTTGCTACAGATTTGAGGATTGGGTCAATCCCAAAATAAACAGGGACATTTTCGGAGGAGACATCGTTTCAGTCAGGGGTATATTTTGAGCATACGTATTTTAAAGATGTTTATAATGAGAGATGACTTTTAAGGTCAGTGCCCTGGAGGCTCCATGCTGTTCAGTGCCGTTTTTTCTCCAGTAGCAGATTTGGATCCTTGGTTTTGTAGCCCTTTGCAAGAAATTAATCCCAGCTGGCAGCAGCTGCCATTCCTGCCTCCTCTGCTGCCCCATCTCATGGCTCTGTCTCGGTGTGCTACAGAGAGATCAGTTCTGTGGCCAACTTACTGTTACTGGTAGTGAGGATTCCCAATGTAATGGAAAGAAGGAAATGTGGGGCAGTTTCTGGTGGCAGGTTAGACTTGAAATTGGTGTTTTCAGCATCGTGTGTTGCACAGGTTACTCTAGTTGAAGTTATTTTCTCAACTGGTCTTGTTTTCCTTTTCCCAGGGATACACCAACCTCAGCAGGACCAAATTCCTTCAATAAAGGAAAGCATGGTTTTTCTGACAACCAGAAGCTATGGGAGCGGAATATAAAATCTCATCTTGGAAATGTCCATGACCAAGAAAACAACTAAATGATGTGGATTGAGAGTTGGGTGTTTGGGGGGAGGGGAGGGTGAAACGTTAAAGGAACAGTTTCCTTTTTTAAGAATGGTATAAGACTATCTTTGGAGCCACTTTTTTAAGATTTTGAGTGGTACACTAATAACTGAGTTTGAAATTAGAGGTAATTTATGTTTTGTATACAGATTTCAAGGCATTTGCTAATTTTGTAGTTCCATGTGATTAGTTTCAAAAGGTTACAGATAATAAAGAAATTGGAGTGGTACCTTTTTAAGATTTTTTTTTTTTTTTAAATCTTTTTTTTTTGGTCAGTGGTTAACTGAGGTGGATGAAAAAGGTTACTGTCTCTTTAATCAGGTTAATGTTGGATGCTCTGGCATTCTCACTTCTGGCTCCCTCTTCATAACAGGAGAAACAGCTGACTCCTAGGAATACTGCTAAAGAAAGTGAGCATTGTCTTGTGCTAGAGGTGTTACTGGACTATTAATTTGAATATAAACTTATGCAGGAAATAATAAGAACCTGGATTTTTTTTTTTTTCCTCCCTGCAGTCACCTTTTGTTAAGTCTCTGCAAACTAGGAATTATGTTGCTCTGAGTGGCTCTGGTAACTTAGCTCTAATTTCATTTCAAACTTCATGTAGGATGTGTAACCTTCTATGGCCTGTTTCGTCCTAAGGAAACGGGCCTTGTCTGTATATTAGATACAGTCTGTAAAGAATATTCATGACAAAGGTAAATCAGTATTTTCAGTGTGCTCCTCTTAAATCATTAGCCCTGAGTAGTGCTTGTTAGCATTTCCTTGTGGTACACAAAAGCCACCACCAAAAAGACAAGCTCTTGTATATTAAGCTTCACCTTTGGTTGAGATATTTTTCTTTACTATGCCTAGAAGGAGTAAAAGCCACACCAAAAATTGGTAACTCACTGCTTAAGTATGAAAAAAAAAAATATCTAAGATGCACTTTCCCTGTCTTGCTGTTTAAAACAAAATGCCTTGATGCCTCTGACCTCAGTGGAAACTGTCAGGTTAAAGAAGAATCCTGTATTTGCAGTCCTAAAGCTTTTAAGGAGTGGCAAGTTCTGGAAAGTGGAAACTTGACCTTTCCCTGCCTGTCTGCCTTTTGCAGTGATTGTCACCAATGGCGTTAGGCTGATGGGTTTAATTTCCTGGCTTTCCTATTCCAGAACCGTGCTGAAGGACATCAGACCTGGTAATGACTGTCTAAATGTCGGTCTAATGCGTGTTACATACTTCTGAAACGTTTTGCTAGCAGAACTGGTTAAATAAAAAGTTATTAACAGCGACACCACTCAAATGTAAGGTTCTTTTTAAACTCAAATACCTGATAGTGTTGACCACTAAATTAATTTCAGCCTGGAACTGGTTGTAGACTTCATTGTGTTAATTGCTTTAATCCTGCCTCTAAAACCTTTCTTTCTGATAGTTGAACCTGCAAGTGCGGAAAGGAAAGTGCATCTTGAAGTGGTTTGTTTTGGTTTTTGTTGTTCTTTTTTTCTGTTTTGTTTTTTAGGAAAGCTCTGACCACTTAGACTTTTGAGTTTGTAAGTTCTAAAAAATATTTTTTTGTATTTTTGTATTGTATGTGTAATCTTTTTTTTCTTTTGAAGTCTGATGCAGTTGAAAACCTGTAACTATTTTCTTTAAAAGCCTTGTTATAAACGTAACATAAAAACGTATACATTATTTTTTTCCATAGCAGAAATCTTTGGTTTATTTAAAACAAAACACACTTTCAAAACTGACTTTCGGGATTTCCAACACTGATCTGGGCATTACTGGAACTAGGCGAGGCAAAAACGAAGCATTTACTTTTCACTTATTTTCATCACATGTGGTTATGTTTGTCGAAATAAATCCCTTATGATAGTGGTAATTCACAGTGAAGAACTATTTTATCTTGCTCCTCGGTAGTTACTTGGTGCTGTCTTGGTCACTTGTATTAGGAAAAAGCCAAAGACTAAGAGAATGACTTTGAAACCTGTTCTGTTTCGGTTAACCTGCCACCAGCAGTATCTTCCACATCTTTGGCTGAAATAGACATTCGTTTCAACAGAATTCCCTGGTGCTTCAGAATCCTGTGGGACGTTGCTAGGCAGAACAGCAGACTTGCTAGGAAATGCTTTCCATGCAAGCAAGAGAGCAAAAGTTATATTTATCTTTCTTACTCTTATGGTCAATAAATGTCATCCGAGACCTTATGAGGGACTGCAGCAGCTTCTAGGTCTCAGCTGAAGATGAGCAGAGATCTTCCCTCGCTCGGAGTGTGAGTTCTGTTCCCTCTCAGTGCTTCACAGAGGAAAATCAATCAGGAGTGCCTAAATCCACTCAGGCCCGAGCGCCTGATCAGGCTTGATCTCGTAGCTTCAAGGGTGGGGTGTTTAATGTCTGACACGTAGAGGAAAGAACTGAGCTGAAAAGTATTGTCGAGGCAAACTGTAGCTGGAACTTCATTTGAAATTCTGGGCTTGAGTTACACTTCTCATTGTGGTATGAATTTTGTTTTGGGGAAGGGGTGCGTTAGTCTTTTCTTGGTTCTTTTTTGAAGAATATTCAGGAATTCTAAAGCTGGTGGTAATCTCCTCAATTTAGCCAAGACCTTGAGCTGCACGCTGTAGGGAGGTATGTTTGCCTGTCAGGGGTTGCAGTGTCCCTCCGTGCCACCTCTGCAGTTTGTCTCGGCAGGCCTACGCTTGCTGAGCACTAAGGCTTTAAGTAGTTACCTAGTAACCTTCTGCCTGCCACTGCAGCTGGGCCGCTTCTGGGCCTGCTGGGTTGTGAATGGATCCAAACTCATCCAAAGTTAACTATATTAAAGTACTTTTATAAAAGAAACACACCCAAACAAAACAGAACCATGCAATCGGCTGTTGATGGAAGTGATTAAGCGGTGTAGCCACTTTTGCACTTAATTTTATTCCTTGAAAAGCCTAAGAAGTGCACTGTGCAGGCTCTCAGAGTCTGTATTTCATCAGCAGAAGGCAGTGCCCGAGCAGCTGGTCTGTGAGGTGACTGATGGGTGCTGTTCTGATTTCATGGGCCTACTCCCGGTCGTAGATGGCCCAACTACGGTATTTGGCCAACTTTGACAAAACCAGCTCTCCTGGCCTGGTGTGACCAACACGGGCAGCAGACACCTGCCTTCAGGCCTGATGCGCCTGATCCCTGTGTCTGCCAGTGTAGGGAATCACGGGTGTGACTAGGACTCTTTCCAGGCTGCTGGGAGATAAGAAAAATAAGTAAGATAAACCTGTTTGGAGAAGCAACTGCATTTCAAGAAGGCTTTTCACACCTGTGTAGTGAGTAGCCTTAAAACATGGTCTGCAAAAAGACGTTGGGGTTGGTTTTGTTTTTTGTTTGTTTTTTTAGTTGATTATAAAATTATAAATTGAGGAATGCTGAGTAGTTCTGCCCTTAAGCTGCAGAAGGGAAGGTTACATTCTAAATTCACCGTAATTTGTCTAGTTCCTTGGCTGAGAGACACTGGAATATCATAGAAGTTGGACGGCTAACAAGATTTTTTTTTTAATTTATCCTATTAACACCTTCCTTATTTCTTCTGGTTTTGTTAACAAGTGGATCTCCTGGTGTTCTCTAGTGTTGATATATCGGCATCTTAAAAACTATAAAGTGCTTGCTCAGGAAAGCTGCTTGTGCTTATTAAGGTGGAGTCCTTG
>VXBW01008256.1:2219479-2268338 GCA_013400375.1 Thinocorus orbignyianus | reverse complement strand
GACTCCAGAACTGGACACAGTACTCCAGGTGGGGTCTCACAAGCGCAGAGTAGAGGGGGAGAATCACCTCCCGTGACCGGCTGCTCACACTTCTTTTGATGCAGCCCAAGATACGGTTGGCTTTCTGGGCTGCCAGCGCACACTGCCGGCTCATGTTGAGCTTCTCATCACGGAGTTCAAAGCATGAAACCAACTGTTAATGCTCTAACTCTGCGTGTAGCATGTTAAACTTCTGGTCCTGAACTTCCATTGAAAGTCTGGGGTGATGGGAGCCTGCACAAGATTTAGTTAGCAAAGCCTTTTAAACTCTGCAGGACCTGCCTCATGGGGTGCAGATCAGCCTATGTGCCAGCTCGCCTCTGGGCGGGGTGGGGCAGCTGAGAGTGGCAGCGACGGGCACAGCTGGCAATTAACATTCTTGATTCAGTGGCATATAGCCAGATCTTAAGAACCTTTGCTGATCTTGTAAGTTAGTTTTTAAATTTGCTTCTTGGGGTTGGATTTCCTAATGAGGTGGGTGCACGAATAAAGCCTTTGTGGCTCTGCAGCAAGCGCGCCACTGAGACTTGATTGTCGCAAGCCTGTGTTTATGTTTTCCTCACAGTACAAGCCTATTAATTCAAGGTAATGTGAGTCATAATAAAAAGATGAGCATCTCTCCTTTTCTCCCCCAGCTTTCCATAATTTGCAAACACAGTAGTTGCATGTAAAGTGCTGGCTGCTGCTCAGCAGCTTGTTGTAAAGTCAGAGTTCTGCATTAGCTTTTGCAGCAGTGCAACTGTGGCAGCCTTTCACGTGCCCGTGTCTTCCACTGTATGGAATTGCAGGCGCCACACGCAGCAGCACAAAAAGCCGTTGTGAAATTAGGCAAGTGTCCTGTCTTTGTGCTTCAGTCTTGTCACTTGGCTGCTTGTGTAACACGGCCCTGTTTGCGTGTAGAACACAAGGCCACCAGAATAACAGCTTGGGCTACCACACATCTCGAGCCGGTACTGCTGTTGCCAGCTGCACGGTAGGGCACTGCACCCCAGACAAGAAATGCTGCCCCTCGGGGGTACCAGACAAACTTAAGTCCCTGCCAAGGTTACACGAGCCTGCTCAGGATGTTCCCCTTGTGGCAACGAGGGGACCTGGGGCCTCGCAGTAGCCAGAGCTCTTCTGCTTGAGAGGTGCAAAGCTCCCGCTGCCTGTAAGATGGGCTCCCCAGTGTTCGTGTTTACACGCTGTTCCGATGCAGTGGGGATTCACAGCTCTTCTTTTTAACAGCCAGTGGAAGCGAAGGTGGTTGGGAAATTACCCACACAGCACTTTGCTGTTTTTCATCTGCATCCCTATTTAGTAGCACTTCATAGAATCATAGAATGGTGAGAGTTGGAAGGGACCTTAAAGATCATCCAGTTCCAACCCCCCCTGCCATGGGCAGGGACACCTCTCCCTAGAGCAGGTTGCTCCAAGCCCCATCCAGCCTGGCCTTGAACACTTCCAGGGATGGGGCATCAACATCTTCTTGTTGGCTGTCTCCAATCACCTCCTTATTTTCCACGTGCCTTAGCAGAGATTCCAGGAGGATCTGCTCCACGATCTTGCCAGGCGCAGAGGTGAGACTGACTGGCCTGTGGTTTCCTGGGTCCCAGAGCAGGAGGCAGCTCTACTGCTCACCCTTTGGCTGCTGGAGGGCAGCTCCCAAAGCCACAGCCCCTGCTCACGTGTTCACCCCAGAGATGGAAACGCTGTTGATGCTCCCTTCTGGGTGGCAGCGTGGCACAGAAACCCCAAGGCAAGAGACATGGCATCGGAGATAAATTCGCACCGTTCCAGCTGGAATGCTTCCCCCCAAAAAAAGTTGCTTGAAAGAGCAATTCATGGCAAAGCGCAGTTTATTAAATGACAGAAATAACCGTAACTTTGTACACCTCACACTAAATAAAAACAGCAGAATGTACAAATCAAATTAATTATGTACAGGAATTCACCAGGTGTACTTTATAAACGGACACTCCTCATGAACTCTATTTAAAAAAAAATAAAAATCAAATTAAATAAATCAATTGCTTATTTGCAGTCTGACATCAAATAGATCGCAGGAGGGTGGTGAATATCTTAAATTAAGAGCTGAAATCTAAAGAAAAGCATAAGGCAACTCCACAGGTGCAGGAACAGCAAAGCTCCGAGCGACGCTCCCTACTTCACCTCACGCCCTCCCGAAAAGCCCAGGCACCGTGCGGTAGGGAAGGGGCGCCGCAACATTCAGCTTCAATGTTCCTGGCTGAGTCTTGTTTAGGAAACAACCTTTTCTGATCTTCTGTTTGTTTTCTGCTTGTGAATGTCAGACCACCGAGGCAGGTAAAGCATTTTTACAGTGGGCAGCAAGGCTCCGGAATTCAGATTCACTGCTGTCTCTTCCATAGGTTGGGAAAAATAAATAAATGCACCAAAGATTCAACTGAGGTGCTGGTAATACTCTTGTTGTAAGGTAACACACTAAATATACAAATCATGTCCTAGCACTATTTACAGCTATTCTTCCGTGAACGTTTCCTCACTTTAGTAGTACATAATTATTTGTAAGACACAAACGTTGAAGTCATTTTTAAAGTTTGCCTAGTGCTCTTTGAAATCTTTTTCCACCATAATGCCATTATTTTCACTTGAAGCAGGATTGCTATCTCCAGATTCTTGATCATACAAAAAATTCCAGAGTTACAGTTAGCAGTATATATATATATATATATTTTTAAGTATTCATTTTAGTTTCACTCCTTTTGGTAATTAGAAAAGAATACAATTGTAAAGGGCTCCAGGATGTAAAGCTGACTGCATTACGCCTCTGCAGGAAGACCCTGTCCTTTGCAACAAGTCATCTAAAGATTAACTCAGATCCAAGGCAGGAAACTCAAAATATATATTGCTTAAAAAAAAAAAATGTTCACCAACTGCTTATCTACATGCTTACAAAGTATAAAAAGAACAGTCCATTCTGTAGCTTAGTAGACAGATACCCAAATAGTTAAATATGAGGAAAGGTAAAAATACTAATTGAAATGAGGTGGTGACTTTGCCACAGGTTTTGCTTCGATTCTGTTGAGTGGATCCCTTTCTCTGAGTTATGTGCATGTGGCTTTATTTATGAAGAGCACTCTCTGGTATTGCAGGCTTCCAGCTCCCTGGCTATCTTGCCTCTGGGAAACATTTGATGGTAACATAGACCATGAACAGTTCAAAGAATACAGTCCTGATTGTTCGTGTGCACAGCACGTTCAGTTACCTCCACAGACACGTTTCTCACTTTCAAAAAGACCCCAAACTACCAACATTAAAAGAACACACACCTTGTACAGCTTATACCGTGCTCTGTTCATGATATCAAATCAGAGAGATTCAAACTCGGGCCAAGCACGCCTGTGATTCGGGCTTACTCGCAGGAAACCTAGTAAGATTTTTTTCTATCTGCGTGGTGTAACACCAGGGATTAGCTTGCCCTAGAAGTATTTTCTTGCAGCAGCAGTAATAAGGTCTTCTGAAGACTCTGGTATTTTCAGAAAAAATAATAATAAAAAAAATCATCACTTTTACCCCATACTAAGATTTTCATAGTTCTCCATCCTGGTATTGCCATGTGTCCCATTGGGGAATTAGCAGGGCTCCTCCTTTCAACATGATACAAGGCAAGATCAGACTGTAACTAGCTGGGCTTCTTTGGGAATATAAATACGCGGGAGAAGTGTCCCATTAGACATTTTTCATTTATCAGATGTAACGTAAAATTAGAAGCATCCATCATTAGGTGGCCTGCTTTGGATACGTGCAACAAGGCAGGAGACAGGTTCCTTTATGCGACCCAACATCACTAAAGGAAACACGGTTGTGCACAGAGGCTGAAGCACAAGCTCCTCGCTTAGGAGCAAAAAGCAGCTCCCTTCTGCAAGCAGCGTCCCTGCAGCGGGCAGGCCCCTGGGCGGCTTAAACTCACAATCCTCCAAGTACAACAATCTGTCTCAGAGAACCACTTCCTCGGACTTCAGGGGACCCCTGCCCGTTATCCATAAAACATTTTAGGGCGTTTTGCTGAACCTCGGACCTGCCACCCACCAACCTGGAATTTCCCTAAGTTCTTCAAAGCTGGGATTCGCTAACTGCTGGTGGTGCATCTACCTGAATTAATAAGCCTCGGATTTTCTGTGTGTCACATGAAGCTCACGCTGCAGGAAGTGTCCTACCATCTCCTTGTTTCAGGGTGTAAACAGACAGAATCCCATATAGATAATTTGCTCAAAAACTTGATCAAATGCACATAAAAAGTAAAAAAAAATGCTACCCAGAGCTGTGCATTTCTAGTTTGTAGTGCAGCCTCAATTTTGTTTTTCATTTAGTTTCTTTCAAAGTTACAGCATGATACTTACTCCATGACACAGAAAACTATTATTCCAACTTTTTTTTTCTTTTTTTTTTTCTCTTAAACTAGCGCCAGTGTGCAAACCTTAGTCTTCAAAGCCCTGGCCCACACTGAAGCATCGTAACTTTTCCCTTGTAACACACGGTGCGGTATTTCATCACCAAGACATTCAGTTCTGGGGATTAACTGATAACAAGCACCACTGTAAGCCTCAAAAAACAGTTAAATACATCGCTCCTAGAGATCAAAAGACCATCTTGCTCACCTACTCTATTCAGTCTGCCTTTGTTACGTGGGCCACCTCTACTTCCACAGTTTCAATGGCCTGTGTCACTTCATCCATTTTCTGTCCCTGCTGTTGCGCCAACACGTAATTCACCACCTGCATGATGCTTTGGTCGGAAAGAGTAGAGACTGATGTGCATTCCTCAGTAGCTGCAACTGCTTCGATGGCTTCAATCGTCTCTCCTGTCACCACCACGGTCTCGATCTCACCCCCACCAACACTAATCTGCGTTTCTTGCTCCTGCACGTCTGCTGCCAAAATGCTGATGGCGTGCTCCACCTGCGTCCCCTGGTTGTGAAACTGCAGGGTATCCTTTTCCAGCATAATTTTGCAGGGTACGTAGTCCCTGTGAAACTTGGTCATGTGCTTCCGCAGCGTCCGGGCATCGATGTACGCTTCGTTGCAGACGGGACAGACGTAGGGGCGCTCTCCGGTGTGTGTCCTCACGTGGCGCTTCAACGAGCGGGCATCAGCCCAGGCCACGCCGCAGGTCAGACATTCAAACGGCTTCACACCTGTTCTCAGAGGGAAGCAGGGGAATGTGGCCATCAGCATCCATAAACACACAGGGGCGATGATGGGAAGCGACAGGGAGAACAGCAGGAGAAAAGAACAAAAGGAATTCTGCAGCTTTTTCTAAGTAAGGAGGAGACTTCGTTTACTGTTTCCATACTACAATATCACACAAGCACAATACATGCAATGGTAAGATTTTCCCCAGTCATTCAAGCATTCTACTTTTTAAAACTTTTCTTTTAAAAGTTCCTTTTAATGCAGTTTCTCCCCTATTTGAAGTACATACCACTTCATAAAGTTTAATTATTTTTTGCCAGTGATGCCTTCCTGAAACCATGTTTTACTCAATAGAATCTGTCACGTTCCCAGTCACGCCTCGTTTCTGTACATCTTACTATACAGGTCTCATCAAACCAACGCTTATTCTAGGGTAGCTTCTAACTCCAACTACAGCTTTTTCCCTCCTCCTCCACACTATGTTCAAATACTGCCCCTGATGTTTGAATAGATCTTATTTCCCCTCACAACGGCTGAGTTCTGTGGTCTGTAGTACCCAAATGGGGCGTGTGGGTGGTGACAAACACTATTTCAATACTGGATTTTCCAGCTACTATAGATTTAGACTAGGCACCTATTACAGGACACTTTCTCTGTTTAGAAACAAACACAAAACCTCAACTTCAGTAGTTAAGACAGCTCTTGGGCTTGTTCATAACAGATCTTTAATAGGAGACATGCTTCGAAAAAGTGGGTTTTGTCCTAAAATAGGAGTATATATAGACTTCCAACACAACTGGAACAACCAAATACTCAAAAACCAGTATCATGCTTCACATCTAAAGTAAAACTGCACATACTTATTTTATATAAAATATGTATTTCACTTAGAAAATGTTTTTATATTTTCTCTAAACATCATGTAGTTTACTGCTTGTTATAAGTCAAGAAATTGACTTATTTCCAACAGTGATCCTTTTTTTAAATTCAGGCCAATAACTGTCCCGTTTGAAGAATATTTTGCTAACCAGTGCGCCTTTCAAACCAGAGAATGTTTTACTACATCCAATTCTTTGCCAGATACACATCTTCTAATCACTTCTAAAAAAGTTCCCTCTTCACCATTAAAGTTCTGAGAAGGACAAGTTGTTACTGTCCCTGGGTGTGACTGCAGTTTTAGGAAGATTCCAACAGCCACTTCTAGGAATCATTGGAAGCAAGGTGACAAACCAGGACTAGCATAAAACTAACTGGAGAATCTGTAAGGCGTCCTATGCATCTTGCAACAGAGGAGATGCACAGATTCAAAGAAACAAATACCCCTTTCTCTGGAACGTTTCTAGGAATTTAGGAATGTCATGGCTACTTGTTTTCTACATACCTTCGTGATTGTTCATGTGTCTCCTGTATTCCCGGAGTTGTGTGAATTTTCTTCCACAATGCTCACAAACTCGTTCCAGATTTTGTTTTGCTCTTCCTTTTTTACCATGCGTGGCTTTCTTTACGTGTCTTCTGTACAGAGCTTTCTCATAAAATTCTTTGCCACATATATTACACCTAAAACATGTTAAGTGAGAAATCTATTGAAACCATTATCCTATGCTTATGCTATGCTTTTAAAACCAAAATGCACTTTAATTATAGTAGGCAGAGCTCAATGGCAACACTGTCTTGTAGGACAAGTAGTTCCATAATTAGAAATAGTATTTTTGGACTGACCTGTATTTTCTCTTATTTACAGTCACAAAGCTTCCACTTACCACCCTAGAGAGGTGAGATCACAAACAAAGCATTTCTAACCTTATTGATTACATTTATCAGGACTGTGCCATCAGGTTAACAGTTGGACCACGCCACCTGAAGTCACACATCTGTCCTCAAGTACCCAAGACCCCAGTCAACATCAAGCAATCGGTACTTGAACAACAGATCAGGCAGTTCCTTGTCGAGTGGCTGTGGGTCTGTATAACTTCATATTGATGAGTACATTTCAGTTGTTAAATGAGTTTCCTCTTACCTGTAAGGGTCTGTGACGGAGTGAGACTTCACATGAGAATACCAGTCTTTCTTCCAACTGTAACATTTTCCACAGAACTGGCACTGAAATGGCTTCACACCTAAATGCTTATTCATGTGCTGCCGAAGATCTCGAGCTTCATAGAAACTCTTTTCACACCTGTAACAGTTAAGTTTTTAGCATCCTACAAAAGAAAGGTCTTGGTGACCCTGATTTCAAAGGCACTAGAACCCCTTCATTCAACGACAACTGAAGACTTTGAGAAGATAACGCTTACTCTGTCATCCATATCTAGATAAAGCACAATCCCTTGCCAAATCAGGGAAGTTTAAAAGGAACAGCAGCTTATCTGAAAGCCTGGAATATAACTTGAGAACCTCTGAAACACTTTTGTCTGCTATGGGTAGTAGTATTGTTTCTGTTATTTTTATGGGGAATAATCAAAGGCAAACTAACTGGAAGATGTCAGAAATTTGTATTATACCATATGAACTTACGAAGATAGTAACAGCTGTTTCCTCCCTTAACCGGTAAAAAACTCACAATAATTTAATTGAGTACTTCACTGAAAATCTTTCACAAACATTTCAGAAAACTCAGTCATGTTATACTTTATTCAACTTGGCCAGAAGCTCAAACTCAAGCCTGGCCAGGAGATTTACATATCAAGCCGCCAAACCAGAAAACAGAAATCTGGTTATTGCTTAGTGAGAATTCTAAGCCATTTGTGACAACATGATTTATATTCTCGGTAGAGATCTTCACTGTAGAAGAAACAAGGAGTTTTGAAGGAGTTAGGGAATCAAAGTATCTTCTCTGCCAAGGTTATCTTTTGCATCCATACCTATACTGCCTTGAGTAAAAAAAAAAAAAAGAAATACTAAAAGAATTTAAATCTAGTTCTCCTTCAAAACCAAAACTGCCTTTGTTATTATATTTCATTAAACACTTCTCTCCCAGTTGTGGGCCCCATTAGCTCTGCTCTGTGTATTTCTAAGATCGATATATTCAGCATTACAAAGCACATTGCTGATAGAATTGAAGTGAGTTTTCAGCAGTTACAAAATACTGTTTTCGCTAGCACACAGCAGCACTACCAGAAATACTTTAATCAATACTTTAGATTAAATCTTTCATTAAAACCATGAGCTGCATACAATCATATATATTGTACAACCCCTCTTAATACCTGAGAGAGTTTTCCAAAGACCTAATTGACAATTTGGAAATTAAGCACCATTTGTGCTTTTGCAGGTCACTTGAAAGGTTCTGTAGTCTGCTTGGTCATGGGAAAACTATCCATGCTCTGCTAATGCACTAGGAGACACGCTCTTTCCAGTTACAGAGTTTCTGCTAAAGTCCATAAAGTAAAGATATTTAAGTGGTCACATAAGTTTTATAATCAAGTTAATTGCNGTCCCAGCTCTCTCAGCCTGTCCTGATAGGAGAGGTGCTCCATCCCTCTAATCATCTTGGTGGCCCTGCGCTGGACCTGTTCCAACAGTTCAATGTCCTTTCTATGTTGAGGACTCCAGAACTGAACACAGTACTCCAGGTGGGGTCTCACAAGCGCAGAGTAGAGGGGGAGAATCACCTCCCGTGACCAAATAGTCAGCAAGTCTTAATTTATGATGCTCCTGCAAAGCTGTCTGTTAAACACCGTGTGCTGCAGTGCACATGAGCATGCTGTCGACTGTAAAGGAAATTTTCAAATTAAACTGAAATCAACTACCACAGTAAAAAAGGCCAAGAATAGGCTGAAGGCCCTTTACCTCTGACAAGCCTGCCACTCTTCCATCTGTCCTACAAGGGAGCTTTAAAACCACAGAGCTACTGATTACAGCTACAAACACAAACACACTCATTAGAAGAGCTGTATGGAACTAGAGCTAGGTGACAGTTAAAAACCAAGCTTTTGTTCACCAATGCACATATTAACAACAGTATTTTTTTTTACCCTTATGTTGTAAAAGTCTTATTCCAGGCCAGTGAACATTTTTACGCTACACCAAAGAGCTGCTTTTAATCTTTAAAAAATTACTGGGAAAAAAGCCCACCAAAAAGAAACCCACAACTAACCAACTTACTGAGTACACTGATATCCACGAACTTCAGGCTTTGGCTGATGTTTCTTTATGTGTTTACTGAGTCCTGATGCCCTGTGGAAAGATTTTCCACAGATGGAGCAGAGATACTTGGATTCTCCTGACAAAACCGAAACAAAACATGTTACGAAGCCAGGTCTCCATATCTCCAGAGTGCTTCAAGAGAGAGGTTTTTTCTTCTCATAGAACTTAGCTTAAGTTATCAGAGCAGTGCCACAAAGTGAAGTTGGTTTAACTACACACAGATGGAATTTTTAAGCGTGTTTTGGATGTGCCAATGTATACAGAGAGCGGGGAGTGGCAACTCCAAACTACTTTATTTCATGTTTTTGAACTCAGGTACAACACAGCAGCTACAAATCAGTCGTGAAACGTGAACAGCCTAAACAGCAGCCCACAATTGCCTGTGTTCATATAATATGCAGCTTCTCCAGCAACGTACCATTGCTCATGGATTGCTTGCATCTTGAATTTGTGGAACAGCACCTTAAAATAAAAGTTTTCTGCTACAATTCAATATAAGTTCCTTAATTTCTGGAACAAACCATCTGGCAAAAAGCCTCTTAACTTTCAATCCTGCCCAACTTGGGAAACAAGGAACACAGACAACTTCAACACATTATCATTTTAAAAAGACCTGTTCTTGAAAAATTTGAGTATTAGTACAGCAAGTCTCGTAAAACATATATGGAGATTCTCAGAGATTTAACTCTGTTTTCCTCTGAAAGGATAGAAGTGCAAGTGATCCAGAACACTCCAGCCTATTGCCTATCTTTCACTGAATTAACCTAACAGGTATAAAAAACATACCTAAAAACTTAGGAACAGACCAACCATGACTCCTTGCTCTTGTGTAGAATATTTGCATAACAACAGTAAGCTACAGTAAAATAAACCCAGAAACTAAATGTAAAATGACTACTTACCTCTATCTCAACTGCCTGATTAAAGAAAAAGGAAAAACTACCGCCTATTTTTTAAACAGTTCCTTTGACATCAAAGAACAATACTGAAGTTCAGCAGCATACAATAGCCAAGTAAAATAAAAGGTTCCTCTTTCTCATCTCTTACCTGTATGAATGCTCATGTGTTCCTGAAGACTTCTTTTTGTGACGAAAGACTTCTCACACAAGTCACACTTGAACTGTTTCTGTACTTCATGGAGAGCTAAGTGCATTTTTAATCCATGCTTATACGTAAAGGTCTTTCCACAAACCTAAAAAAAAAATAATATCCAGTGGAATAGAACAAATAAAAGTCATTATGTAATAGGTCCTTAAGTTCAAACACAACAAAACCTCCTGTATTTCTAGGGAACCAGAATGGCCAACCCTGTGATTTCACCCCAGTGGCAGAACTGGTCTGTTAAAACAGAATACAGAAGGGAAGCCATTCTTCTAGACACAGGAATATGAACTTTCATGATTCAACTTCATTCTATTTTCTTGGTCTTGGACTACATAAATTTTCATCACGAATGTTACAGTAGTTTTCCCCATTCCTAAGTGACCTAACTGAAACTAAATTTTAGGACCAAGTGTCAGTACTAAAATACCAAGGTAACATTACTAATTTGATGATGGAATAAAGGACTTTCTTTTTACCTTGCACGCATGTGGTTTTACACCTGTATGTTTGAGCATGTGTATCCTGAGAGAATAGAGCTTAGGTAGAGTTCTTCCACATATATCACATATAAATTCCCGTTTGGTTCTCCCTTTCACCGAAGACGTGCCTGTCTCTTCTCCACCAGCAGCTGCAGTGTTCACCTCGGTCTTCCGAGTGTGCCGGACCAGATGGGCTCGCAAGGAGGCACCGTACTGGAATTCTTTTTTACACAACTGGGAACGAAAACATTACAGCTTTACTTTGTATGTAATATTCAGAAATTCTTTCCAAAAACAGGTAAATAAAGGCTTTAACTATAGTAATATGATTAGCTATATCTATAAGCTGACTCCAGTAGGCATTTTATCTCAGGTTAATTAATAGTTGTAGATTTTGAATTTGATGGCTACTGCCAGAACCACTGATTACCTCCAAACCAGGCTAACTCCCAGACTAATTTAAACACAGCTACAAATTTATTGCAAGCAGCAAGCACACTCCCGTGTCACATAGTACTGTCAGCCCATGTGGCTGCACCACACTCTTACCCCACCCCACCCAGACCAGGGTTGCACCTGCCCCTGAAATCCATAACGAGAAATAAATACTTACACAAACAGAGGCAAGAAAAATAATTACAAATGTCATTACTGAATGTATTTTCATAAAAGCAGAGGTTTACAGGCACACAAAAAAATTCAACTTACTGGGCACTTGTAGTCTTTAGATCTTTCATGTTTCAGTGTGTGCATTATAAGTGCATAGCGCCGCTGGAACACCATTCCACACTCACTGCACTTGTGCTGAGCTTCTACTTCATTATTTTCCATGGTCTCTCTTTTGGGCTGTTTCATTTTCTTCCCTCTTTGTACCAGCTTCATGGCAACCTAAGTTAAAAAAAAAACCACATAACCTTGGAATGGAACTTACCACACTGTATTTTATATTTCCTCTGCAAGTTAGTAGTAGAAACAGATGTTTCTGTGTGTTACTTTATTACCACCTAATGTTGCTTCATTCACTGTGTTCCTATAAAATTACTCCCTTTCAGTTCATTGCAAAACTATGGAACTCATGGTGGGTGAAAAACTGGTCTTGCTTCAAAACCATAAACTGATTCTAATTACAGGCAGACAATGAGTTACCAGTTCAGAGACAACTATTTAACCCTAAGCAACTGCCTGAGAGCTAAGAGACTGTTACAGCGGTACCACAAAGTACTGCCACTCACAATTCCTATCAAATGTTTCTAACACTTTCCTAATCTCCAATTTTCCTTTTCAGGATTAGATGACCAGAGGGCTGGAGCACCTCTGCTACGAAGACAGGCTGAGAGAGCTGGAGTTGTTCACCTGGAGAAGGCAAGGCTCCAGGGAGATCTTACAGCAGCCTTCCAGTACCTAAAGGGGGCCTACAAGAAGGATGGGGAGGGACTCTTTGTCAGGGAATGTAGCAATAGGACAAGGGGTAATGGTTTTAAATTGGAAGAGGGAAGATTTAGATTAGATCTCAGGAAGAAATGCTTTCCTGTGAGGGTGGTGAGGCACTGGAACAGGTTGCCCAGAGAAGCTGTGGCTGCCCCACCCCTGGAGTGGCCAGGCTGGATGGGGCTTTGAGCAACCTGCTCTGGTGGGAGGTGTCCCTGCCCAGGGCAGGGGGGTTGGAACTTGATGATCTTTAAGGTCCCTTCCAACCCAAACCAGTCTGAGTCGCATTTGCTCTAATGCAAAAGTCACCACATTAGAAAAAGTGCCCTAATTAATTTTTACCTGAGCTATTAATAACCTGTAAAAAAAATTTAAGATATCTAAACAGTTCTTTCTGATTAAGAGCATTCTGGCTTTACTAGTGTTTTTTCTTCTGTTAGGCACTAGTAATTTTTTGTTAGGCAGCACTCCCTGGAGCTGATAATCTCATTTTTCTTCGTAGAAACTTGCTGTGAAATTCTTTAAAAGCCAAACTGCAAGTGATGAGGTTGCAATTTCCTGTATCAGGATCTGAGAATAAAGCAAAGGGGAAAAGTACAATGCATGCTCATTTCTTCTTCTCCTCTTCTCTCAACAAGTGAGGTACCTCACAGCTTTTGAAAACATGCTAGCCTTTCCAAGTCTCTCAAAAACAAACTGAAACTCAACACAGTGACAGCATTTTAACTTTTTTTTTTTTAATTTTGCTGTTGCTCTTAAAACTTATGCAAGCTTGGCTAAATTGTGAAGCCACAGAAATACTTCTGTTCAGTAGACGATTAGTAAGAGCTTGAAAAAATATCCATTCATACAAAGCATGCTTCATCCCCAACATCTCCACACCAACTGCAATTACTGTAATTCAAAAGTCTGCAGCATTTTTCCTCAAACTCTCTTTCCTGTTATTCTTACAGCACCAAAACTGGGAACTCAGGAAGAAGTGTCTCCTTCCCAGTGTTTATACAACATACAGTGCTTTTCAGGGGAGCTGAGACAATAATGCAAGAACTCATGAAATTAGTTAGGAATGCAAAAACCCATTCCTGAATCCAATTCTGAGCAATTATCTAAAGCAATTTACTTTTTCCACAGGTGGCCACTGTTCACAGGCCTCCACTGTCAATAGGCCAGATTTTAAAACTGCACAATTAAGTTAACAGGAGCTGTTCCTGAAGGTAGATATTCCTTCTCCCAGAAGAGAACAAAAACTTGTCATTCTCCAACCACCATAAATAGGCTGCTCAAGTATTTTGATTGTGCTAGTTTTAACATCTGGCTTCCAGTTCTCCACCTGTTAAAGGAGAAAAATGCTACAACTTCTGTGTGTTATAATGGTAACAAATTATCTCCCCGGCCTGTGGGACTGATAGCTCTAGCGGGTAAACATCTCCTGGAACAAGTCCAGAAATCAACAGTTCTTTGTAAGATTTAACCAATGTGGAATAAGTAAGGCAAAGTGTACTCTGTCACAAAACCAAAGAGCATTATCGCTCAGTGAGGTGAATGTCAGCTATCCATGGGCACTAAAAGAGGAAAGGCATCTTATTCTTTCCCCTTCAGGAGACCATTTCATTAGGAAAAAATAATAATTGAAAGAACAAGTTCAATTACTAAACATGCAGTATGTCTGAGTGCTTGAGATTTTAATACCAGTGCTCTTTGAACCTCATTTTTTTTTTAACTGGCCCCAATCTGAAGGTCGCAGGACTTCATTACCGTGACTCATGACTGTGCCTTAAGATCTACACGGGATCTCGAACTTTTCATCCTCAATGCTCTGCTTTCAAGTCTTAACACACGTAGGGTCTCGCTTCTCTAACTGATAAATACATTTGTCTGTGACTGACATACACACACGCTAGTTAAGAATTAAATTCCCACACCGTTAATAACTTTAGGAAGAAGATACACCTTCTGTCCAACCATTAGAAGCTGTGAGGAGATACTCAAGCTGGGCTAAAGTCACCGAGCATTCTAAAGATCTTCAATATGGAAGGAATTTTGATGCCACTGTTGGGTTTTTGTTTAGCACAACTGTCACATCTTAGAAGTTACTTTGGTTTGCAGTAACCTTAATCGCTCAAAAGAGAAAAGCATTTGCCAGACAGTGCTTGGAATCAGGAAACTGTCTTTTCAGACTGGTCTCAAAACACCGGACGATTACTGACAACAGGCCTAAAGACATATAGAATACCTGCTGTATTGCAGATTTAGGGTTTGTCTTTCTATTTTGCAGTTTTTTTTCAATTCCTTTATGCAATCTGATATATCCCCCTTCGCTAACAGAACGCTGGCGAAGCTTGCTCTTGTAGGTGTCGTCTTGGCCAGAAGCCAGGCTTTCCGGCTGTGAAACCGAAACGCTCTGTTCTTTACTTTGCCTGCCGTGTTTTTGCTGGAGCGTTTCGGAGGAGTCTTCAGCAGCAGTGTCCACATTTGCTTTGCCGTTGCCATTTTGACCTGTCTCAATTACTGTGTGGCTTTGTGTGTCCATGGCTTCCACAGCAGGTGGCTCAGCCTCTCCAACAGACACCGTGCTATCCGAAACGCTCTCCAGTAGCTGCGTCTTGACATAATTTTCAGTTGTTTCACACTGCTCCACAGGCTTTGAAAGATGATCCGGAGTGGCCTCTACAGGCTCTGGGGGTAGGAGGTCAGGCTGGGGTGCTGCTGCTTCCTCTGTCCCAGCAGAGGAAGGAGCTCCATTTACAGCTGCTGGCACTTCACTGGTTGCGAGCTCAGGCTGCTCAGCTCCATCCATGGGCTGCGTCTCAACTTCAGTCTGCTCTGCTAAATTTTGTGTTGATTCTACTGTTTGAATATCTCCCTTTTGGTACACTGTAATTTGTTTCTCTTCCATCTGTTTGTGCACATTTTCACAGATTTCAATGACCTCTGACATGAAGAGATGCCGGGCAAGCATGGCCACTTCTGCCATACTACAGAAGTCAAAAGTTAATTCTGAAGTATAAGCAAATTCCAATAGAGGCAGGAAACTGGACTTGCAGAACCCTACCAACAATAAAACAAGAGATTAGAACACACACTGATGACCACGAATTACACCAAAATACCCAAAAAATCCAAAATACGATAGATACAACAGTTCATCTTTGATATGCTTGCCTAAAATTTAGAGCAAAGCACGCTTGCAAGTAACACTGCAGCCCCTTCACTAGGACTCAATTAATTGACATTCACACAAAAGCATCCTCCCTCCTTATGTATTTTCCATGTGGATGTAAGCTCAGACAACTCTTCTAATAAGTAAGTAGAACAGAGGTATTTTCACAATAAAATTCTCCAGAGGAATGTTTTAAGATCCTGGAGAGCCACAATACTTTTGAAACAGATGAACCCTATTTTAACCAAAGTCTTTCTGAATCTGCTACATTCAGAAAGTAGTCTGAATAACAGAAAGAAGACTTAAATAATAACTGATACAGCACAAAAATAAGCAAGTGGCTAATTAAAATGTATATATACATATAAAGAGAGAAATGCTTAAAAATAAGCATTTGGTATAATTTTCCACAGTTCCGTAAATCATAAATCAAATATTTAATTTGGGAGATCTTCTGGACCATCACACTAGAAATCTTCATGCATGTCTACTGTTCATGTAGAAACAGACACAGTTAAGAGACTAATGAGAAAGCAACACAGCAGGCATGTGTTCTGTACAATATTCTTCATCATTACAAAGCTATTTTTAGAATATTTATTTTAGGACCTTCCAGAAACACGTATAACACTTTTACAGACATAAGAAAAAATTTAGTATTTGATTAGCAAAACAGCTCTCCAAGAAGCTAGTCAACGTTCTCTGTTGATGCATTCAAGCATTTGATTATGTTCCCTTTTTTAACGTTTGTGACTAATACAAGGAGAAAACAGGCCTAAGCAAGGTAAAAATCAACTACTGCTCAGAAATTTTAAGATGAATTTTTAAGATAGTCCATTCAATAGGGAAGATCAGATTATGCAAAACCAGAACAATCACTTTAGCATGAAAATCCACACAAAACAGATTAACAGAGAGAGAAAGGCAAGATAAAATATTTGGTTGCCTCGAACACCGAGAAAAAGACTGAATCAAGCACTGTACACCTTACTTAGGATATTATGATGTCTAGCTTTGAAACCCACAACAATTCACCTGACAGATCCACTACAGCTTCATGACTAGAGACAGCTCCCTTTTCAATGAAGAGCTCTCGGAAGTACTCGCTGTTGGCTGCCAAGACAGATTTGTGAGCTTTGTACTCCTCTCCTTCAATCAGCAGAGTCACATCACAGAACTGATTGGAAAGCCTCTGCTGATTCAGTTGGTTTAAGACTGACAGACAATGTTTGGAAGATGACTGCTTCACAAGGCCCTTACTGTCAACCTGTCATAAACAACATTATGAGAACTTCATTACATTTAGATTGTGCCTTTTTAAGCATTCACACTGAAACAAAGAAAAGATTATTTTCTGCAACTGTACAATCAGATCAAGCCTGTATAATACACAGCTTAACTTTACATTTGTTTTCTTTCTTTAAATGCACCAAGTTTCACCCTCCCTCCAAACAGTTAGAACAGACAGACAACTGCAAAAATAGGAAGACACAGATATGCAAACAGTTCTTTGACCATATTTTTCAATGCTATAGTCTGAAATGGTTTCTAGAGTCATGTGTCTTTACACATGTACGAGTCCCCAGTTACCACCAAGAATTTTATAAGTACAGCATCATTTATTAAGGAACAGATACAGATTCCATGAGAATCTTCTATGCGATGCTTTACTACTTATACTTTTGCCATTCATTTTCCTTTGGGTTCTATATGCATAAATAGGAGTTGGGGTGATTTTGTTTCCCAAAGATGACAAGCTACAGTTAATTCCACATTATATATACCAGAAACCCCTTTACACATATTGAATATCTTTGGCAAAATTTATGTCACTTATTATTGTGAGATTATCACAACAATGGAAAATAAGCATGTGACTTAAGAACACATCAAAAAACATCTTCAGTACATTCAAATGTCAACAACGGTACTTACAAATACAAGCTCGTGCTTCGCTATTGGCTTCTTCTTCACAGGCTTTGGGGATTGATTGATTGCAGCTGGGATTGATGCTGTATTACTCAGTTCATCGTCTGCTTCATTACTATCTTCATGAGATTTTGCATCCAGTCCTAGTTCCTCCAGCATTTCAGAAGGATCTGACAGAGATCTAGAGCGATCTAGCTTTTCCTGGCACTTGCTGCATTCTTTAATGTAATCTTTAACCTGCTTAAGAATACCTAAGAAAAGATAACAGAGCTTAATTAGGCTTCTAATCTTCTTCTAATTTACCTTAAACATGTAACTAAACATGGAGGTGATCAGCAAAACAATATCAAACACTTCACAAGAAACATTAAGTCAGTCACCTACATCTGACTTCTCTGACTTCTTTTTACCAGTTCTGCTTCTCTCACACTATTGCATGATACTGTGTGTCACTACTGTAATCCATCATTGAGACAGAACATTTGGAACATCACTATATCTAGCAGACCCTCCTAGAGAGATTTTTAAGGCTAGAAAGAGATAGTTGTATTTATACAGTCACCCTAAGAATCCCAATACAAGCTGTAACATGATCCTGCTTTAGCCCACACAAGTGGATCTCAGCTTGTCTTTACCGACGGGGACAAGAATCAGAAGGCTCATCTAAGAGTTTTTCCAAAATTGGACCACGTGTGCTACACGCAATGACACTCAATATATATTATCAACACCAATTTAAATCAATTGCTTATGGTTTTGGAATTTAGAGAAATTAATTTCCCACCAGTACTTTAACCAGTGTAACTACATAATTTTAGATAACCAAGTAATCTAAACTGGTCCTCTTCCAGCTATCAAGGCATTTACAGCATATGGCTTTCAACCCAAATTAATTTTCTTTACTAGCACAGTATAGAAGCACACAGAACAGCAAAAGTTCAAAAGTTACCACAGCTTAAAAAACTTGGCTGAGAGAGTTAGCCTTGCACTGTTCACACCTTTTCAGAGCATAACATGCACTATCATTACATACATATATGTGTAAGGATCAGGTAAACACAGACTACAGACAACCCAAATCATTCATGTCCATTTCAAACATTTTTACATTTCCTTGATTTCATCTGAAACCTAGTTTTCAGGATAGGTGATTTGAAGACCAGAGCCCTTCTATCTAACACCCTTCCTGGCCACTGGGCCATACTCCAGCCCATTGCTTCCCAGTTACAGAGCAGACAGGCACAACAGACTGGTGCTCACCTCAGGATACAACTGGGTAAAAGCTGCTCACCACTGGCAGCAGAAGAGTATTATAATTACAGGGGAAACCAAGGTTTTCAAGGAGACACAGATAAGAAGCAAAATATTTGAACTGAAAGCAGGGCATGAATTTTAATATGCCTAGTGCAAGAGAAATAAGTAAATATAGGTTGTGCAAATAAAGGTAAGCAATAAGATCAAAAGATGCAGAATACAGAATGCCCTCTTCTGATGAACAGAAGATACACTGAGGTCCATTAAGGAAGTTTCCAGCACAGGATGACAGTAGATAGAACAGTCCAATATTGGGCAAGCGATGAGAACCCAGACAAAGGCAAGAAGAACATCATCCAGAATGGATATATCAACTTTGAGACACCAAATCCTTTTTCACATCAAAGATTTTCAAGTCAATGACATCTGGACTGGAAGGATGGGCTGCAGCTAGAGCAAAAAGTCTCCAAATTAAGATAGGGAAAACTAAAGGTGACATGAGAGAGGTGCTGACTGATGGACCAAAAAAGCAGAACAAGAGAAGCAGTACAAACAGAAACTAGGCCCCGGGCAACTGAAAAGCAGGATATTTGTTTAATGGATACTTAAGGCTAAAAGTAGAACACCAAATCCACAGGGAACACAGACACCAGGACACTGGCTCAGCCAAAAGGAGGTCCCAATTGGGAACAACTGCTGTTCATACACTACCATTTCCAACAGTTATGACATCACTCGGTGCTCAGCTGAGAATTAGTTTGGTCTCTTGGAAGAAAGAGGCATATACAACGAGTGTGGAAAGGCCTAAGAACCATTCACTGGCAGCTGTACTGTTTAAACATGACCACCACCCGCACGCTAGTTGGAAACGGTATTACAAGGTTAAAAGCTGAACGAGGTCACACGGAATGGATTATGACCCCAGACGAAGGGTACAAGTTGAGGAATCGCTGCCTTGGGCGCAACACTGACGGGGACAGCGACACTCCGTGTTTCCACATATCCAAACTACCGCTAGTGGATGGGAAACCACGGGGCAACCTCCTGACCAAAGGCACAACCTGCATAGCGAGGCGTTGCCTCTTCGGGAGCCACCAGGCTCCGGACGCCACGCTTGGAGGTGGGCGTGTTGAAAGGCACTCGGCTCAGTCAGCAACAGCGGCAAGTTCCCTCCTGCTTCCCCGCGGGAGGCGACACAGCAGCCTCTCTCAGGACGCCCAACGGCGGGGTAAGGGGAGGGCTGCGCCCTCGGCTACCCCAGCAACCGCCCTCCCCCGCCTCGGCGCGGCTCCTCGGTCGTCCCGGACCCCGCTGCGGCTCACCTCGCCACCAGTACTTCTGGGACAGCCCCTGCCAGGTCTGCAGCCGGGTGCGGTGGGCGCCGTCGGGCCCCAGGTGCGCGGCCCGGATGAGGCGGGCGCGGCGCTCGGCCTGCAGCACCACTTCCAGCTCGGCGAAGCGCTGCTGGTCCCGCTGCCGCCGCTGGTAGTAGAGGGTGCCGCCGCGCACCACGTAGCAGGCGGCGGCTTTGCGGATCTTCCGCTTGGCGTTGCCCTCCGTCCCCGGCGCGTAGGGCTCCCGCTCGTTGGTCAGGTAGCGCAGGATGGCCAGGTAGCTCTCCTCGCTGGACATGGCGGGGCGGGGAGGGGAGGACGGGGAAGGGGACCAAGGGGCAGCCTCCCGGCCTGCACGCCAGGCTTCCCCCCCGCCTCGCCGCCGGGCNAGTCGTGAGTGGGGTGGGGCGAAGGCCACCATTTTGGAAGCGGGCGGAAGGCGGCCATCTTAGAGCCGGGCAAAGGCTGCGAAGGGGCGGAAACGGTCATGGCGCCGGAGAGGACTCCCCTCAGTAAGTCAATTCTCTCTGCGAGCACCCAGCGCTTCAAAACTGCCTCCAGAGGGGGAGCTACGAGAAAACCAGAGGTGTGTTTTCACGTTGCAGCATGAGCGTAGCGATGAGGGGCAGCACAAGTAGATTTGCAAGGGGATATCTGGGGTGCTGTGACCTCCCCAAATTCAAAGACTGACTGGATGGAGGAGCCTGGCAGGGGGCTGCGAAGACGGTCAGGAGTCCCCGCTTGAGGGAAAAGGTGAGGCCGAGAGATGCGCTTGTTCAGCCTTGAAACGGGAAGGCTTTGGGAAGGCCTTGCTGCTGTCTGCAGCCTCCTCACCGGAGGGCACTGAGAGGATGGAGGCAAACTCTTAGAGTTGCACAGAAATAGGCAACACTGACAGGATAGAACACGGGAAATTCTAGTTATACGTAAACACTTTTTAATTTTTTTTTATTTTTTAACCACAAAACCAGTGGTAGTGGGCAAATACTGGAACAGGTTTGCCTGGAAAGGTTGTGGAATCTGTCTTTGCAGTTGTTCAAGGCTCAGNACCCAGCGCTTCAAAACTGCCTCCAGAGGGGGAGCTACGAGAAAACCAGAGGTGTGTTTTCACGTTGCAGCATGAGCGTAGCGATGAGGGGCAGCACAAGTAGATTTGCAAGGGGATATCTGGGGTGCTGTGACCTCCCCAAATTCAAAGACTGACTGGATGGAGGAGCCTGGCAGGGGGCTGCGAAGACGGTCAGGAGTCCCCGCTTGAGGGAAAAGGTGAGGCCGAGAGATGCGCTTGTTCAGCCTTGAAACGGGAAGGCTTTGGGAAGGCCTTGCTGCTGTCTGCAGCCACCTCACCGGAGGGCACTGAGAGGATGGAGGCAAACTCTTAGAGTTGCACAGAAATAGGCAACACTGACAGGATAGAACACGGGAAATTCTAGTTATATGTAAACACTTTTTAATTTTTTTTTATTTTTTAACCACAAAACCAGTGGTAGTGGGCAAATACTGGAACAGGTTTGCCTGGAAAGGTTGTGGAATCTGTCTTTGCAGTTGTTCAAGGCTCAGCTGGATACAGCCCTGAGCAACCTGATCTAAACAGACATTCTTGGAGGAAGGGGTTGTTCTAGATGACCTCTGAAGGCCCTTTTCAACCTTAAATTATTGTGTGGGTCTATGAAAAATTCAAGTATTCCATTTATAGTGACACTAAATAATCAGTTATGTTACCTGAGGTAAACACAAGGACTAACATACTAATTTCAGTGCCAAATCATTGCATTCCATCTATGTTTGCTGAATAATGCAGTTACACCAGGTGAATGCCCTGCTATAAACACCCTGCCTCACTCACTTCAAGCACAGCTTTTGACAGGAGAAATCTGGTAGGCTGTTACTCTTCACTCCCAAGTCACTGGATCAGTCAGAACTCACGAATAAATGGCAAGAGTAATCTCTGAGCATTTCTGTGCACCTCTGCAGTAACAGCAGGTAGCTGAAGCCTGCAAGCTTCAAAGCATTAACGAATACTGATTTATTACTAAGTCCTATCTGACAATCCATTCCTATATATCATTAATGGTATGTAAGAGCTCAGCTTTTCAGCTGAAAACTTTTAGTGTAGCAGGTGATTGACACAAGGCACCAATTAGGAGTATTTTATAGTCGTCACTAGCGTATCTAACTTTCAGTGTTTTTAGCCTTCAGTTTTAAATGATCAAAAATTCCTTTCCCTGTAATACCACTTTTCCTTGTCATCTTTCCCCTTCCTGTTTCTGTTGGCTTCACTTTCAAGCATGTTAACTGTTTAAAAGCCTTCAATTTAATTCTAAACCTGAGTAGCTCCTATGGTTTGGTTGGGTTTTTTATAACAAAATGCACAATTTTTTTGAAGACTAATGTAATCAAGCTAAAACTATTTCAAAGGGATTGCAACCTTGATCCAGACCTGTATCTATTTTATTAATAAACCCACAGTATGATGTAACTCCAATTATAATCCATAACCCAAACTGCCCATTACAGCTGTTGTGCTTTTGAAGCCTAAAAGAACTGCAGGGAGCAAAACTATGAAAACCAGCTGCTTTTTTGACTTGTGTAGTAAGGCAACACAGCAAGCCCTCAAGCCTTCTCACAGTTAACAGGTATTAAGATGTGGCATCTTGAGCTGTATCTAACCTAGAAAATAGTGAAGTCAGAGGACACTGCTTTGACATTACTGACCATCAAAACTATGGGACAGTTTGGGCACACGGTCTACATAGTGCAATTACTGAAGTAGACAGATGAATACATGAAGAATGTAGCAAGTAGGCCACTCCCTCTAGGTGGAGGGTGCAGAGTTACTAAGGGAACCTCACCTGCATTCTGCAAGTTAAATATGAAAGTAAACGGGCTTGAAGTAAATGTGTTCCATCAACTGCATCTGAAGCTCATCCAACCTGTTACCAGTGCTGCAAATGCTGCTGCTGAGACCATCACTGCAGAAGAATGGACACACTGGGTCAAGAAACCCATTTAGCTTAGTGAATGAGTGCAAGGCGGGACTTTTACAGCCATCCTTTTCCTCAGAACAGTTTCCAGCAATCCTGGCCCAGGAGTTGCATCTGAACCTTTGTGTGCAGCAGCCATGTGGTCCATAAAATCATCCATCCCTTTTTTTTTTTTCAACCTATTTCTCCAAAACCAGTCATGGATATTTCATAGATTAATTCTCTTCAGTTTATCTCCCACAGTTGAAGAGAACATGGGCACAAGTTATGAAAGTTAGTCAGATGTTTATTCAGCATGACCAACAGATTGGCAGGTTAGCGCTTTCCACCAACACGGGGAGCAGAAACCTTGACTGGCTTCACAATCTTCTGCTTTGGCGCTGCCTTTGTAGGAGCCTGTAGAGAAATAATAAAGTGTGAGCAACTAGAAACAATTTATCTGCAGTCCTGGAAGTGCCCCTGTGTATTTAAGATTCTTGACAGAAATCAAGCAATTTAAAGCAGGTCAGATTAGAATTACAATGTATCACACTAGTATCATGTTATCAGGGTGTTACACACCTGCCACACTGAAGTTGACAACATGTATGATGGCTGTTTTAAGAAGTAATAAGTAATGATAAAACAAATTGTTACCAAGTTCCTAAATAGTGAAGATGTCACATCCAGACAAGTTTTTAGCTATCAAGAATCTCTGACATATGGTCAGAAAGTTGTTTTACTGTAATAATCATTTCTTCTATAAAAAAAGGTACATTCTATTCAGCCGTTTCAGTATGTTTAACTTCTGTACTGAAGTTTGGTTGAGGTGCTTCCAGATCAAAATATATACGCAAAAGCAAAGGCTTCTTCTGAACACACACGAGAATTTCCAATTAAGCACTGCAACAAAATCTTGTGTTACAACACAGAACATTCCATTCCTATACCCCTATTGCAGCTTACCTTTGCAGCAGAAACAGCTGTTTTCTTGGTTGCTTGCTTAGCCTTCTTGGCTTCTTTTGCAGCCCTGTGAATTCACAGAGTAACAGTCAGTGGCAGACACAAATAGCTGTGTCTCAGCACTATAAGAACTCCGTAAGATCAGGAAAGGAATGCACTACTTAAGGTTTATCCTCTGCGTTCAGAACTCACAGAGGCAGCAGAGAGACACTTCAGAGTGTCAACAGAGACAGCAGAGCTGTATGTGGCAAAAGCAGCATTTCCACAAAGAGAGACAGAGCAAGAACAGACCCTTTGCTGCAGCTCTCTCTTGCTGAGGTTACTCAGTATTAACTCCAAATACACTGATGGAAAAAAAGTAACAAACCCATTTAAAAATGCTTATAAACCAAAGTTCCTCTAGAGTTTCAGCTCATTAATAAACTTTGAAAAGCCTGGGGTAGCTCCACTTATCTCTGATTTCTCACCTAATAGCTTGTTCCCTCTGCGCCTTTCGTACTTCGGGCTTCTGGTTTCGTTTCGCCATGATCTCAGCTAAAGAGGCACCAGTGATAGCTCTCTGGAACTTAACAGCACGGCGCGTGCGCTTCTTCTGTACCTCTTCCTAAAATGGCACAAGGTAAAGACAGACAATTAGCATCACAAGACATTAAATAAAAGACTAAAAACATTTATAGAAACAAGCTGCTTTTAAGATTGACGATACTGTGAAACTGTATACAGAAGCAGAATTTTACTCCTCACTTTGAAGGTAACTCATTTCTTGATTTGCCAAAGCAGACAAATAGCTGAAAAAGAACAATGCATTCTCCTTTGCTAGGCATAAATACATATATTTTGGAAGAATGTCAGAAGCTCAGCCTTTTTTAACTCCTCAGAAAAAAAAAGGAGGGATAAAGTCCATTTTAATGGAATGTTCTGAAAGGAAGACACTTCCCAGCTGTTTCGAGCGCGATCACGGTGCTGGGTAGCAGTGTGAGCCATCCAGCATCAACTTTCCTTCTACAAACCAAATAGTAAAAACATTGACTTGTAACACATATGTAAACCTTCTGAAATGCTCTTCTGCTGTGAAAGTTTAAGCAACAACACTGAAAATACCTCGTACTGCATGCCTTGTTAACATCTTTTTCGTGCAATGACAGCTCCATAGTAAAGAGCTCCTATAAGTGACTGCCTAAAGTTTAAGAAGGGTATGTGAAAAGTTCCCCCACCCATTAACCCCTAAATCATCTGTTTGGAAATATGAATCCAGAGAGTTTTTCAGCTCTCTACACTCCCACCACTCAGAAAGTTTACAAGTCTAAACTTTTAGAAAGTCTAGGTATTAAACAGCATTACCCACCTTCTGTAAAACTGATTTTTTAAACTGCACACCATTCATAGAAGTGTTAAAATCAACTGAACCTACTGTGGCTCTGAGTGAGCCATCAGAGAAGTGAAATAATACAAATAAAATGCTTTTGCTGAACTGGTTAGCCTTTAAACATAAAGCAACGTATAAACTCATGTTAGTGCACTCACACCTTCACCATTATTGGGCAGCCTTCATCCTGGTTATATGGGTCATGCTTCTCCTCAACGCCAGCCAGTTATCTCTATTTTAACAGACCGTATCTTTTGATAAAAAACCACAGAGCAGCAGCAGTTGGTAAATACTTACTGACTGTCCTTTCTTGTGTTTACGCCTATACAGAACAGTCCAGTTGATCTGACGGGGGTTTCTCTTGGAAAGGAATGCAGACTCACATTTTGCATTCAAGAACTGAAACACCTGGGAAAGCAAAGTATTTTGTGTAAGCTTTGTTTCTGTGAAAGACATTATTACATCTTACATTAACCTATCAAGTAATCCAGTGTTTTTCAACAGTGATGCTTTTATATTTCTTTACACAGCTCTGACTACCCGATTTTGGAACATAATTAAAAAAAAATTTGAAGTTTGGAATTTTGTGCCATTGATTAACTGTCTTACAGGGTATTTCATTACAAGGAATTTTCCAGCCTAATGTTACAGTCTTTGTTTTCATAACACAATGAAGGAGCTTATATTTCTGAGGAAAGCTCAAGTTACTATTTGGATCCACTGCTGTGCTGTATTCCAGTGTTGCATCAACAGCTACTTCTCAAGTAGCTACTACATACTTTTCAAGTGCCTGTGCTTCCCATGTAAACCAGTCAAACTTGACATAAGGAATATACGGACACCAATACTCTACCCAACTCCTTCTTACACAAACTTTCTTGACTAGAATAAGAGGCAAAATTAGCAGGTTTATTTATTATGAGCCCTATAACTAAATCTGAAGTATAAACAAGTTCTGAGGAGAGCACCTGAGGGTTCTATCAGCCCATTTATTTAACTGTCATTTCTCAGAAGACTCTGTACAGCAAGACTCCTGTACTGAGATGTCCAAAACCCAAATCCTTCTGTAAATATGAGCAGTGTATTTCCATTTATGACAGTACTACCTCTACGAGATACAAGAGCCAGAAAGGGTTCTTCTCCCAATTTAATCCCAGTGATCCATACCCAAATTATCTGGAAGTCCAGCTGTTTGCTTCAGCAAGTCTTAGCATTAGACGCAGTACATCTACATAATATTTTCTACAGATCTTTGGTAATTCAGACTCGATGCTTTAAGCCACCCATCCCAAAACACACCCTAAATCCCGGTTCAACACCCCAAACTACAGCCTAAACACGGTTCTCCTGCAGACCAGATCCGACCGCACTCCTGACACCCGGGCCCCCGACGGCGGCACAGAGGCGCTCCGTCAGGCCGCAGCATCCCACTGCGCTCCCTGCCCAGGCCTCCGCTTCGCCCGGCACCGCGCCGGCCTCCCCCTCAGGCCTCCCCCGGCCCTCACCTTGCCGTCGGTGCGGGCGTAGCGGCGCCCATGGCCCGGGTAGATCTTGTAGCCGCTGAAGCTGCACAGCTCGACCCTGCGCGGGAGAGAAGCGTTAGCGGGGAGGNCGGTGACGTCACCCCGCCCTTCCGTGCGCCGCGCGCAGCACGCCGGGCCGGTTCCGGCTGCGCAGGGGCTGGCGGGACGGGAGGGCAGCACCTCCCCGGCCGGAGGGGCGGCAGCCTGGGAACCGCTCGGTATCGTTCACACCGGCCGGGATTCCCTCTCTCCGGCTAAAATTCCGCCGGGCGGCTCCGTACGCGAAACGTTCCGCCTTTCTCAGAACAAAAGGCGCGCGGTTTTCCCGCCCGGCCCTTGGTTGCCTGGTAACAAGGGAGCATCATGGCGGCGCCGGCGGTTGCGGCCAGGACCGAGGCTGCCTCCCCAGCCGGAGGGGGTAAGGAACACGTCGAAACCAGCGAGCCCTCTAGGCGGCCGGGTTGCCGTTGCCGGGAGCCGGTGCGGGTTTTGTTTGTGTCGCCGTTGTGTGCAGCGGGGGCGCGCAGCGCGCTCTGGGAGCTGTAGTGCGAGCCAGGCCGCGGGCCCGTCGTAGGCGCGGGGTTTGGACTACTGGTCCCGAAAGCCTCTGCGGCCCGCTGTTGGGGGTGTGGCGCTGGGGGCTCCTGCACGCTTGCAGCCGGCGGCTGAGGGCCCAAAGGGTGCTGGAAGGGGTCAGTATAGCTCGCCCTGACCAGTGGGGGTCGGCACTCAGCAGCGGGTCTGGCTCTGGGTTTGGGCAGAGGGGGGCTCTCCTGCTGGGGCGCAGGCCCCTAAGGAGGGATTTGCCCACAGCCTCGTAGGAGGTAGGCCGAGGGTTGGCATAAGGCCTGTTCTTCCTGCAGTGGAGGGTAGAAAGGGCTTTGGGAGGCCTTGCCTCCTCTCAGAGTGTAGGTTTCTTGCCCCCCTGTCTTCGTCTGAGAGGATGGTGTGGTATAATAATACAAGTCATATAATCATAGAATCATAGAATGGTTTGGGTTGGAAGGGACCTTAAAGATCATCAAGTTCCAACCCCCCTGCCCTGGGCAGGGACACCTCTCCCTAGAGCAGGTCACTCAAAGCCCCATCCAGTCTGGCTCAATGAGTGACCAGAGGCTTGAGGAAATAATTGTGAGCTTCTGAGGCCTACTAATATGTGTAGCTGCCAAATAAGTAATAACCAATTCTGAAACATTTTTCTGAGCACTGAGAACCTGTTAGGAAAATCTCATTCCCGAAGTATTATACCAATGAGTCTTTGTAGTATGAAATTGTATTAACTTTCTGAAGATGTATGTGTGCGTTTCACACTGTATACTGAATAGTCGTGCTTAAGCAAGCAAACTGAAGGACCCCAGCTTGGCATAAGGAGGAGAACAGACCCCCTTTGAAATACAGATGTTTGCTTCTCTGAATCGTAAAGCTGCCCACGTAGGGTTAAGGATACCCTCAGACAACCAAGCCAGCACCAGCATCCTACCTCCTCTAACACTTCTAGGAAACCCTCCCATTGCCTGGCATCATAGATAAGTAACTATAGCAAGACTAACGTCCAGGGACACCTTAATCAATAGAGAAGCAGGTGGATGATGACATCAGAGAAATATAGTTTCCTTGCAAATGGTAGGGTATACATGTTACGTAGCAATTACTCAAATCATGTTGTACCTGAATGGCTGAGAAGTGTATGTAAAACCACATTCTGGGTGCCCCGGTTTGAGTGTGACACCTCGTGTACATAAATAAAAGGATGACTCTTATAATTCTGTGCTGTGGGTTTGAGCCTTTCTCCTTAGTTGGCATGGGCTACTTGTGAATTTTCCTAACAAGCACTTGGATAAACAGGCAGAGGCAAATTTTCTCCATTTAGTTAAAATAACCAAGTGGTTGCAGAGATGACTGTTTAAGTGAGAAACATGCAGTACCTTCTTTCTGGATGTGCAAAGACAGGAGTGTGACTGTTTCTGGTACTGCTCACTCTGTATTGCTGTTCGTCAGAGCTCTTTGGGTGGCTGTGAATTTGAGAAGTAATGGAAATGTAATAAATGTCATCAGAGAAGCTTCTTAGGAAACCGTATTCCCTAGCTGACAAATCGGTACACCAAAAAAGTTTGTCTCCAACCATAGCATAACTAAACTCTAAAAAGCTGCAAACTGTAAGAATATTAAGCTATAATGCATGTTGGTGTAAGAGCACTATTCTGGAACATCCTGCTGAAAAAGGCAATGTTACTTTCCAAGCAGATAGTAAGATAAGAGCAAGCACTAGCATGATGTGTATGTGTAAAACACACAGCAGAGGCTTAATGTATGAAAATTACCATTAGCTTGTGTCATTGTGGGGACCAGTGATTCAACTTCCCCGTTGATGGCGAATGTTTTCCTTTTTATTTTATATAGTAACAGTTTTTTCATGGAACGCTTTAAACGTGTGTTCCACTAATTGAATGATACGCTAGCCTGCTTACAATTTACTCCTGCTCAAACATCACCAGTACTGTAGTACAGCTATATGAATGGGATCTTTGTTCTGACTTTTCATTACGTACTTTATTGCAATATGGGACATTTAGCCTATCAATACAATTTGGTGACACAACAGAGAGGTATCAGTTTTGATTTCACAGGCTGAAATTTCTGCTTTGAGTTTGCACCTAGAATTCATTAAACCCCCCCCCAGAAGGCTAATAATATTTTCCTTTTAAATACAGAGAAAGGAAAAGAAAAAAGAGAAAACTGCAGGTTTCTGTTCAACTGTTGAGCTTTTTGAGGACTTGTTCATGAAAAAGGTGTTTATTTCCCTCTGGCTGAGGACTGTCATCTGGGTGTTTCACTTTCATGAGTCTTCAAATGCTTTGGCAGGGTGTTTGGTGGCACTACAGGATGATGACGTCTGTAGGTTTCCTACAGTCTGATTCCTGCAGGCTGCTAAGCCTTTCCCCAGACTCCTCCTCTTTTTAAGTTTTCTTATTAGTAACAGGTATGGTTGCTGTTGTTTGTGAAGTGTGATTCTACAGATGTGTGCTGGGCATATTCTGGGTTTGCCTGTATGCAGGAATTTAGGTAAAGTGCCTTCACATAGATTGGTAGTTGTCAAGCTGCTCAAAACTTAAACTCTTTAAATAATTTAAAATTTTAGGGGCTCTTGAGAACTGCAGCTTTGAGGATCACACCTTTAAATTTAGATACTAAAATTTCACTCTGCTTCCCACTTCAGAGGATCTGTTACTGACTTCCCCAGAATTCTGCCAGAATTCTTTATTGGAATGGGACCTGGAATCTGTATTTTCCAGTATCTGGATTAGTTACTGTAATGTGCTTGACCTGAAGTAAATTGCTTCAGTTTTATGTGGGGGAAAAAAGATAACTTGTATTTACAAATTAGATGCATGCATTATAAACCAAATATGTTTACTTTGCTTTGCTTTTTCAGTAGATGTTCTCATATATAAAGTATTGACTTTGGTACTTTTTGTGTTTTTTTTTCTTCTCATTTTTCTTCTAAGGTTTGGTAGTCAACTGGTCAGGTCAAGGACTGCAAAAACTGGGTCCAACCTTACCATGTGATGCTGATACTCACACTCTGATTTTGGACAAAAACCAGATCATTAAATTGGAACACTTGGAGAAATGCAGGAATCTGATGCAGGTCAGTTTGGCTTGACTTGAATTTGCTATGAAATGATGATTCTGTGATGCTAATTAAAATACTTCTGTTTTAAGGCCATATTAGGCAGTTGAGGTAAGTCAGCAGTTACTGTCTTGATATGAAAATAAATAATGGCTAACTAAAATAGCTTTGTTTCAGGTCATAGTGGGGGAGGCTGTTTTGCTGGTTACCTAGGTAACTAAAAATGAACTGAATAAATGATAATGGGGTGTGTGTCACAAGAACATTTAGAAAAGTCACAGATGATCCAAATTTTGATACGTCTTAGCTTTTGAATGAGCTTTGTAATCTTAAATATAACTTTGTTTTATCTTTCCTTGCTGTAATTGCAAATGCACAGATGTATGCACAGGACTCTCCTTTCCATTTGGGTTTCAGAACTTTCCACAAAGGAAGAGGATTAGTAGCCTCAATTTACAGGAAGGAAAAAAGCCACGTGGATTAGGTTAAAATAGAAATACCAGATAAAAAAAGAAAAGCAATCTGGGATGTATTTATGGAGTCTTGTTAACATTGATTCATCTAGGCCCTGGTGTTGCTAGTGCTTATCCTTAATTTTAATACAAGCAGCATTTAAGTTCATAAGGGTATTAGTGGTAACAATGTATGGTATTCACAGAAATCAGAGTAAAGCTGCACAAATCCATGTAAATTATCACTGAAATTGCCTCCGGATAGACTTGAAGTCACCTAGTAGCTTCTAGAGACAAGCTGTTTCTCCAAGAGGTAGGAGAGGCTGGGTTTGTTGCTACAACAAATCTTCATCAGTCTGCCAGCTTGGTGGTCACGTTATTAATTTGTATGTCTGATCAGGATTTATCCTTTAAAAAGTTTGTGACTTACTGTCCTGTTAGCACAGGACTTTTTTTGAGGGTCATGTAAAATGTATTTTGTCCTTTGCCATGTTGACAGTAAGTATGATTTTACAGCAGGAATGGAGCAACAATTTGCACAATTGTGGCCGTTCTGATTTTAAAATCTTATTTTCGTATGATGCAATTCCTCGTTCATTCTCTTTTATTTAGCTACTGATACGGAGATTTCCTCTTAACTTTGCAAGTGAGTTGTGAAGCCTACTTTCTTTCATCAGTGATTTATTTCTTGGCTCTTGCAGCCTTTTGTATCTGTCTTATTTGCTTGAAATGGAAGACATAGATTGAAGTAGTTCCTGTTGGATTAGATTTTTAACCATTAAAAATAAAAGCCTATTCTGACCATGCAGTTTAATAGTTAAAACTGTTTCTTCTATTTTTGTGTTGATCTGCAGCTCTCTGTAGCCAACAATCGTTTGGTGCGGATGATGGGGGTAGCAAAACTGACCAAGCTCCGTGTGCTAAACTTGCCTCATAATAGCATTGGGTACGTGGAAGGGCTGAAGGATTTGGTGCACCTGGAATGGCTGAATTTGGCAGGAAATAACCTTAAGGTAAAGTATTTAGTCTTTATAGATTTTCCAGAATCTAATATTGTAGAAATTTGGAAAATGCTGCGAAGAAATCTTAATATGTTTGTGGGTTTGATTGGAAAAGATGTTGAAGTTTTGTGCCTACTGGTTTACAAAATAGAAGAGGGCAAATTTTGGACAGAAATAGTCTAGGAAAAAAAGTATAAAGTTTGATACCAAAATGTAATGAGAATTGGGAAGCCGTCCCCAACATTGGGGAAGAATTATGATCTTTATAATGCAACTAGAAAACATGATTTTCATTTTGGGTTACTTATCTGGTCAGGATTTTTGGTTTGGTTTTTTTGTTTAGTTTTTCAACATAATTATTGATACCTTGTTTTATTTAATGACTAATACTGGATTACTGTGAGTAATGGACTTCTTTATTTTTGTAGGCCATTGAACAAATCAATTCCTGTCTATCTCTTCAGCATCTTGATTTGTCAGACAATAACATAGCTCAATTAGGTGATCTCTCCAAGCTTGCATCGCTGAAGGTAGATGTTATCTCTTTTGTTACATTCTTTGCTTAAAGAAATTTGATTTGAATAATTGTTACCTTTTAAGGCATTCATTATTCATTAAATTCATTATTCTTAAAGCATTTTAATTATGATAATTCATAGAATCATAGAGTTGTTTAGGTTGGAAGGGACCTTTAAGATCATCTAGTCCAACCATCAACCTAACTCTGATAAACCATCACTAGATCACGTCCCAAAGCATCTTTTAAATACCTCCAGGGGTGGTGCCTCAATCACTTCCCTGGGCAGCTCATTCCAATGTTTAATAACCCTCTCAGTGTAAAAATTTCTCCTAATAGCCAATCGGACCCTCCCCTGGCGCAACTTGAGGCCATTTCCTCTTGTCCTATCATCTGTTACTTGGGAGAAGAGACCGACCCCCATCTCTCTACAGTCTCCTTTCAGTTAGTTGTAGAGAGCGATAAGGTCTCCCCTCAGCTGCTGCTTCTCCAGGCTGAACAACCCCAGCTCCCTCAGCCTCTCCTCATAAGACTTATTCTCCAGACCCCTCACTCCTCTAGAGGGAAGCACCTAAGAATTCTTTTCCTTGTTTTCAAGTTGCAGGAACTGAGGCAGTGATTTGTCTGTAATGACTCTAATGATTTTGGTAAAGATAACACAGTGAGATCTTGTTCAGTGCCCTGGTTCTCTTGTCTTGTCATGAATCAAGACAAAACATAGAATTAACTCTTCCAGCATGGCCACTATAGAGAGAAAAAATGTTTCCGGATGTGGGGTATTTTTTCTGACTGTGACTATACTTAAGTTCTCCATTTTAAAATGAGAAGATTTTTGCTGAAAAATTAAAAAAACATTTTTTTGTCCTTGCGGGAATAAACAAAAATAATTTTCATGATGCTAGAAAGTCTTAATTGTAGTTCTTTTGTGTACATTGTGCAGGGATTTCTTGAACAAAAAAAATAGGAGGGTTTTGATCAAACATATATTTTGTCCATATATTTTTATTTTATAGACTCTGTTGCTACATGGAAATATTATAACTTCACTTCGCGCTGCCCCTGTTTGCCTACCTCAGAATCTGACTGTTTTTTCTTTGGCAGAAAATGAAATCAGAGATTTAAATGAGGTAAGATCCAGAAGATGTGTCACCTTGTCTGTAGGTAGACTGAAAGCAGCTGGTTGGAAAATTCTTCTAAGCGTGTAACCAAAAATGGGTTCTCGTTTCTGAAGCAACCCATGTTAACAGAAGTGACTTTTAATACTTTATATGTAATAACTATACTTGTATTGACTGCAGAGATTAGGTGATACCTTTTAAAATTTGTCCTTGAAAGAAACTTTGCCTTTTTTGGTTATGTTTTCATACTATTTAAGGATGTCAGAAGTATACCTTGAGGACTAAATTCATAGGAAGCTTTTCAAGATCATCTGCAGCTGCTGTGCTTAGAACAGATGTTTGAATTGCGCTTGTTACATCTGAATATTTCTGGGCCCCTGTCTTAGTTTATCTATTTCTCAAACAATGTAGAAGAGAAACAAATATTCTGCCTGTGACTTATTTTTTTGTTTGGGTTTTTGGAAATATAAATAGCAACCCAAACTTCCGTGTTAGAAGACAAATCTTATTTCGGTAATGTATTTCTTTTCAAAACAGGGCAGTGTTTCTCTAGCTTTTTGGCTTGCCATTTTTTGGTCAAAACTTCAACACCTGTCATAGTGCATTGGAATCATAAAAATACTATACCTTCCTATACATGAAGCACCATTCCCAGAGATTAGTAGAAGCTGATACTTTCCAAGGACTATAGTACCTATAGGAAGACTAATGAGAAAATGGCAGTAGTCAGTAGGAGGCCCTTTGATGTTCATGTTCAAAAAGCAAATGTGACTTTCTCTGTATTTGTAATTTTATTGTTTTGTGTGAGATGTCTAGCTGAAACTAGGAGAACTGTGGGACATTCTATAAGCATTTGATAGGTTCTGCTCTGTTAACAAATATATCTTGTTTTCTCAAGGTTTCTTTCCTGGCTGGTCTTCGTCAATTGGAACAGTTATCAATTATGAACAATCCTTGTGTGATGGCCACACCTTCTATCCCTGGCTTTGACTACAGGCCGTATATTGTCAGCTGGTGTCTGAACCTTAAAGTTCTTGATGGATATGTGATTTCGCAGAAGGAAAGGTGATGTAATAATATTATGTCTTTAAAATTGTTAAGTAAAGTTTTACTAAGCTGAAATTGCATTTTTATGTAGTAGAAACAGGGCAAAATGCTAATGATCTAAAATTCTGTTTGTCTTGTTAATGGCCATATGAAATACAGGCCAATTAACATTGTTGCTTTTGCTAAATTTTTCATATTACTGAAATTATTACGTAAGATCACAGTTTATTTAAGTAGAAGTATAAAGTTCAGCTTTTGTTTTGTTACTCAGCTCACAGTAGCACTTCTACAAAGCAAAACTGGGATAGCAATTTCATGTAATCGGGGAATTGTCAGAGTTCAAAGATCCTCTAGAGATCATCTAGTCCAACTCCCCTGCAGAAGCAGGATCACCTGCAGGACATTACACAGGACAGCATCCAGGCGGGTTTTGAAGGTCTCCAGAGAAGGGGACTCCACAACCTCCTTGGGCAGCCTGTGCCAGGGCTCTGTCACCCTCACCCTAAAGAAGTTTTTCCTCGTATTTGAGTGGAACTTCCAATGTACCAGCTTGTGCCCATTGCCCCTCGTCCTGTCACTGGGAACCACTGAAAAGTCCAGCTCCATCCTCCGGTTCATTCGTCAGTGAACTGATACCCCTTCCAAGCTTACAGCCTCTTTGACTTTGTAGAATGAGACAATCAGCAGATATTAAAGCTGTTACCTTTGAGGAAGCTCAAATGTGCCCTTCTATAAAGGGTCTGATTTGCATGTGCATTTCTAGATTTGGCATTTTTTGTGTCAATTAGTCAAATACTGTTTTACTCAAATCACTTGTTACTGTATCACTGTGGTCATTATATCACTATATCTGTATGACAGGAGAGATTTCTTCTTAAAGTTCTTGACATCAGAACAGTCCAAGTGTAAATATTATCCAGTATAAACACATTCTGGTCCAATACATTCATGTAGTCCAGGACACTGATTTCCCTTCCCTCTATTCTTCCTCTTCCCCTCCATTACTAAAATAAAAACCTACCTTTTTGGTCAAAGGTAAACCAATTCTGTTTGTTTCACCAAAACAGACTTTTCCAAAAAGTTGCCTGTAGGAATTTTAGAAACTTTTAAAATGACTAGTGGAATAGTCTGTATTAACTATATCATTATATTACATTAATTATACTATATACATTATGTTAAATATTCTCAGACTGAAGAACATTTAATTTAAAAACAGGTTTCAACTGTTGAATGTTTTCAGCAGCATTTGTTCCCTGTGGCTATTCTGCATGTTTGTGTGAACTTTTCTGTTTCTGTGAAAGCTTTGCTAATAAATTCATTGACACAAATGTGTTTTCAGTGCTCAAAGACTGCACACAGATAAAGCAGAGACTGCAGAGTCTTGGGCCAGAGGCTTTTTTTTCATCAATACTTGTGTGAAGGAATACTTTATTCATTCTTTTAGTAATGAAATTCCCAGTTGCTCTGGGCACTGCACATGTTCCAAGTTTAGATTAGATTTGTAGATCAGCTTTTAGGTACCCACTAGAAGAACAGTAGTCAAAGGAGAGTTAAGGGGTTTATACCATGCATTAATGGTGGTGATTTTCCCCCTTCCTAACAGTCTGAAGGCAGAATGGCTCTACAGCCAAGGCAAAGGAAGATCATACCGACCTGGGCAGCACATTCAACTAGTCCAGTACTTGGCTACTGTTTGTCCTCTTATATCTACACACGGTCTCCAGACTGAAGAGGATGCCAAACTGGAAAAAATACTGAGCAAGCAAAGGTGAGAATTTCCTGTTTCTCTATTGTTAGATAATGTAATTGTGAACATAATTATATGTCTTTTTATGTGTTCGATATAAGATTTCCTTTTAAGTATTTCAAAGCAACAGTGAGGGCTGGAGATGGGAAGAGCAAAAGATGTACAGAATGTGTCCTAGCAGGAAACGAGAGGCAAGATGGCAGCACCAGGAGCGTTTTCCTGCTTGCTGGGCCATCCAGGGGCAAATTCTCTGTATTTTCCAGTCTGTGGTCTGTTTGAAGGTGATTTGTGTTAAGACTGATTAAGATAAACAAACTACCTGAGAGTTTTTTGCCACAGAGAAAGTGAGGAAAACCTCAAAAAGGAGCTTAGATTAATGTGTGTTATAATTATAAATAAAGACTATTGTGGTACAGTGGTGTATTAGCCACCTTTTTGTTGTTAGCATGTTATTGCATGGTTTTAAAGTTAAGCTTGTTATTTGGGGGACACTGTTCCCTGTTTCTTGGCACCTTGGGTCTGTCAGCAGAGGTCTCTATAGAGCCTGCTGGTTCTGCCAGCAGTAGCTGTTTTGCTAAGGTCTATGTAAGCAGATGAGGAGAGTTACAGTGATGCACTTTCCTCCTGTGAAAAGTTGAACTAAGTGGGATTAAAAGCCAGAAAATATAAAAATACAGGTGTATCTGTTCCCCAGGACCTATTGACAAGCTCTTTTTGTAGAAAGATCAGAGCAGAAAACTCAGCTTTATGCTGAGCAGGCTACATAAATGGCATAGTGTGGGTAGGAAGTTGGGCAACAAAAGCCTTTTGGTGAGCACAAGGGTGGTGTCTCATCAAAAGGGGTTTAAACCAAAGCATCTTGAAGGAGCTACTGCGTGCTTTGTCAGTGTAGGTTGATATTCAGCAGGAAATTATAGAGATGTTGGGGCCATTTCACAGGAGAAGGTACAATAAAAGCATAGTGACACTGGAATTTCCATCTAAGTACTTTGACTTCACATGATATTTCTGGGGAAAATTCAGGAACTTGGCTCACCAAATATAACTGTTTAAAAAAAAAAACCAACAAAAAAAAACAACAAAGCAATCAAACCAAAACCCAACAAGCAAACGAGAAACCCTCACCAAAAAGACAACCTCCCCAAAGTTCCCACCCATGTATTTATACATACACATATGTAAGATTTTTAAGGCGATTTAACTTGCTGACCTCTACCTCATGATTTTTTAATTTAGCTGAGTTGAAACAACCTGTGTGTTTTCTCAGTTTGCAAAGGATGATTTTATGTTTGTAGCAATGTTTGTTGATTTGTATTAGGATTTGGCCCTTTAGTAACAGGAATACCTTTTCCTTGATTCAGTTTTATTTAGGATGTAAAAGACACTCCCTCTCTTCCTCTAACTCCTCTACACAGACAAAGATGATGTAACCTGGAGTAGGCATTTAAAATACCTGCATACCTTCCCTGTGTGTAGAAATACTTCATGGTTTTCAGTCTGTAGTCAGAATTGCATGTTGGATTTTTTCTTTTTTGTACATGTAATGAAGAAGAAGGGACTGGAGGAAAGGCAACAGTCTGTGAAATCCCCTACTTTGTGAGTAGTCCTGTTAGCATCTTGTACGTGCAGGGATCTGCATAACTAGCTTCTTGTTTTAGAATGGTTTGACCGCTTGTTTCTTTTAAAGCAGTTGATAGTTTCTTTTAGATGTCTTCTGTTAAAAGAAATATAAAATCTCTGCTTAGACTTCACCAGAGGCAATTGATGCATCAGAACCAAAATGAAGGACCACCTGCATCTTCTACTCCCAACAAAACACCACCAGCTACTTATGAACACAGCAGTTCGGCCCAGCCACCACAGATAGTTCTTGAAAGTGGTAAGAAGCTAATCTGCACCACTGATCTAATGTGGAAATATATATTTTTTTGAATATAGACAATTTTATGGACAGAATTTCAGAGTTATGCTTTGTTTTCTAAAAATACATTCCATGCCTATTCATGTCTTGAAATGCTTGTAATATTGTTAGGTGAAAAACATAATCCAACCAACTGAAGAGTTATTACTTCTGGTATTCCGTCTGACAGAAGTTTAACTTCTCCAGGGAGAGGCAGTTTGTGTGATTTATTGTACCCAATATTTGCAAGGCTTGTGAATGTTACTGTGATAAACAGTAACTGCCCTTATTGTATTGAAACAGTGCTTATCATTACGAGCATTTTAGATCTTACGCACACAGGTTCTAACTAAAACAAATTGTGAATCCCTTTAAAACAAAAGAACATGTGTTACTGAATTACTATGACGGTCGATTATGGCTTTCTTTCCTTTTGAGTAGAGCCTATCGTCCGGAAGAATTCTTGGGTTGGACCAAGTGCAAATAATGATCATTCCTATGCAGTGAAGAACACTTTTCTTCTTGAAAGAAGTCTTTGTAAGGAGCTACACCTTGAAGATATACAGACAGATGAAGATAAATTAAACAGCAGTCTTTTGTCCTCAGAGTCTACTTTCATGCCAGTTGCTTCAGGATTGTCTCCAGTGTCTCCTGCTTCAGACCTGAAGCTATATGGAATCAATTTGGGCCTAGAGGATGATGATACAGTGATTGAACGTGTGAAAGATGTTAATAGTGGAGAAACAGCTAACAAGCAAGAAGCTTCCTGTGTTACAACAGAGCACTCCAACAAAACAGTGGGAAATGTAGAAAATCAAGAAAACATCAAAGAGGTTATGCTGCTGCCAGCTTCTAATCCAGTAAAAGCTAGCCTGACTGCTAACACTAGCAGCTGTTCAGCATCCTCTGAAGACCAAGTTCTGCAGTGTCACCCCAGCACCTCAGTAGGTACTAAATCAGGAGTTACAACTCCCTGGCCTGACCAGATGGCAGGAGAAAGTTCTGATTCGTTAGCTGTTCAAGGCGCAGCTGAACTACAAAGAAAGACTAAGGCAGCTACAAAGCTCCAAGCTTGCTGGAGAGGATTTTATACAAGGAACCACCATCCCCGAGCCAAGGAAGTGCGTTATGAAATTCGACTAAACAGAATGCAGGAGCACATAATTTGCTTAACTGATGAAATAGAGAAGTAAGTTCGGGTCATGTTGTGTGCTTTGAAATCTGAGTGAATATAAACATCATTCCAGGGTATTTCAGAACTGGGTTAAATGGGACTTGATATAACTACTCACTGTAGAACCTAGTGTCAATAGTATAAAACTGTGTTTGCAGTGGAGTATTGTTTCCTGTAAGATCTGCACAGTTATGCACATAGCTGTTCATATTCTAAGTGCCTTCTATGAGTGGGCTGGGTTAGAATAAATTTTTCTATTCCTCTGTTAGCAGGACTTGCAAGTTTCACTGCATAACCAAAATAGAAATCGCTAAGTGTGACTTTTTTGTTTGTCTCCTAGCAATTGCAGAGTGTGTAAATGAAGTGTCTGTATTGAGATACTGAGAGTCATTCCTCTGTTATTTGATGAAAAGAAGGATTCCCTCTTTACCTTGCATGTGCTTGGTTCTGGTTTGTTGTTTTTTGGGGTTTTTTTTTGGATCCTATGAATCCATGTTTAGAGGAGATGATTATCAAAGTTCCTCAGTATGTAAGATATAAATGGCAGATTTAGTTAACATCTTTTAGTCTTACGGGCTCTTTTTCTTTCCTGTCACAAGCAACAAAAGTTCTGTGAAATCAAGTTGTGCCCTCAGTGGATGCCTAGAAGCACCCAATGCTTACACATCGTGCCTATATCCAAGTGGTATCAGCTGGGGAGAGCATAATTTGAAATGAAGCAGCACTATTTTGGGTTGGTTCTTTTGTGCAGGATAAAGAAGCATGTCTATTTAAAATTAAGAGCTAAGGTTCAGTTTACAAAAAGATACTTAAAAGTATTAGCAAGTCAATAAATGTGCTGCAGCAAAAGGAAGCAGAATCTTAATATAGCTCTGAAAAAGAAACTTGAAGTCAGCAGCTGGATATTGATGGCAAGCCAGACTGCAGTAATGTCTTAATGTTAGGTTCTGTTCTATCTTTCAAGATTGCCTTTATGTACGTAGGTGGTTCTATGTATCCTTGTTGATCTTGTTACCCAAATGTTGCTTATTTAAGTTGCATAAATTTGGGTGTGTGTTCTTGCAGACTAAGAAAAGAAAGAGAAGAAGATAAAATTCAGAGCCTTGTGCAGGAGGAAGCTGTCAGATTTCTTTGGAACCAGGTAAATAGTTTTAATCCTCTTCTTTCTCTGCTTACATGTGAGTTTGAAGGCCTTATTTCCTACGAAGAGACAGTCAATATAGTTTATTTTTTCCAATTCTGGGGGGAAATAGCATTCAGAAGTATTAGCACAATAACACTGGTTCTGTTACAAAAGGCTAAAGTATAACCTGGTGTGAGGAGGACAAAATGCGACGGAAGCTAAATAAACATAGTTGAAGCATGAAGAACGATGTGACTGCTAGATACCCAGGGCACATGAAATGGTGTCAAGCTGTGTTGCTTGTGAGCAACTGGTTTCTAAAGTTATAATACATCTTCTAATAAGCTATTCTTCCAAAAATAAGAGTGATTGTTTTCTTAAGCATGGGTTATTTCATAAAGGATCCCCATCCTATTTATTTTTAAGAGCAGATTCCTTTTTCTTCAGGTATTTGAACTGGGAGGCTTGTGTGCTCTGTCAGCGCTGGGCATCTAGGTTTAAAAGCCGTTATTTAACAGTGGGAAGAACATACTTTCCCTAAAGGTCTAGCAAACGTTTTGTTAGTTCACTTGGTCTTAAATTTTATACCAGAGCTTTGTTGCTGATTGCAAGAAATAGTCTGGAAATCTAAGTACTTTATTAATAGTATTTCATAATGGAATTCTCTCTATACTTTACAGGTTAAATCCCTTCAACAATGGCAGCTTTCAGTGACACAAAACTTAGGCGCCACTTGGCAGCCTGGGATCCCTTCAGCCAGTACTTTCTGTCCATCCGAACCACCTATTCGATCATCCACACTGGAGCAAGAGACCCCACCAGATGCTGGTTCTGCTTGGTTAGTTCCAACTAGTGATGCTCTTCAGGAAAAGTCTTTGTTGCAGTTCCCAGATTCTGGTTTTCATTCTTCCATGGCTGATCAGACTCATGACGGTGACTTGTGTAGCTCTGAAAAGAGTTTAACAGAAGGAACTGAAAGCTCTCTTTCAGTGGAAACTGTCAAACAATGTGGCAATTCTGTTTCAGCGTATTCCTCAGATGTGGAGGAATGTGGGGAATGTGGGCAAAGTAAAGAGAGCTCTGGTAACGAGCAGGACAACGGACTGATACAAGAGTATTTGAAATCTGTTCAGCAGCTGGAAGAGGCTGATGAAGGGACAAATTGTCATGATGAAACGGAGGGTGGCTGGCCACAGGTCGCTCTTTCAGCAGAAGGCCAAGATTCTTCATCTGACGCTGTCTCTGTAGATCTCCCTCAAGATGCATCTTCCCCTACGCGAGGTGAAATCAGTCAGACATCAGAAAGCTGCAAACTGAATTCAGGAATGGTAGATGGGAAGCAAACAGACTGTGATTCTTCATTTCAGATGCTGCATGTTGGGATAGCTGTATAGTAGACTCAGTTCCAAAAAGGACTAGGGAATCCATTTCATTTTCCTTTCTCTTTTTCCCATTTATAGAAAAGTTTTTTCACGTGTGCCGTTTTAGTTTTTGACTTGTGTTAATAATGTATGTTTTTGTTAATATTTTATTGATGTTGCTGAGGACTGCCGCTGACTCTGCTAACCTGAAATCAGTGAAGTTCTCAGTGACAGTCATTACGCACTTTATTTTAAAACAGAAAACTGATATCCTAATAACTGGCTTCCATTAAATTAATTCTGAAGATTAGGGCTGTTAGAGGGAGTGTGTTTGTTGTAAATTCATTTTGGTGAATATGTCAGTAAGTCTTTGAATTTTTTATTATTTTTTTTTTGTAAAAATCAGGATTGAGTTCTTACTTGGCAAAGAGAAGGAAAAAATATGGGAAGAAACAGAGTCAGTATAGGCAGTGTGTGTGCATATGGATACAGCCTGATGAGAAAGATGAAAACAGTTGCCTTTCAGACTTCTTTTTTACTTTAACAAGTGTAATTTGGTCAGTGTTTCAAAGATGCATTCCGTGAAACCAGTGTCCGAGTCAGTAACTTCTTTTCAAGCATTTTACTTGAAGCTGCTGGCTAGGAATTGGGCCATTTACATGTGCACTGAAACAAGGACTTACAGGAATCAGACCTTAGGGAGCTTCAAACTAACTTTGACCTTTGTTTTCCCTGGGTTTGAATTTCCCTGCTTTCTCAGGTAAGACTCTAAGTGGAACCAGTAGCAGCCTTTACTAAATAAGAATTTCAAAAGGGCATGTGATTTGGGAACATAGCTTCCCAGACTGCACTGCTGTGTTAGAGCAGCAGGCTTAGGGACATATCTTTTGCCTCCATAAGGATGCTAATGCCATTTTGGGATTTGGATCTGCATGAGTTCCAAGATATTAGTGTGTTTAGTAGATCACAACTTCTTCAATCTACAGGTATAAGTCCTAAAAGTAAATGCCATGACTTAAAACTATTTCTTGACATCTCTATCAGTTTGAAGGTTTTTTTTTCTGCATTTTGCAACGTGCACAGTATTTCCATGGTTGCTAATATTAACTTCTCAGATAGGAAGACACTTGCATACTATATTTCTCTGAATCCACAGATTAACTTCTGATGCTATGGTGTGAATAAAATCAAAGTGTGCTGTTTTAAAGTAACTCTTACATTACCATGTAAAAATAATTTAATTTTTGTAAAAGCTTTGGTTGCTTGTCTGCTTTAGGTTCTGAGCTGAAATTTATTACTACTTAGGAGTTTGGCATGAGGCCAGTATCCGCTTGAGGCCTGAAAATATCCTTTCTTTAGAGCATAAATGCTGTATTGGACTTGTACCAGCCATCCCGACCACTGGTGAAGTTCACCTTGGAAGAATAAAGCTGACCTCTGCATATGGATTAGCCATCATCTCTTTTTCCCCACCTCCAACAAAAATAAGTTCTAGGGCATTAACTTTTCAAAAGAGCTGTCATTGCAAACTGTCATTTGAACTGTGCCTAGCATAAATAAGAGCATTTAAAAAAAACCCCAAACAACTGAGGTGGTAGATTGTTAACGTGCTAATTCTCTCTAGCTCAGTCTAGTTACAGCACGTTTGTAGCATAACCATACTCAGAGCATGAGTGTGCTTGGCTATTGAAAGCAGTGCAGGTGCATTAATGTAGCACAGCATCTAATTCAAAGAAGTTTGTGGTCTACATGATCGTACCCTTGTCCTCTGAAGGTTTCTCAGCTTGCAGTTAAATCTGCCATACCTGGAGATCTCTCTGGTTCATGAGACTTGGTTCTTTGACTGGCAATCTGCTGTTTAAAAAAAAATCTTGTGTAAACCTTTAAAGAGAATTCCTTTGGGTTTTGAGAGAGAAAAGATTTGTCTGTGGAACGGTTGTTGGACCTTGCACTGTGGAGGCAGTGGTCAGGTGTAGTAAAACAGTAAATTCTCTTTTTAAGGCAGAGTGCTGTATTAACATGTGCAAGACCTGGGAGAAACTAGACCGCTCTCTGGATAAAAATGATTCACTTACTGAAGACACTAGGGGACCACATGTGTTTTGCTTTTTTGTATCATTGTTGCTTTTGCTGCAGAATTGGAAAGAGGAGAAACAACTTTAATTTTGGAAGTATCAAAGGGGGAAAACTTGGTGAAACAATTTTTTTATGGATGCCCAAGACGTTTCTTGACATTTCTTCTGTTATTAGGGCTTGAAAACACAAACAGAAGATGACTTGTTTTAACAAACACCTAGGTGAACTTGTAACCTATACGTCCAAAATTGATTTTTTTATGAAGGCACAGCAAAGTGTGTACCAACATATAATCAGCTTTATTGTACCATTTTGGGGAAGCTGTGAAATATGAAAGATTTTTATTCTGATGTTCTGAAAGGTATCCTGCATGTGTAGAAGGTGAGTTGCCTAAATATACAAAAATTGGAAAGAATGATCAAGTTTTGTATTATTTTTTAAAAGGTTACCTGTAATTAGTTTGTATATACACAAAATATTTTCATCCTGACCATTGAAATGCATACAGGGAAAGACATAATGAGGGATAGAGTGGAAAAATAAGAAATCTAACTGGATGTGTATTTAAAACCAGCTTCTTTAAATCCATTTTGAGTTCTCAAAGAATCATGATATGGAAATATATATATATATTGGGCTTAACGTTTACTCAGTTGTTGGTATAAGTTTTCTTAATCTAGGTATGTAATATTCTCTTACCTGGATAGGGAGGCACAGCTCCCTCTGGAGATTATGTGAATTTTATAAAGTAATCAGAAGGTGGCCTAATATATCAGAATCTGTGTCTGAAATTTTCCTGTATTAATATTGTATGTCTTTCAGCATTTTCCTTTTGCAAGGCTGGACTGATCCTGCAGTGCTAATGGAAGAGATTCCTAACGGCTGTTTGTCAGGCAGGATTGTCAGCTCTGCTGTGAGCACAGTTTAAGTGCTGCTTTCATTTGCTGCAGAAAAAAAATCAACTGAATATAGCTGAGACTAGCAATTTAAACTGTACCACACGAGTAGTTTTGCCCCAGATGAGGTGGTTGGCACAAGCAGACCTCTTCTGGTGGCAGAAATTACTGTTTTGCCTGGATTTCTGAAGGTAGGGACAAGGAGGAAGGTGGAAATGCATTTGTGTTTTCAGGGTCAGTCTGTGGTGGTAACACCCACACTTTTATGATTACTATTTCATTTGTCTCCCAATTGTTTTTCTAGGTTAGAGATTTTAGTCTTTCATGCAATCGAGAATGCATTTTTTTCCTATTGTATGTAATATTTGATGGGCGCTGTTCCAAGTGGTATTTGGAAAGGGAGAAAAATACCCTGAAAGCAGGCCTGTTCACATTTTATATTTTAAGGGGTTTTTTAAGGTATTTGGATTGTATTGATTGCTCTCTTTACAAAAGAAAAACACAAGGCAGTACCTCATTAACGACACTAAGCAAATTTGTGTTTTTGCCTTCTTCCGTGAACTGAACTCAGTGGTCACAAACTCTGTTTTCAGTACCTGAAACTGTCATTTAAGTGAGTGACAGATTTAGCTGCTGAATGAAAGTGGCAACTCTAACGTGTCTTTTTTTTTTTTGTGGTGACTATACCTGTGTGGTGCTATTTTGTAAACAAAGTATGTTTGGCAAGGATTGAATTTTTAAAAGGTACGGACTTTTGGCGTAACTCTACTTTCATTTCCTTAAGAGAAGCAGGGTCCTGCTTAAGTTGAGTGTTTGTGAACTGGTTGTCTAAACTGAGATTTTATCGTATTTACATCTCCAGAAGTGTTCTTACACCACAGAGCAAGAAGGCATTAAGACTGCTAATTTTATTTTGTTGCTTCTAAAACACAAATATCTTTCAGCAAATACTTGAGAAAGTCCCTGATGAACTAAATTGCAGAAGCTTACCCGTTTGTGTATAGTTAAGTTCCTCAAAAAAATGTAGTCTACTATTGCATGCAGCAATTTAAATAATGCACTTAGCAGCCAGTTTGTCTGTATATAAAAAAGCAAGGGTTTTTTTTTCTGAATAATGTTTGTATGTCACTGAGCTTGCAAATTGTTCCTCATTTTTATGAATTTGTATATATTGTCTGAAGAACTCCAATCTTAATTTCTATTTGTAGCAGTTGTTGGACAAACAAAAATCGGAAGATACATTCCTTTGAGACTACCTGGGTACTTTTTACTGGACTTGAAGTTACCGTGTGTGTCTCGCAGATAAACTTTTTCCTGAGAGGACAGAATTGTAGCACTTAGTGGAGACCGACCGAGTGACAATAATATGTAAAATCTGGTCAGTTTCCCTGCTTTTACCTATTGGAAAAGATACATGGGGTTTTTTTTCCTGTTGCATTAATTTATTTTTTTTTTTCTCCCTGGAGGACTGTGCCACCCAAATAAGTAAGCATCAAGTATTCATGAAATCTTTCAAAAAGTCTTTATTTTTTCATAGTTACAGGGTTTTTTTCCCAGTTTGGCTTTCTAGGACAAGTTACTGAAAAACACCTGCTTTCTATAAGCCTGCCACAAAGTTGGAACTTTCTGTGTATTTTAAATGCTTTCTGTCAGGTAATGCAAAAAGCACAGGATCCTTTTACTTGCAAAAGTGTAAAACAGTATTTATCAGGAAAGGTGCTTCATCTCTTGGAAAGTGCCATGCCAAATCTTGTTGTATAAGAGCTCTCAATAAGAAACTTCATTTCTGGCTTCATTACATCTGTAAGTATACGGGACAAATTCACTTGTAGCATAATTCTACTGAACTAAATTTTGTCGAGTCTTTCACAGTAGTATTCTACCTCTAAACTAGAATTTGAAAAAAAATAAAAGAACAAACCAAACAAACAATTAGGCATTGATTTGTCTTTCTACTTCTCACTGTTTTCTGTGAAGAATGGTGGGTGGTTAAATTGGTACAGTTCATATATTTTCTATAAGTGTTTACATTTCTGGATTTGTTGTTTCTTAAATATTTTGTTTGTATCTCTGAGTTTTGAATTTTAAATAAATGATTTGTACGTTTGTTGAAAATGTTCGTTTGTACTTGGTCCTGACTCTTACAGCTCACAGTTACTGTCTTACAATTGGAGGGCTCTTTTGGAGATCGTTTAGAAGTACAAAACAGGTATGATTAGGTATGAGAGCTGGGACTGTTCAGCCTGGAGAAAGCTCCAGGGAGACCTGATAGCAGCCTTCCAGGATCTGAAGGGAGCCTACAGGAGAGCTGGGGAGGGACTCTTTGTCAGGAAGTCTAGTGACAGGACGAGGGGTAATGGTTTTAAATTGGAAGAGGGGAGATTTAGATTAGATATTAGGAAGAAGTTCTTTACTGTGAGGGTGGTGAGGCACTGGAACGAGTTGCCCAGGGAAGTTGTTGATGCCCCATCCCTGGAAGTGTTCAAGGCCAGGCTGGATGGGGCTTTGAGCAACCTGCTCTAGGGAGAGGTGTCCCTGCCCATGGCAGGGGGGTTGGAACTTGATGATCTCCAAGGTCCCTTCCAACTCTCACCATTCTATGATTCTATGAAAAGGGTCTGGGTGGCACCAGATCAGCAAAAGATTTTTTCTAACTGAGTCAAATCTACCTCAGTTGTTGCTATGCATGAAACCAGGGGGTGTGCTAAACTTGTCCATAAAGTCAGAGTGAAACTTGATGTTCTACGAACTGTGAAGACAGGCAACACCAGATGTTTGTGTAAGTTGAAAATGACTGGAGGAGTGACAGAGGGGTCATGCGTGTCGAAGATGTGTATAGAGAGGGAAAAGAGTGGGTTATGCTCTTTGCAGGCTGTCCAAGACTGTCAAATGCGTTGTTTGTTAAATCTTATCGTACTTGAGCACAAGCGCATGTTTAGTTTGCCTCAAGGGGTAAACCAAAACATTCCCCAACACTTGCCTATAATTAAGAATCAGTTTAGTGATCACAGGTGTATTATCTGATATACCTGTGTATTATTGATGTTTATTTGCAGTTAAGGGAGAGAGAAGGGCAGTGGGGCTGAGATCCCAGTGTAACTTTACCTTCCTGCATGCGATTCTGGGGAAGTTAATTAATTTTTCAGAAACAGGAGAAAAATAAGGAAAGATTGGTTCTTTATCTGTCTTTCTGTACTCTAAATAATTGCCTAGTGTTCCTGGTGCGATAAAGCAGGAGGAAATGTAAGGTGGATGACAGCTGCCCAAACTAGTTTTTTGGGGGCTAGTGACATCTAGGTAGGGCAGGGGAACAGACCTCACCCAAGCCATTGACGTTCAAATAGCAAAAAGCCAAGCAGCCTTTCATAAGGCCCCTTCTGCCCAGGGTGGGGCAGGTGTTTGTGGCCTCTCTATGCTGGAGGTCTTAACACCTTAGAGACTAGAAAAGCACCTTTGATTTGTGACTAGGTCTTCACCAAGACTAGCTACAAGAATAACTGAAGAATTTATGTGCCTCGAAAATTAACAGGGATTGTGTTGCCCATGTGTGCGTCTCCTTCCCCTTCCTTACCAGGCCCTTCTCAGCAAAAAAGGATGCCCAGAAATCGGCGTGTGCCATTTTATGATTTATTTTTCCCCCTCTTAGGATCACTGTGTCAGTGTGATCACCGCAGCAAAGCCCCGGCGGGAGCTCCCCCCGGCCCCCTCCTTTAGCAGCGGCCTGCCCTCCCTCAGGGAGCTACCCCAGGCCGGGGCGGCCGGCGGCCGTTGGAGGCGGCTCGCGGGAGCCCGTTAGCGGGTGGGGCCGGCAGGGGAGGTGCGTGTCGGGGGCGGGGAGGAAGGAGGGGCGGTGGGGCCGATGGATATACATCCAGCCGCCGTGGGGCTGGGGGCGAGGAAGCGGCTGCCTGGGCCGGGGGAGCGGCCGGTCCTGTGCGGTAAGGGGCTGCGGGGACTGCGGGGCTTTCCTGA
>VXBW01008256.1:2180200-2218121 GCA_013400375.1 Thinocorus orbignyianus | reverse complement strand
TCTCTCAGCCTGTCCTCATAGGAGAGGTGCTCCATCCCTCTGATCTTCTTTGTAGCCCACTGCTGGACCTGTTCCAATAGTTTTGTGTCCTTTCTATGTTGAGGAGTCCAGAGCTGGACACAGTACTCCAGGTGGGGTCTCACGAACGCAGGGTAGGGGGGAGGATCACCTCCTGCTGGTCAGGTTTCTTTTGATGCAGACCAGGATAGGGTTGGCTTTCTGGGCTAACCAGCACACTAATGCGTGCAATTGCAGGGCTGCTGGCTTGGAGAAGTGTTGGGATAAAGAGCTGACAGTATTTAGTGATTTAAAAATCAAAAAAAATGATGCTGTAATCAAACATGAGAGAACTTCAGGACTGTTTGTAAAAGTATCGGTGAGCTTGTTATGGTTTTTAACCTTGGGCAAAACTGGGCAAAGGCTTAGGACTGAAGTTGAAAAAAAAAACCAACAACTTTTAAAAAAATCCCTGGGTTATTGCAGAGAAAATTAATTTGGCAGGTAAGAGGTCTTAACTGCTATATTTTTTTTTTGTCAGTGCAAGAAAGCCACCAATATATGAGATGTTATTAAAAAAATACTTATGTGTGTGTAAATATACATTTATTTTTTTTTTTCTTCTCTATTGTTTCCAAGGTTATTTTTGGCCTTTTGTGTGGATGGCTTCAGAGGATGCTCCAGGAATAGGGTAAGAATCTAAGGCTTTTTGGCACAATATGTGCTTCCATTATATAAAAAATAACCTAGATCAATTATTAGGTGTATGAAATTACATTCTATTAGTTTTCAGTGTCTCGGGGTTTTCAGTGATTTGAAGAGAATTCTTAGCAACAAAATTAGAAATTCACTTTTTCTCAAAGGTATTTGGTTTTGTTCTTAAGTAGTCATATATGTTGCCTTGAATTAGCATTTTAATGTGTTTAATTATATTTGTTTTCAGTTATTGTTTGAATCCCAAATTGATATTTTATGCCAATTTAGTATTTAGTGCAGAACTGTTCCAACAAAACTGCATTTTTTTTGCATTTTTTCAGTTTGATACTGTCACTGTAATGGGCGTCTTGTCCTTTCAATGCTTGTTCGTTGGTCAGAAATGCCATCTGTAATACAATCTGTAATTCTCAGCAAAGCATTTGAAGTTATAATCCCTATAATCCCTGTAAATTTAATGTGCAGTCTATTTTGAGACTGTCCTAGTTATACCAGTAATATATTTCAGTTTTCTAGTCTGTGTTCACATAATTGAATGATTTAATTAGCTAGTTTTGATATTTAATGTATCATGATGCTTAATAGAAATTTACACAGTATTCTTCATAAAGTCTTAATAAATAGTATAGTAGCTTTGCAGTTATACTAGTTATAGAAAGTTATACAAAGTTTACCTAATCATTCAATTGTGTTGTTGCCCTTGGTGGATGGTATGAGTAACTCTGCTTTGAGGATATTCAGTTTTAAGAAACTGTTGTCTTTTGACGGTCTCTCCTTGCCATCTGTTGTCTGTTTCCAAGTTTAGAGCTTCTCCTTCTCAAGAACGGTACCCTTTTTGCTTGCAAAATGACTGCCTCAAAATTGGCTTTCAAAAAAAGAAGGAAGATGGGAAAGTCAAACTAAAAAAAACATTAAGCTTCGAGAACTGTTCATCGACGGTTATTAAATTTTACTATATTTCACTGTAAAAAAAATGTAAATCACAAACAAACTCAAACCCTAACACCTGGCATTCTTCCCAGAAATTCGCTTTTCTTTGCCATTAGATCTGCATAGGAGTACATGGTGTAAAGGGAATGATAAAAAAACAACAGTGAGGATGTAGTCTAATGCCATAGATGGTTTCTGAAGTTCAGTTTTAGTGCATTCAACAAACACTGTGAGGTATCTCGTAACAGTGTGTTTTTCCCCTCTCCTCAGTATAAAACTGGAGAGGGCATCTTTTATCTTGCTTATTCAGACTTGCTTCAGACCTTTAAAAGGTCTTAAATCAACTTATTGGAATTTCTAATTAGGTAAAGAGGGAGCTTTCTAAAACAGTAAGTTTCTACTAGAAGTCTGGGCTCATGATGGCTGGATGCTGATAGTGTGGCCTAGTGAGTAAATGCAGAAGTGGTCATAGGATGCTTCAAGCTAGAAGAGACCTTAAAGATCATCCAGTTCCAACCCCCCTGCCATGGGCAGGGACACCTCCCACTAGAGCAGGTTGCTCAAAGCCTCATCCAGCCTGGTCATCTTCATGCCATATTCAGCGTAGTACCCAGTGTGTATGGATCATGGTTGGTTGTGTTGGTTTCTTTTCAGTTGTCAGAGAAAAATCTTGGATCTTTTGCTTTTTTTATTTTATTTATTATTTTTTAAATCTTTTAGAAGTCAAATACAGGCGAGAATGGCTTTATGATACGCCCGAGAGAATTAAGTTACATAACAGATAGTGCTGTTTGGATTTATGCCACAAAAATGAGTCTTAAGGGTTCTGTTGTACCAGTTGTTGCTGTGTGAAGTTCCACTATTTATATGCTTTCAGTATTAAACTCTGTATTATTCCTAATAATATTTTGAGGATTTAATATAATTTCTGTAAATACACTTGCAGGAATGAAGTGGAAATCTGCTGAATTCTCTTGTGCGCTACTGGGACGAAATGACATTCATGTTTGTGGTGAATGGAAGTCATGGCAGCATCTAACATGGGAGGGAAAGCCATGAATGGACAATGTGGCGTGACTCGTTCAGATTGCAAATCTTCTGCCTGCTTATGGCAGTACTGGCTATTGTGGTGCTGGTCCATAATTTTTTTCAGTTAGAGGTAAGTGGAGCCTATTTCTTCAAGAGGGTTTGAGTAACATCATTCCTCTTTGAGTGTAGAGTTAGAATTGTGACTGACAACATCTAGCTACAACTTGGAATCACAGAAAATTAAGATGAGAAGGGATGTCTAGAGGTATTTAATCCAACACCCTCCTTAATCCTAGCATGGATTGTGCATGATATTGTTGTGTTGAGTTTTGGCAGTTCTTTGAGGATGGTCTGGTTTCACAGCCTGCCTGGGCAGGCAGCTGCAGTGCTTTTCCCCTCTTATAGGTAAGAATGTTTCTCTTATGTGCTGGTGGTAGTTGCCTCTTGTCCTTTTAGTGTGTACTTCTGATGCCAGTTCCTCTGTAATTCCCCTTTGGGTAGTGAAAGACTGCAGTTAGATCCCCTGTTGGTCTTCCCCAGACTTTTTTAAAAAAAAAAAATCATGTCATGTAATTCTTTCCCCCTGAGCATCTCAGGGCTTCTTAGCTGGTCTCTCCAGTTAGACTCTGGTATGTTGTTGACAAAAATCCAGACACAGTATTCTAGATATGGCTCTACCAAGGTCAAGTTGAGGAGAATTGTCACTTTTCTCAATCAGCTGATTATGCTCTTGTTAATTCATTGCCACAAGACTATACTGTTGAAACTAGGTCAGTTTGATGTCCACCGGAATCCCTAGGTCTTTATCTGCAGCTAGTTATCTCCAGCCTGTATTGATGCAACTTTTCTTTGCCTTTTCCTTTATCTCTCTGCCGTGTCTGACTTGCATATTTCTTTATTTTACTTTTCACTCTAGTGCAGAGGTACTTTCAGACTGCATTAGTCGGCAATCTGAAACTAAAGTTGGGACAGATGAAATCATGGAGGACCTGTTCCAGGGAGCCTTGAAGGCTGACCCTGCCCATTGGCAGCCTGCCTGGCCAGACTGTCCAGTGCAGCATTTTGTGCGTGAGCATAATCGTGCTTAGTCTAGTACCTTGTTAAATTCCAGCTATCTTTTATGCATGTCAGTTAATAGTTTATTACTTTATGCTTTTAAATTGTGTGTATTCTGCTTGCGTAGTCTTTTTTTATCATGGCTAGTGATACTGAAATCAAATGTTCTAGAAGAGGGGCTGTAAAAGTCCGTCCCACTCCCCGGAAGATATATTTGAATTGGAAGGGGTTCAGATAAGGGCAAGGAAGATGTTTGAGAGGTCCAAAATCACAAGTGGCGCAGGATCAATAATTAGGGAATGAATGTTTGTTACCTATTCTGGTACTAGTGCAGACATTAAATAAAAAACTGCAGATGCTGAATTCAAAGAAGGCAGGCAGGGTGTATGGGTGGTGGATGTGTTGTGCATTGCAGCAAAGCTGCAGGAAGTCCTTGCAGTAAGACTGTATAGCTGCTAAAAGTTTGTATGAACTCAGAAGAAAAATCCATTAGGGGATACTAAATCTTAAAGATGTCAGCCCTAGCGTTCACTAAGTCTCTAAGTCACAAAGCACTAGAAACTGGATCAGATCTTCAGAAGAAAGAATCGCAACATGTTTGGCCTGTATTCTTTTCCCATATACATGCTGCTGGAAACTACTGGAAATGAAAATACTTTGTTTTGAGTTAGCATGGTCATTTTTGTGTAACGCAGAAGGTAGCTTTTCTTCTGTTGTCTCTTTCTGTGTTTTTTTGGTTTTGTTTTTGAGTTTTGTTTGTTTGTCGGTTGGGTATTTTTTACCTAGGATGTTCCATGAAGAACAGTTTTCGTATTTTGAACCTTAGACTATTTTACTTCTTTTCAAAACCACATTTCTTAGAGAAAAGGACTCTGGCAGAGCTTTGAGAGTGAAATAAAAAATGCAGTATGGGTGTTCACTCTGTACTTTTTCCTGCCACTAACTGTGATAAGTATCTCTGTGGCTTTGTTGACCTCTGCGTATCTGATATCCCAAACTCAGTTAAGTATTGTTTTGCTGGTAAACCTTTATGCTGTAACATGCAGCTCTAACCCCTTTTGTTGCCTTGACTTTTCTGTTCTGATATTTGTCTCTATCTTTGACATAGCTTTCCTGGCAGTCTAGAATAGATACCTATGCTGATTCTTTTCAGTAAGAGATCAAAGTCAGAAAAAGTCTTAGAAAGCTTTCACAAATGTCTGTAACCAAACCTGTTAAGGCTCTGGAAGGATGGCTTATTGTTTATTACTGTTGAAAACACATTTGTAAATGCACTGGACATACTTCTACATCCTCAAATCATCTAATCTAGCTGGCTAAAGCTAAAGAACTTAGGCAATTATCAGCTGGCCTCCCTGCTTTTTCTCTTTAGGATTTTTATACTTTTTTTCATGTTGGAATTTTCCCTCTTGAATTTTTAAGCTACTGATCATAAGCTCTCAACAGTCCTACTCATGTCAGAATTTTACTTTTCTCACCTTGTGTTTAAAAAAAAAACACCCAACAAACAAACCCTAAAAAAAATCAAGCTGTCCACAAAACATTCGATAGCCAGCTTATTGTTTAATTTGCTTTTTGGTATGGAGTAACTCCTCCCTTTAGGTCCACAGATGACCACTGTAATAGTACCAGAAGAAATGCATTTTTATGGTGGTTCCCCCCCGCCTAAACACAACCAGACTGATAAAAGGTTCAACAATTTTCCACAAAGTATTAGGTTGTTACCAAGAAGCAACATCATGCCTTTAGGATAGAGGAGAGTTTGTATATCTGTACCAGTTGCCAGTGGAGTAACTTCAGCATCGGTTGTGACCGTTCTTTTATTTAAAAGCACTTGGAGCGTACAGGGCGAGGGGAAGCTTCTTGCAAGGATAAAGGTGTGGTATAGAAAATCAAACAGCTGAAGCTGTTACGAAGTTTTTTTGCTCAGTTTTTTATTTTTGCTGCTAGGTTGCAGGTGCCTACAAAAGGTGACGGCCTCATCATATTTGGATTATTACTGGAGTATTTGGCTTATCTGGTGATGGCTTTTTAGCCTTGGCTTTGATGTTTAGAGTAATTTAGCACCCACTCAGTGCTGTGAGATAGTAGAGATGGTGAACCAATCTCATGCCTGTCTTAGACAACAAATAGTGATAAAGTACTTAAGAGTATAAAATTACTCAAAATAAGATGACTGACCTTTCAACATATTTTCTCAGCCATGAACATTATTGCATTTGTCTGAGGGCAAGTGTTCATTGCGGATCTAAGCAAGCACTTTGACCCTTCTAGAATATCTAAGAATGTGATTGCTTGGGTGGGCCTGTATGTTGGAGATAATTTTTGCTTAGTTGGCAGTGAGGATACTATAATCTGAGTAGTTGAGCTGAAACATTCATTAGTTCTGAAAATTCAGCTTCCTTTTTTTCTTTTTTTTTATGACATCTTTCATGCACCAGGAACAGCTTGTGGATTTGTTTGTGCTTAGTTGATGTGTAACCCATTCTGTCCTGCCTGCTTGCGTGACAGACATCCACTAAGTTATGCGTTTAGATTCTGGTTATCTTCAGAATGCATCAAATAAAAAGTAATAATGAAAAACATCCCCACCCCCCCTAAAAAACCCCACCCAAACAAACAAAAAAAAAGACCCTTGGGAATTACATTCAAAATCAAGACACCTTGAATGGAGTATATGAGTAAATGAGCAAAGCAGGGCAAGTGTTTATTCAATATAGAGATTGTATTAAAAAGTAAAAGAATCTGTGTCATAAGATAAAGGAAGAGGACTCTTGAGAAATGTCGAGAAATGTTCTTATCTGCCCTACTTAAAGAATTTTTTTTTAATTTTGGCTGCTAACTAGAATAGAGAGCCCACAGCTCTGCATGGGCTCAATATGACTTCTTAACATCCAGGAGCCAGAAAGATTTAGAAATGGCCAGTGAAAGGGAAGGTAGGGTATGGAGTTGGGGACATACTAAGCTATTCATCTGTCTCAGTGCAAGCTGTGTACATCCATAGGGATAGGAGACCTTGACCATTTGTTTGGAGATGAGCCTGGGAACTATTTAGGAAGGGAAGATGGTTTGGAAAGCTTTTCAATTCCCGTCAAGGGTCTTCAGTGTATTAGTTGATTATGAAGCTTTCCCTACCTTAATTGGAAAATGGAATCTCTGTAATATTTCCTCCTGTGAATAGCACACGTGGTGTAGTTTACTTTCACATGTAAGTTTGTAATACATGCAATAGTCCAGGATTGTGTTTGGGCTTGGGAGAGGACTGTAAAGATGAAGAGGGGTGTTACAGAAGCAATGGTCCTTCAGGATTTTGAAGCAGCTCTGGTTTTATCTTCGTAGGGATTTTTTTTTTTCCCCTTGAAGACTGAATGAGGAAATGTTTGTGGTATGATCTATTCTGCTGGGTCCTTGAAGTGTTGAAGTAGAGTTGAAGTGACAGTGCTTGTCCAGGACCTCAGCTGCATGCAAGTGAAGTGACAGTGCTTTTCCAGCACCTCAGCTGCGTACACGTGAAGAGCTTTGGCTGGCGATTTGTTAAAGTGGTTGTGTAGGTGAACTGCTTTAGAGACATCAGACTGTTCTCTGCTCTGTTTTCCAAGTGTATGAGTTTGTTGTCTTGGTGTTCTCTGCACCCTTTTCCATTAGAAGATATAGGTAGGACTTTGGAAAGAGTTCAGAAGGCTAGCTAGCTGGGCCGTAAATGACATGTTCAAGATCTCTGACAGAAAGACTGAGTTGAAAACCCTAAAGAAATTTACAGAAAGGCAAAAATCACGATAGGTCTGTTTTTAAGGCCTTCTTAGATAGCCATCTCTCTTCTTCATTTGAAAGGATTATTTTTTTTCCCATGCACCCACACCACCTTTGAAGTACCAATCATTGAAGGGCCAACTGAAATACAGAAACTTTCTCTTGAGAACTCATGCTGAACATGAGAATTACTCAAACACGCATATTCTCTCACTCTACCCCTTCTTAGGTAAATGCTTAAATATTTCTGCTGATTGAGATGTGTTTATTAGCTTGTTGGATGCATCAGTTTATAAACCAACTTTAAAAAATATTTACATGCAGTATTTTCTATGTTATGTATGTGCATGATCAAGTGAAAGGAAGAAGTTGTGAAGGTATCCAAAAATAGAAACTTGGCTTAATTCAAGAATGCATGTACGCAAGGTTTAAGGTAGAACAGTGCTTGAGATTCATTCTCAGCTGAAATTTACTAGAATTATAAAAGTATTTATATGCAGTGATACGTTGCCATATTTGCCAGCTGTAATGGAAAATAGAGAAAATTATGAATTACCTCAGGTGGTCTTCAGGGAAAATTGGTTAAATTCTGGGTGGAAATGTAAAACAGAAGCAAAAGCTTCTATTGTGATAATAACATTTTGTGTATCTGTGGGTGTCTGTCAATTTATATTTTGTAGTTAAAATGTAACAATTTAGGGTTTCAGACTTTATGATTAACATGGATATCAAACAGAGGAGATTTTGTGTATTCATCCTACATCCTGGTGTGCTCATTATCCTCTTACTCTTAAGCTGATCAAAACCAACTTCTTATGTAACAGGCTTCAAAAGCTTGTGCATTTCGATTGCTTATTAGGTTTCCTTTTCTTCTAAAAGGTATATTGAATCTCTGTGTTGTTCAAATGACTTTGATATACTGGCAAATTCAAATAAAATGTAGCAGGGAGGAAATTACATAGTATATACATGTATTCCACGTGATATTCCAATAGACTAAGAAAGGTTTATAATAAGAAATAAAGCTGTAATGTAAGTGCTGGGAATTTTAGTGCATGTCTGAGCAGTTAATTATGAAGGAAATAAACAGAGAACGCTGGGATATCGGTAAGTACAATGATCTTAAAAAATTTCAAATAGCATAGTTTTAATTTTTAGCAATCATTCAAATCTCAACTAGCTCATTCTCTGATGCCGTGTGAAGGGTACATTGTGTAATTGAAATCTTTACTTGAAAAATGATTCAGTGTGTTTTCCTTCTCTGAAATACGAGTGTGACTCAATTCTACTATATAGAAGATACCTAGCTGATAATTAAGTATTCCTTAACTGCTGATTCAAATACTGTTCGTATTTGAGGTGTAAGCTTGGATTTGCTGATTAGAAATCTCAGAGGTAGCTCTGGAGTCTTAGACTCTGCTATTTTTTAAATTTCTCTAATACAAATCTGCAAAAAGAAAATGGTATGTCTGCAGTCATTTGCATAAAAATACAATTTTGGACAGTGATCTCAAGACACAGCAGGAGCCCCCTCTCTTAGTCTAGCCTATTTAACTATTTTAGTCTTTAAACTGTGTGGATTAGGGAGTGCCCTGGTTGTGTTTCATTTGGCTTTTGAAGAAGCTGGATATAGATTTTAAAATCTTAAAAATAAAAAACCCCAATTTTTTTCCCTATTTAGTCCTAGCTTGTCCTAGACTATTTTACTTGTCTACTGCTTCATGAATTCATTACCCCTGAAAAATTCCTTTCTTTTCTTCCATTTCTTTCAATCTGTATGTTAGAGGGAAACCCATATTTCAGAGAATTAGATAATAAACGATGTGAGTGTGACCAGATATGTGACCGCAGCTGCTACGTGCAGCAACCTTCTCTAGAGAGCATGTGCAGGAGGTGCATCAGCTTTATCTGCGGTGTAATGTCTCAAAGAAATCCTATTTGATAGAGTCATAGAATGGTGAGAGTTGGAAGAGACCTTAAAGATCACTGAGTTCCAACCCCCCTGCCGTGGGCAGGGACACCTCCCACTAGAGCAGGTTGCTCAAAGCTCCATCCAGCCTGGCCTTGAACACTTCCAGGGAATGGGGCAGCCACAACTTTTCTGGGCAACCTGTTCCAGTGCCTCACCACCCTCACAGTCAAGAATTTCTTCCTAATATCCAATCTAAATCTCCCCTCTTCTAGTTTAAAACCATTACCCCTTGTCCTGTCACTAGACTTCCTGACAAAGAGTCCCTCTCCAGCTCTCCTGTAGCTCCCTTCAGATACTGGAAGGCTGCTCTCAGGTCTCCCCAGAGCCTTCTCCACATTGAACAGCCCCAGGTCTCTCAGCCTGTCTTCATAGGAGAGGTGCTCCATCCCTCTGATCTTCTTTGTAGCCCACTGCTGGACCCATTCCAACAGTTTTGTGTCCTTTCTATGTTGAGGACTCCAGAGCTGGACACAACACTCCAGGTGGGGTGTCATGAGCGCAGAGTAGAGGGGGAGGATCACCTCCCACGGATCTGCTGGTCACACTTCTTTTGATGCAGCCCATTTTATTGTACAACCTTTAGTATTTTTTTTTTCACATTGCTGATCTTTACAGAATACGTTGGTAACCAGAATACTACCACAGAATATGTTTGCCCTGATGTCTACAAAAGCCTGTTTGCCCGGGTGAGGTAACAAACCACAGGTTGCCCACCTGCTTCTATAGAAAGTCCACAGTGAAAGTAATAGATTTGTGTCTTCTAGTAAAGTTCCTTCATTTGGTCAGCTTTGAGGCTACATAAAGTCAAACCCTCTTCTTAGGATCGTTTCCTGATAAACATCCATTATTCATACTGTTTCATTTAATAGTACAGTTTTATGGTAATCTATTTTGTCCCCAGCACCTGGATGATGACACAGTTTCAGGATCAAACTGGATAACAGAAAACGATGTCCAGCATTCTCTATCACAGACCACCAAAACTACCAGGAAGCCTTACTGTGGTTATAAGCAACAGACATTATCCAAAACAGAACAAGCGGAGCAGGAGTCACTGCTTGCTGCAATACAGTGGCCAAAACCCCCCAACAGCAAACTTGCCTTTCTACAAAGCACTGATCCTGCTCATAGTGACTTTGTTATTGTGAAACCCAGCGGGTCCTTCAAGGTGGGTGATGAGTTAGAGGTGCTTGTTCGTATGAAGGATTTCCAAGGAAAACCCAAGCAGTATGGTGGAGACTATCTACAGGCACGAATTCACTCTCCTCTGCTGAAAGCTGGAGCAACAGGAAGGATTGTTGATTGCAATAATGGTTTTTACAAAGTCTTCTTTACCTTGCTTTGGCCAGGAGAGGTCAAAATTTCTGTGTCGCTTGTCCATCCGAGTGAAGCAATCCAAGTCCTCTTGCGTTTACGAGAAGAAAGGCCAGACAGGGTCTATTTCAAAAGCTCATTCAGATCTGGAAGGTATTCGGAAACCACCGAGTGCAATGTTTGCTTGCCTGGAGATCTTCCAGTCTGTAACTTCACAGATCTCTATACAGGTGAGCCATGGTTCTGCTACAAACCTCGGAAACTGTCTTGTGCCAGCCGAATCAACCATGCCAAGGGTGGATATCTAAAAGGTCTTCTGACACAAGAGGAAAGCCTTTTTTTCCAAAGGTGTGTATGTTGTTGAATTTATATATACTCGGTCAAGTAACTTCTTTTTTTTTTAATATATAAATACAAACTTTAGGTTATTGGTGAAATATAACAAATCGTCTTAGAGAAGTGTGTATCTGCAGGCGCAGGTGTTTGATGTGAATTGTTGAATATTTTATTCCTGTGCAAGAACGCAATAACCTTAAACTAAAGAAATTTGGAGTGCTTGGAGAGGAGCTCTCTGCGCATTGAATTCAACCCTGCTGGTACACCTGCTAAGTATCAGAAGAACGTGCTTTCTAAACCTGGTGGGGGTTTGGGGAATTGTTTCCTTATTTTTTGTTTCCACGCCTATGCTTGCAATACCAGTAACAATGCTCTGAGGTGTATTTGTGACCAAGTCTTAACTACCTAAAAAGGTCCAGGTTTTAGACTTATTTTTACATAAAATAACAATTGCTTTTATCCTGAGCAAAAATCATTTTACCTCTAATGCCACGTATTCCTTGTTGCTCAGTAGGACTTTCAAGTCTTAGGAATAATTTTAAGTCATTCATGAAGAAAACACCTGGTACAACAAACTGCTGAGTGATACCTGTACGAGTATAAAACATGCACGGATCATTTCTAAAGTGCCAAGTTAAATTAATTTCACAGTCACTTTCTTCTGCATTCAGCATTTTAAAAGGATACATCTCTTAGTTCATGGGTAGATGTGATAGGACTGCTTCTGTACATACCCTCAGCGGAAATCAAAGTTAGCTACTGTGTGGTGCCAGAGCTGTTGTAGGTTGCTGCCTTGCTCTCCAAAAAAAAGGTGATGAAGAAAAGTGTTTCAGCAATATGTCCACTTGAGGCTTAAATGGGGAAAGATTTTAGAGCAGCAGCTCCAGATAGTTTAATTACGAAGTTATCTGTGCATGTTTGTACCCTAAGACCAGAAATCAAAAGTAAATAACAGTGGAACTGGGGTTTGGCTATTCCTTATAAAGTTTGTAAGTGGGTCTTTTGACTTTCTGTGCCTTAAGCAGTTCATCTGTAAATTATGGCTGACACTGATTGATGATGCTTCCAAATGGGAGTGGGAATTTCTTTTTGCTTGGTTTGGTTTTGGTTTGTTTCCTTCAGATCTGAGATTCTTGACGGACATTGTTTATAGAAATTCCAAATAGTTTATTCCTTAAATAGAGAAAAACATTATACAGGTATTTTTTTTTAAAGACAGCAGCAAAAGACAGAACAAGAGCCTAGAATGAAGTCTCTGCATCTGTCACAGCTGGGCAATAGTGGTATGTGCCCAATGCAAAATGATCAGAGTTCATTGATGTCCACAGACAAATACTTCTTCAGGTCTCTTGGTGTTTAGGGGTATGAGCTTTGTGTCTGGATCCAGCAAATTGTGCCCCCACTGGATGGCCTTACTGCTGGAGATCTCTGAAGTTGTTTGGATGTTGGCTGGTACTATGGTCTCCCCAGAGTGAGGACACACCACTGCCAGCCTAGTCTAGAGTTAAAACTGCAGGTGATGGTGGTGTGTGACTGCCAGAAGCTCAACTACGTACTGAAAGGTAAATACCTCAGCAGAGGGAATTACTGTGGTAAGCACCTACGGAGAACTGGCAGAGCTGCTGCTGCAGCATACCCTTGCAGTGGTTTATCTCCTGGCAGTGGTACACCTACCACAAGCTGAGAACTTCCCATCTTTGTGGTAAATCCCCCAAAGCTTCTTGCAGATCTTTGATAGCTTGACAGCTCTATCTAGGTTTGTGCCTTGCACACAAGATTTGTGTCCTAGTGTTAGAAAAGTTTGAATTCAGATTCAGAATAGTGATATTAATTGAGGAACAAAATGAATTCAGCTGTAGGAAGTAAAGTTAAAAATGCTTATTGTGAGTCCTATGTGCTTATTTTAAGTGGATTAAAAAAATGAGTTTAGTATTACCTGCAAATTTTACAGCCTTACTATATTATTACTATTAATTTCTATTCCAGTGATGTGAACATCAAAAGGCCGATACTCTCCAGTGGACCCAATTCAGTGATTGTAAAGCCCGATGTGTTTACAGGTAAAGCCAACTTTATAAGATTTTGTCACTCATAATTTAATTTATAAAAATAACAACATGCATGAGGTACTAATTAATTTATTTGCTTTCACAGCATGGAATAGAAATTAACTTTTAAATTTGTATTGAGAAAATGAGGGCTTTTGGGTGTTACTGTAATATAAGTTCAGCACTAATAACAAAATTGCATAGAATTCTATACATAAATGAGATTTTTAGCAAGAAACAAGTTAAAACAAAGTTTGTTCTCTTCCCAAAAGTGTATTTTTTTTTCTAGCACTTATTCAGAGTTGTAGTGTGCTACAGAAACCGCTCAGCAAACTCAAGCTAATCTAGCAAAACCAGCTGTGGTGTTTCTTAATTTTTCTTTAAGAATTTTGTCAAAGAGATTTTGACAATTTGCATTTAAGTATTACTATCATTTGTGTTACCACAGGATGTCAGAACCTACAACTGTGAACCAGAAACTAATTGTTCTGTATCCTATCTAAAAACAGAACAAAGAGACAGTCTGTACTAAGTTAAACTTTGAGGTTTTATCTCATTCATATACGTTTGCACACTTTTTGTGCCCCCGAAAGCCCTGCATAAAAAGTGATACATAAAGAATTACTTCTTAATTGAAAGCTTTTCAGGTGGTTTTTTCTATAAGGTTGTAGAAGACTTGAAAAAAGTAAATTTCCTGACTTAACAGAAAACAGCCTACAGGATTATTTTTTTTAGTTTCGCTGTTTATTAAAAAAATAGAGTGCTGCTGTAGAGCTAGCAGTGCTTTCACTTCTTTCTTTCTCCAGGTCCTTGAGTTGACATGTTTTTCATGGCTACTTTTTTTTTTTCCTCCAATCCTATATATTTCCTCACAGGAACTGCCGCAAATTTGAAATTTGATTTTATCACTCTCTTTTTCAGGAGTTACAGATGATCAAAGCCTGTCTGCATTTCCTGAGGATTAATGGTGGGCTAGAAAGGGTTGATGGGAGTAGCACAGTATTCCTCAGGGAAATTCCTTCTAAGAAGAGCAGTCTTCTGGATAAATAAATGTAATACCTTGGTATAATGAGGGTGGATGTATAGATCTGTTAGGGTTTATGGCACGCTTACATTCGTTATTCTGCTGTTTTGTTTTTGCAATATGTTTCTGTTTGGGGGTAAATGTAGATGAAGTTGATTTTTTTTAAACTTCATTTTTCTGAAATATGAGCTTTTACTTCTATTCTGGGTTTGCAGTTATTCAGATTGGAGCTTTTACTCTCTTCTGTGACAGCCAAAAGTAATGGCTTTCTGAATTCTGGAGCAAAACTGGTATGCTACTATACACAGATTTGACATGTTGATACTAGGTTTAGTTCCAGTAGCATTTTTATATATGTGCATAGTCTAAGAATCAACTTGAAAGGTTTTGTTGGAAAATGGAAATGTTTTTACATCAAAACTTAAGAAACAGATGAGCTGAAGTCGTCATTTCACATTATGAGTTAGTCTTTAATTACATAATGATATGAAGGGGTTTTTCCTTTTCTTTGTAGGTTTCCCATTTCATACATACTGGATGAGTCAACATTAGTAGTCGGTTTTTTTCTCTTTTTTCATTGCTCCTGTTGCCTGATTTCAAGAATCATCCAAAGATAAAATTTTTAAATGGCTTTTTCTGTTGTACTCATGATTATAGTCTTCACGCTATACAAACATAATAGTGGTTTGCTTTTTACAGTGTCCCTGTGAGGTCTCAGGAGGTTAACGTCTACCTGTACAAAACACAGAGAATATTACGTAGAAAATGACAAGACCAGAAATGCCTGTGGGTGTTTAAAGATGCTTATGACCTGATTATTTTTTTTTCCTTGGAGTGTTTAGAGTTTGGTTACACCTGTGTTATTATGAAGCATGTACCAGAGGATACTTCTGGGCAGTGGAACAGTTAGAATGGTCCCTGACAAGATTTTGACCACGGCAATGTGTGCTTTCCCGAAGAGCTGTGAGTTAGGACAGGCCAGGGACTGTTTTTAACAAGTAGTCTCCATGCCAAGGTGGGTTAAAGTGTTTGTGCTGGAGAGCAGCTCTGCGTTTTTTCAATTTAGGTATTTGAATACACAGGTGGTACAGGAGAAACCTGTAACAACCTCACAGAAGTTTGAGGTACTATTCATCACACTGGATGCTAAGAACAACATGGCGATGTTCGACTGACATAACCATGAGACTGCAGCTTCTCTGCCTGTCACCTCTGGCCCTTGCTTGTGATGTGTTGTCCAGCTTCTGCAAGTCCAATAGGTGTCCTGCAGAGCAGAGCTTCCCTGGCATAGTCTCATTACTCCTCAGAGGGGATAGTCTATCCCAGGCAGTAAAAGGGAAGGGGATAGACAGCAGAGAGAAGGTATGAAATCCATGGAGTTGGGGATTCTTGCAATTCATCCATTCAAAGGGCAGGTATAACATTCTCAGTCATAGCTTTAATTCTGCCATTTCCTTCTTGTGGAGTCTTTCTGCTTCTTTCTGATATACCTGAGCGGAGCTGGAAGTGTCTGTGTGTGTGTGTGTTACTCCACAGACAGATATTTTTTAATATTTTGAGTGACACCAGGCTGCCGGCTGGGGCCGGTGCCCTGCGCTGCCAGGGCAGAGGCGGGCGGTGCGGAGCGGCCGCCAGAGGGGAGCAGCGCGCTTTGCGCGGGGGGCTGCGGGAACCCAGCGGCGGCGGAGCCTGGGGGTTCCGGGATGCGGCCCAGGCTGGAAGAAGAAGGTGCTCTGCTTGTCTTTCTGCTGTGCTCTTCCATACGTTTTGCAGGCATCCGAGATTGAATCTCTAAGATTTAGAAGGCTCCGGGGCGACCTTATGGCAGCCTGCCAGTACCTAAAGGAGGTCTACGGGAAAGATGGGGAGGGACTCTTTGTCAGGGATTGTAGCAATAAGATGAGGGGTAATGGTTTGAAACTAAGAAAGGGAAGATTTAGATTAGATACTAGGAAGAAATTCTTTCCTGTGAGGGTGGTGAGGCACTGGAACAGGTTGCCCAGAGAAGTTGTGGATGCCCCATCCCTGAAAGTGTTCAAGGCCGGGCTGGATGGGGCTTTGAGCAACCTGCTCTAGGGAGAGGTGTCCCTGCCCATAGCAGGGGGGTTGGAACTCGATGATCTTTAAGGTCCCTTCCAACCCAAACCGTTCTATGTCACATACTTACTTTATTTTACTTTCTCATCAGAGATACCATTTAATTTAAAGCAAGATAAACTGTAATTGTTCTACCAACTCTGTCAGTAGCTGCAGGTTTTGCTGCAGAAATCAGAGGTGAAATACTTGGGCTTACCCAAGTATGATTTATCAAGCTTTTTAATCGACGTGGTGCGTCGTACTCTTTTGCTTTAAACTAGGGAAGATGTTCACACGTCACTGGTTGTATGTCCATGAAGTTTATGGAGGTTGGGTTTTATGCGTGTTAATTTCAAAGAATTATTCTCTTCCAGATTCCAGCAGTATGGACAGACCTGAAGATCACACAGTTTCCCCTTCTGGTTATTACTATGAAGATGAGTGGCGATCCAGAACACACTGGATCCATCGTTTTAACACATCAGATGATATAACCAAGTGCTTGCAAGGAAAAGTAATCCACTTGTTTGGAGACTCTACAATAAGGCAGTGGTTTGAATATCTGACAGCGTTTGTTCCAGGTTATTTTATTTATTTTATTTTATTTTTTTAAATTTGGTTTTGTGCTTAGGGACCTTTGTAAAGCTTTATTCCTCACATCTCAGACACGTGGTTGAATGACAATAAGAAAACGAAGAGGAAAGACAAATCATAATCAGAAGTGCTGGCAGAAAGGCAGTTAGTCAGATGTTGGAGCAGAAAAACATGTAGGCCTTGGAAACGGGGTCACAAAGAATCTGCAAAGTTGCCCTTGTGAAACATTTCATATTTTATTTATTTTGCTGTGGCTGTGAGTTAAGGTGGCCACCCAGGGAGAATGGCAGAAGTCACTTAGGGTGCCTGTAGAAGGCCTTGCAGCATCCCAGTGAGGCAAGTAATTTTGGAATGAAGTAGCAAATGATTGCTGTTACTTTTGATTGGCTTTGGACTCTTTCTTTTATTTTCCTTATTTTTTCTTAAATAACAGAATTTCAGTAGCCGATCAGATATTCCCCTCTCACCCCTTACCCCTAAAGCAGGTAAATTGTGTGCAACACAGACTTTGAGACTCCTAAATGCTACAAGTTTAAGTCATCTTTAGATTTAATGGAGTCCTAAAGTTGCCAGAAGGATTCCCATGAAAACTGGATTCACAGGGCAACAATAACTGAAGGAGAATTATTGAAAATTTTTTCTTTTTTTTTTTTTTTTTTTTTTGAGAAAGAGAGGAAAAAAATAAAAAGGCATCGACAGTTGTGTGAAGTTCAAGTATGCTGTCTTGCAAATTTCAACACCCATAAACTTCACTCTGAAATACGTGGCCAGCACATGTATGATACTCATCTTCTGGTTCATTTTAGAGTTCTTAGAATTTTGTTCAAATTTCCTTCTCTACTGCTACTTTTGCCCTGCAGTCCTAACATCTTGTTGATAGTTTTAATCTCCTATGCTGTCTTCCACTAATGCCTGCCCTTGGGTTTTCAGATCTAGTGGAATTTAACCTGGGGAGTCCGAAGAATGTGGGCCCTTTTATGTCTGTGGACCTGAAGCACAATATCCTACTGAAGTTCCGCTGTCACGGGCCACCCATTCGCTTTTCAACGGTTTTTAGCAGTGAGCTGCACTACATTGCCAACGAACTGAACGGCATAGTGGGTGGGAGAAACACAGTTGTAGCCATAACTATATGGTCCCACTTCAGCACTTTCCCTGTGGAAGTGTATATCCGGCGGCTGAGGAACATTCGGAGATCAATTATTCAACTGCTGGATCGCAGCCCCAAGACTGTCATTGTCATCAGAACTGCTAATGTTCAGGCGCTTGGGCCAGAAGTGAGCCTCTTTAATAGCGACTGGTATTCCTTTCAGCTTGATTCTGTCATGAGGAAAATGTTCTCAGGAATTGCCGTGCACTTTGTAGATGCTTGGGAGATGTCTCTGGCTCATTATTTGCCACATAACTTGCACCCAGAAGAAGTCATTGTTAGGAATCAAATAGATGCATTTTTATCTTACGTGTGCCCGCTGCAAACTTAGCACAAGTGGACATCCCCATGTCATATTCCGCTGTAGCTGAAGTAAAGTTGCTCTTTGTCAGAGCTGTTGAATTATGCTGGATGGTATGGAAGAACTCTGGTTCTTGTACTTGGACACACGGGGTGGCCTTAACTCTGGGTAGCTGTGAAGGGTGGTAAAGAGGAGATGGCCATTCAGGTCATATCTTCATGTGGGGTTGATTTCTTTCAACCTTATCATGCATAGCTGAGATTATTAGAGAGCACCTTAAATTAAATTGGCAGGATTCAATAAGAAGTTCTGTGGGTTATTAGCTTTACTAGTTGTTTACACTGTGTGCTTGATTTAATCCATAGGACGCTGATTCTGTTGCCAGGGTCTTGCTGCTCAGAATTGTGTGGGAAACCTGGGAAGGATTTTGGGAACAGTCTTTCAATGTTCCAGAGTCTGAGGGGTGTCCTCTCCAGTTGTATGTCAGGGAAGCACAGGGTCTGTCCTTGTTTCAGAGTTCTAATCAGAAATATGAAGGGTGTGTACCAACATCACTAATATCAATCCAGGAAGCACAACCAGGATATCTATAGTACTAAGTCATCAAGAATGCGCTGAAATTCAATAGAGCACACTAGTTAGGCAACCTTGGTGCTTACAGATGGCTGCTAAATAATGCAAGTAGATGTTTTAGCTTGGCTTCCTATACTACTGAATCTCTTCTGAGCCTTGATATGCTGTCTACTTCTTGATTTATCTGTAACAAAGAAATACGTATATTATGACCTCAGCGAAGACACTGTCTCAGGCAGTTTCTGCAAGTTCAAGCTGCTGGCTTACCTACTTGAAGCTTGAAGTAGTTCTTAATGGAAGTGTTTCTCCTTCCTGTAAGATAAAGCTATTCCATTATGCTCCTGCAAAGCTGGGCTCCTGATACTTACTCTTGTACATCATCCATGCATTGTGTGTGCATGGAGAAGCCGACCTGAATGCACTTGAGGATGTTTGGCAATGAGTAACAGTAACTGGTACACACTGGTGTCCAGGCCATGCAATGATGCCTTCTCTGTGTTTGGCAGTATTATCATTTATGAGCTTCACTGGTGCCAGTATAAAAAGTCAAAAAAATCACACTCAAAAGCCAAATGCACACGGGGTTGCCCTTCATACAGATTCCTGGTAAATATCTGCAGTTTTGCTGGTGTTAAAGCTGGTGGCTCTTGGGCCTCTTGGTGTGGTGTTTTCTGCTGCTAATTTGGTTAAGTCAGCTATAGTTTTAACTAATAGCATTTCGAAAACAAAATTTTGATTAAATTCAGACCCCAAATTAAACAGCAGAGAACTGTTCTGTGTTGTCTTATTTCTGATCCCACTCAGGCCAGAGGCAGGTTTTACTGAGAAACGTGTCAAAACAGTAGTGAGGTGCTTCTGAAGTAGCTCGTCTATAAAAGTTGAGTCTTTGTGAGCAAACTGGGAAGATACTAATAAGGCAAACCGGTAGGTTGCACAGAGTAGAACAGTTAAAATATCTTCATTTTAGAAATGTTTTCTCCTTCGTCAGGCTTGCTGGTATGTTAGGAAGATTGTGCTCTTATTACTGGTGCCCCAAGAGAGCTAATGCTACCAGCTACAGAACAGTGGATTTTGTTTTGTTCATTTTCAAGAGCAACTGAGAACTGTTTTATGTCAATGCTTTAAGCATGTAAAAGTTCTCAGTAACATCCACCTATAGGCTTTCCAATTTAAAGATGTTTAAAAATGACTGGAGGAGTCACATACACTGAAATAGCATTTATTCTTAGCTCTTCAAATGTGAATTAAGGAGGTCCAATTTACCAGTTCCTATGGACAACTGCCTCACGTAGTATCTGTTCATACATTAGCTTTAGGTAACTATTTTTTACTTTAATATGTTCATGGAAATGTATCCTCTGCTAAAAAGAGACCACACCAATTCAGGTCTGGGAAGGTAAACCACCACAATGCAAAATGACCTTTCATCTTTTCCAGGTGTGTTTTTTAAAATGGGTAGAGTATAAGGCTTTCATCCTGAATAACAAATCTATCCAAATAATGGTGATGAAAACCAGACTTCAAACTTTTACTTTGAAGGAAACGACTTAATTTGTAGACTAACTGTTTGGTTTTCCTCATAAAGCCCTATCACGTGTGAAAGTGTCTTGATGTCATGTTTCTACTCTGCACATTGCAGTGCTCACTGCTGCTCTCCAACTTTTTATCGCTGGTAGCTACCACGAACAGATAGAGAGAAAAATGTTTTTTGAAAGCTGATTCAGGAAAAAAACCAAACATGACTTCTCTTAGCAAGGATGTCTGATCACTTTCTAGTAGAACCTCTCCCTTTTAGATGAATTAGATTCATTTTTTAGTAACAGTTTAAGTTTTAGGTAATGAACTTGAGGGAAGCTGCCAGTTGATTTGGAATTAGGACCAGTATTTCATTTCTTGGGGTTCTGGAACAGGCAGAGAGGAGAAAGGAAGAAACGGAGGACTTGATTGTGTTTTAAGATGAAGACTGGGGACACTATGCTTTTATATGTCATTCAGTTGAACTATAAATTATTTTTCATTCCCATTCTTGTCTTGTTACCAGTTGCACTAGTTGTGTATGTACTGTATATGGAAACATAGAAGCAATAAAATATTTTTCAATCTCTTTAAACCTTTAAGCTTCTATATGGATTTGAATAGGGACTTAGGTTAAGAGGTTGGTTATTTTTCAAGTTGCTTAATATGAAACAGGACCAGAAAGGAATTTCTCAGTTGTCAGTTAAGTATCTTCCTTTACCTGTAAAAATTTATTTCACAAGGTTTTTCAGAGCTCCGTCTTCCTTTTCTTTCCACTTTATTCACTTGAAGCGAAGGGATTGTATTGTTTTTTTATGTTGTCATTTTTGTCCTGAGACTTTTGATTATTAACCTTTAATACAGAGATTTATTTTTTTCCTTTTTAATTTTGTTATTCAAAGTCTAGCTCACTCAACCCCCAGTGAAAAAGATTGTATTTTTATGGTGTTTATCAGAAGACTTCAGAGCAATTTTGTTTATAAAATAAATAAACTGCCTTTTACAGATTAGACTGATACACGGTTATTTTCTGCACTTGATACTTTGAGAATCATGTTTCTCATATCTCTTGTGTTAGGCTGATTTCTGTGTTCTAGAAATTTAGTAAAAACATTAGTTGAATTGCTGATGAAAGGATAAAAAGCAAAAGTTGCCCTTTTCTCATGTTTTCAGTTGCTTCTGATTTCATCTACGCAGCACTGTTGCAGCTCTGCCTTACAAGATTCAAAGAATTGTTTTTCTTTGCTTTATTTGTTAAGAGGTAAGCATTTAAAAACGGGAACTTTCCTTACTAGAAGGTTCTGTACGACTTTTTACGTGCTACAGGTGACAATCCTGTGTATATGGGACAAAACCGAAGATTTGAAATTGTCTTCTTAGAAGGGTGAGGCTATTGGGGGTTTGCTTTGTTTTTATTGCAGAAGTGTGGGTTCAAACATTGTTCCACCTGACAGCTGAAGTAACAGCAGAAAACTTCAATCAGAAATGTGTATTTAATTTATAAAGTGCTTGTTAAGACCAGATCACTTCATGCTTAGTTTCTACTCGAATATATTTCGACTGTTTGGAAGGCTCTTGTTTTATCTGCTAGTAGCAGCACAGGACTGTATATCTGTGTGTTAGATAAAGAACTTGTTTTCAAAAGATTTTTTTAATTTATGATACGCATATTACTGAAATGTTTACAGTACAGAGAAGGCTGCAATGTTTTGTTTGCTGATGTGATCAGAAAAACAATTTAAATAGCCAAAAAAGCTCAAAGAATAAACAGTTCCTAATGAAGAGGGCGAGTTTACTGACCTGTTTCATCTGATTTAGTCGCAGTTCATCTTGTTTGCTGCAACCCCACATACTTTATAGTTGCGTAGCAGTTCCCTTAGTTTTACCTATTTATGTTTCTGTGCTGCGTGTTGGGTAGAAGTTTCCCGCGACGGTTTATAGATTGAAATCACTTCGATGATAAGTGATTATTTTTTTCCCCTGATGATGTGAGTTTTGAGGGGAGCGATCTGTGCAAGCAGCACAAGTCTGACTGACGTTTCCTGTTGTTGGTGTATCAGGCCTGACACACAATAAAAGCTTGTACGTAATCTAGGCTTCATTCTTTAAGGGCTTTTGCAACCCTGCTGGCCAACGGGAAATCCTTAAGCCACTTCATTTGAAAAGGCAGCGTGAAGAGCAGAGGGGATGCTGTGGGGTCCTTGCTTCTCTTGCTTGTGAACAGTTTTTACTTTAGGTAATGGAAGAAAAACCGAGGAGAGATCTGTTCTGTGAGTCAGTCGGTGTGTTCAGGGGCTGTGGGGCATCCTGGGCTGTGCCAGGCTGTGCCTCTGCTGCCACTCGGGCACACGATCTGTGTTCGCAGGATCCCTGGGAGAAGGAGAGGGTGGCTGCAGGGTACAAGCCTCTGGGCTGGCTGGAGGGCCAGGGTGGGAGGAGTTGGGGGATGGCCTCAGGGTTGCCTTGGAGTTTGGCTGCAGCCGGGATTCACAGCTGGGAAAGAAGTAAGCAGAGTGCATTGCTCCGTGTGCTGATTTCCTATATATATTGCCAAAAATAGCTTGTTTGACTGAGAAAAATCCCCGAACTACAGATTCCCGGAAACTAGAAGAGAGTCAGCTGCAGAAGTATTGCTTAGTGTCTGCTCTGTTTCTTCTCTTCCCCCTCTGATGGGATGGTGATGGGTAGGCAGGGCAGGGGGTAGCTGCCAGCGGTGTGACCTAGGGTGCTGGTCTTAGGTTTTTCCAAAATGAAGAGCTGAGTTGCTGCCCCAGCCTGCTCTCGCCAGTGCCACCTGGCAGCTACTAGGAAACGGGGCAAAAGCCCAATACCATATTCCCAACATTTTGCTCTTTGGAAACTGAAAGTGAAGCGCACTGCCATCATGTCCCAACAATGTGGGACATGTGTCCACCTTCACTTTGCCAGTAATGGAGAAGAGGGGCTGCAAAGCTGCTTTTCGGTGGGGTGTGAGACCAGGCCCCTGGCATGCTTAGACGGGAAATGGGAGTGAGGGGTAGGAAACAGTGGTGAAGAAAAAAGGTATCCTTTTTGCTGGAGTCAAAGGAAGATCAATGTTTGGATCATAGAATCATAAAATCACAGAATAGTGAGAGTTGGAAGGGACCTTAAAGATCATCAAGTTCCAACCCCCCTTCCATGGGCAGGGACACCTCCCACCAGAGCAGGTTGCTCAAAGCCCCATCCAGCCTGGCCTTCAACACTTTCAGGGATGGGGCATCCCCAATTTCTCGGAGCAACCTGTTCCAGTGCCTCACCACCCTCACAGGAAAGAACTTCTTCCTGGTATCCAGTCTAAATTTCCCCTCTTCCAATTTAAAACCATTACCCCTCGTTCTATCACTAATGGGGTCAAAGGAAGATCAGTGTGCAAGGGCCTTGTTCTGTGACACCAGGGAGAGCAAGAAGGTTGGGGATTTGGTCATGTGGAGGTCTCCAAAGGCACTATCAGTTGTGTGGGACAGAATGGCTGTGATACGGAATGCTGAAATGCACATACATGTATTTCCCCAAATGTGTCCAAACAAGGAACTCGCCCACCTCTTCCTCTCTTGACAGCCATGCCACAGCAATCTTATGTTGGGTACTGTTCCAAACTTCCTGCTTACAGTTGGTTTGCAGCCATCTATAGTGGGTTTTCACATGTTTGTGGACGTTGACATATAGGTGGAGAATTTTTTTAAAAGAAATCCAAAACGTTTACAACCAGACTAAGGAGAAGTACATAAGCATCGTGTGTCACGTGCCCTTCAGAGCCTGTGACTCAGAGGAGGCATGGAACTTGCCTGAGGTGTCACAGGTGCTTGTCAGGGAAGGGGCTTGAGCCACCCAAGGTTAGACAGAGGCTTGCTAGGGCTGGCAAAGAGACGAGGCCATGTTCGGATCCGGTTAGAATGGGGTGCACCCCATAGTTCAGCACTGTATCCCCTTATCAGCAAGATAACATGTGACTTCTGACATCAGCTGTCTCACAGTACGGGACAGATGTATTTGAAATCAAGGAAATGTTTTATGATCTCCCTGAATATAGATCTTTGAGTTGTTCCTAAAACATCAGTCCACAGTGGTGCTTGTCACCCAGATCTGGACCCTCACGTAAGGTACACCAGCTTATTTCGGGGCAGTGACTCTTTAAAATCCTGTCCAAATTACTGTGTCTTCCTTCAGTGTTGGCATTATGAGCCTCTTGTTGACATATTTCACCCTAAAAATCTAGCGAGTAAGCTCACCTGCTCTGGGAGTCTGTCAAGGTGAATTACGCAGGAGCTTCTCTGCCTGGAATGGGAGAGAGGGATCATGAGAGGACACCAGAGAACGGACCGTGTGAGTTTAGTATGAGCCCCAGATGCAGAGCAAGCACATCACTGAACCCGGGTGAAAGTACAACATGCCCTCCCCCACATCCTGACTGTGTCGGCTGGTGGATTCTTAGTAGATTAGTAAATCCTTAATGAGCGTGGCCAGAAGAGGGCTTTGAGGCACTGAAAAAGAGCCTTATGAAAAACATAAGCCACAATGTAATAGCCTTGGTGGTGGTTTGTTTGCATTTTGGGTGGTTGCATTTTGAAAACAAACGGCACGAACTCCACTGAATGAAGCTCTTTTCCTTGAAATTCATTTTAGAATGAAATTCAGTTGATGACATAGACATTGGTAATTCTTACGTTGGTTTAAGATTGTCCTTCGGAGGATGGTGGGGGTTTTTTCCCCCTAAATGTTCTCTTAAATCTGATTATTTTTCTCCTGAGTAAACTTTCATTGGGATAGAAGTGACTGGAGATGGACTGTTCTTTCTGCAATGTGGAAAATACAGCAGGCTGCATGGTCTGACAGCAAGGCCATGCTGTGGCAGTCAGTGTTCCCTGGTACAAATTTTGTCCAGCCCCTCCACTTGTTATACCCTCCTTTCCCTGGCTCCCTCTAAAAATAGACAAATGCTTTTCACCCAGTGCCCTCATACTTGAGCCCTCTGTTGTTTTTTATATTTTTTTTTGCTTCAGCTTGATAGGGAACTCTCCTTTTTCGCTCTCGATCTGTGCTGCAGGGCGTTGGCAACGATGGGGCCTAGTTCTGCGACAAGCGCCGCTGTTCTGCTGCGGTGTGCCAGCCGGCTCTGAAGGGTCTCACAAAAGACCTTCTAGGTGGGATGCTCCTCTCTGGAGTTCAGCAGGCGAGAGGTCTGGCCAAAGTAGCTGTGGTGAAAGAGCCACGACAAATTCACGTGGGTTTTATTTCCACACACACACACACCCCTACCTCGCCATCCTGAGCTCAGTTCTTTCCACACATTCCTACCCTCTGTTTTTTTGGCTGGGCCAGGTGAGTCACGCTTTCCAGTCCTGCCTGCCCTCTTTCTCTGCCTGAGTCAGCTTCTCTCAGGGAATTGCTGCTTGCCACTGGCAAGGCAGCTATTTTTGTCTTACCTGTTTCTTCCTTATTATGGTTTCTTCTCTTTCTGCTCCACCTTTATCATTTTTGCCCTCTGTATTATTATTATTTGCTTTTCATGTGCCTCGGTTTTGTCTGTGCTTTGATAATTAAAAAATAGAAATAAAAAGTTATTTTAAGGACAAAAGATACTGTCTTAAAAATCCAAGGAAGAAAAAAGCAAGAGCTCCAGTAATAAGCACATATCATGATTATTTTCCGTTGTTGTAAAATGTGTCCAGTATAGGTGTATCTTTCAATTCCAAATCCACCATTTGAAATGTAGGCTCTTTAAGTCAACATTAATTCCTGATGTCCTGTTGTCCCAATTCTTCCATGAAATAAATATTGCTACAAGTAGGCATTTTAATTTCTGACTGAAGTTGTGGCTTTCCTTCCAGCCCTGCCACACACCTGCTGTTCAGCCACAGCACTGCTACTCTCCCCTTCCTTCCATGCCTCTGTTCAGGGTTTCACCCTGTTTGCATTTTCCTTGTCTTTGGAGCAGGGGCTGCCCCTTTGCAGAGGTCAGTGGTGCTCAGGGGGGTGCATTTACAGCTGGGAACGCGTGTCCCCCAGGGCTTTAGGAGCCGGAGCACCTGAGCTGCCCTGATTCAAGAGGCAGCAACACCTGGGGTGAAGAAGCTGGATGAGCTGAGTGGTGCTGCTCCTACTGCCCATGATGTTTGGTCATCCATGGCCCTCTGGGCCTGCAACCTCCTTTCTTTGTAAAGAGAGGGTACCTTGGTCCCCTGTGAAGGGACCCAGAGGCTTCTCAGGTCCTCGATAGCAGTCTGGCCAGGCGCTGCCCTGCCATGCATTAGACAAGACAGAGGGCACCACCAGCCTTCAGCGAGCAAGCAAATACCAGCCCTGGCTGGAACAAACCATCCTTATTTCAAAGAAAAGTATTGAGCCCATCAAGATTATCAGTTGAACATGTTCCAGTGATATAATACATCTGCAAACAGGAAGATGGAGCCCACGCAGTGTTTCCTGCCTACAGGGGGAAGGTTTCAAAATTAGAACCTTTGGGAAGGAGACATTCTCTCCTACCTCCCTCTTGCAGCTCGCCGAGGCAGGACAAGGGTGGGGGTTAAGCCTGAGGGGAGTTTGTTTGTTTAACATCTACCTTTCAGTGCAGGAGGCACTGGGGACACAGCGAGCAGAGGGACAAGTGATTCAGTGCTTTTCCCTTGTTGGCGCCAGCCACAGGAATCATATGTGTCAACTGTGCTTGGGAAGGGGGTCAGGAAAGGCACGGAAGCCAGGGGATGTTTTCTCTGAGATCTGGCTGTCCTGTCCTTGTTCACCATAATTTGATAATCACAGAATCATAGAATACTTAGAGTTGGAAAGGATCTTAAAGATCATTGAGCTCCAACCCCTCTACGGTGGTCAGGGACACCTCCCACTAGAGCAGGTTGATCAGTAATTATGGTGAAACCTGGCCTGGAAGGAGAAGAGGGATTATGATTCAGATGGACCTGCTCACCTTTTAGGAAAATCCTGGAAACATCTTCCATGCTGAAGGCTGTCATTTCTGCTGGAGCAGATGACATCTGATATGATAACGTCTGATACATCTGTGACGGAGGGGAGTACCTTCCCCCTTGCCCCTTTTTCTTTTTTTTTCTTTTTTTCTTTTTCCCACATTTTAATCAGGCTTCTGGCTGTCTGGAACTTTTACCCAAAGTGCCACTAGCCTCTGTGAAACCTGTCGTGACCTTTCTGACAGCAAAATCCCACTGAAATCCAAGCAGCTGCCAAGGAGAGAGGTGTTTGCCCTGCTCCACCTCCCAAAGGCTGGAGCTGGGCTTTTATCTCCCTTGCTTCCTATGGGAATGCTGCGCAGGCACCTGCTTGCCCAGTAGTGCCAGGGCAGGCAAGGGGTATGAGATGCAGCAACGTAGATACCAGGCAGCACTGCGGGCAGGAGGCAGGCAAGGAAAGAAAAACCCCGCCACGTTGTACCCTGCAGGTTTCTCTTCTCCTCGTTGTTGTCCAGCCCTTTTTCGTTGTTTTTGCCACGAAACTCACATCAGCACCTTCTAGGCCCCTTTTTTGGCAGCGTTACGCCAGCCTGGGGTTTCCTGCCAGCCTCTTTGGCAGGGGAATGTCCCCGCCAGGGCTTACCCTGCCTGGGAAATTCCACCGTGCAGAAAAAGTCCAGGGAGCCACACTTACACCACCCTCCTCCTCCACCCCGCCGCTTCCTCTCACATGTCACAACATCCCCCACGGTGAACCGGGGCTAAAAGATAAGTGGTGTGTGATCCACTGTAATAAAAGGAGCCCTGTGGGTGCCCAGCCTGGAGCTGTAATAAACTTGGGGGGGTGGGAGTAGGGTTGCTTGGAGTGGTGGTGATTTTTTTTTATATATATATGTACATGGGTTTTTTTTCTATGACCAGAAAGCCAGAGTAAGCAGGACTTTTGTGAGGGAGGGGTAAAAAAATTCCTCACTGCTGCTTCTCTGTTTCGTATTGTTAAACCTCAGAGGAACTTTTCAAGCATCCACACAGGCGCGGCCGTAAGGGACGATCAGCTCCCAGCGGGGAGCAAAGAACTGGCTTGTTTTCCGTAGAGCTAATTCTAACTTCACGCCTCCGACATGAAGGTACATTATTACGATTTAATTTGCTTTATTGCTTAAACCCTGTCATTGATTGGAACAATATTGGCTTCTCATTGTTTTTCTACTTCTAATAGCCTTGCAAGTGGCTTGCCCTGTAATTGTCCGTGCGTGATTTGGGGTTGGGTGGGGAAGCGTGGCTCACTTTTGGGAAGGTAATGGCTGGTAAGCAATATTGAAGAAACCACAGTGAACGGTGGGATTTTTTAAAGCCCACAGTGGATTTAGAGGCAAATTGCCCCTAAATAGCATAGACGGTTTGTGCAATTCTCTCTGAAACAATAGGTTTTTTTCATGGGGAGGATGTAGTAGCTTTCCAGAATTAGGACGGATAGATGGATGGGAAGCTAAACTCTAAGAGCACTGGATGGAAGAAACATTGTTAGTGGAAGCAGGTGTTTTGTATAATCTTGATTACAGTTTCTTTCCTGGCAGCTCATCAGTAATTTTAGAATAGCAGAGCATCATCAGCATGCAAGCCTGCCAGCTTCAACAGGACAGGAGTAAAGTGTCACAGTGCAGTGTGATACAACACAAGAAACCGTATATAAAAATAGGGATCTACACCTCTTTTCTTGTAATTCAGCAAAATATCTGTGGGAATTAAAAGAACTCAGTTGAATGAACTTAAACTTCACTTCAACATTTGTTATGCTAAGGACTTTATTAAACCAAACCATAAGCTGCTTTTCATTGCCTGGTGAGGGTTTCTCTGGCTTACCACATGAGGTTGATTATGCAGCACTCTGGCTCATTACCCCTGCCTGGAACTGGCAGGCAAGGAAGGCAGGTCAGCACTGAGCTTCTTGCAGAGGATGAAAGGCAGTATGGACTTTAGACCCCCAAAATCTGGGGGCACGTTTGTACCACGGTGTCCTCGGAGGCTTGCCTGTGGCTGGGGATGGATAGCTTGCAAGTATTTTAGACAGAAGTCAGGTATTATCAGCTGGGACATTGTGGCTTGCATGGAGGCACGTAGAAGGCGGAGGAAGGGTGATACCATGGGCCCTCCCTCAGCCAGGCTGGTGACCAGTGGTCAGGGACAAAGGTCATCTGGGGACATCGGGAAGAAGGCTGTTTCTGCTTCAAATGAAACTCCAGTATCAGCTTGGTTCCTAAGGCAATGATTTCCTTTTGGCCAGCTAGACCTTTTATTGACTTTACAGCAAGCCATGTGTTTCCCGTTGCATTTAATTAGTGGATGGGAGGAGGGGGGTGGAAATGTCTTCTGCTTCAGGGTGTTGAGGGCTAGCCACTGGCTGAGCCCCAGGCTGCCTGGGGCAACCTTAGCCCAGCACCTTGCCCTGCCCATGCCCAGAGCCCCACTGCCGCCCTGGAGGTGGTGATTGGGATATCATCATCATTATCAAATACCTGCTGGAAATGGGCTTCTGGGCACTGGGAAGCATCCCTTCCCACCTCTTGGCTGCTGGGAGCAGTTAGGTGACAGGCATAGTCCCGTCCCTCCCTTTGATTTTGCCTTCTGCTGTAGCCAGGACTGCTGGGCCTGGTCTTGCTCCTAGCCCTGGGCTTTTGGGGGCAGCAGAACTCAATCCTGACAGAGCTGCTGGGAAACCCTCGTGTGACTTTTCACGTTCCCAGTCACAAAGCTCCCGAGAGAAAACGTGCAAAGTAGAAGCAAGAGCTGCCTTCACTTTTGCTTTCTTCTTAAGAAATTGGCAGGAAATGAAAAGGAAACTCCAACGTCCATGGGCCAGCTTCTGTGAAGAGCAGCGTCCTGTCAGACAGGATGCGTCGGGCTTTGGTCGGTGTCTTTCCCCAGCTGAGAACTGGAGGAGGGAGACAATGCCTGGGAACAGAGCTTTACGCTGCACCCCACCAAATCAAAGAGATTGTTTTCAACTTTCTTGAAGTTCTATACTAACTCACGCTGCAGACTTTACTTATTACTGTAAATTTGTCGTTACTGTCATGAATTTCTTTTTAAATGTGTAGCATCTGGCTCTTAAGTGTGTAGAAGCCAGAAAGAATTAGTAAAAAAGAAAGAACGGGTATTCTTTCCATCATATTAATATCCTTTATGCAGACACGTTGCCCAGTTGTTCCAGCACACGTTTAACTGAAGATAAAACCCGCCTTAGTAAATGCAATTCATTCCAAGCACCACAAAAGTTTTTGTACTGCTGCTTGGAAGCAACCTAGTATCTTCCTTACTGTAATAAAATTTTATTTGGCTGCCTTGGTTTAGGTGCTTTTTTGAATGAGAAAATTTCCTGTTTATTGAATTTTTGTCTGACTAATGGAGGACAGCCCCACAGCTGAGTTTCAGGACTGTCCCAAGGCCAGACAGCCACGTGGTTTGAAAGCTGGAATTTCTCTAGTGACTGGAGTTCTGAACTGAAGGCATTTAAACTCTGTAAACGGGAAAACACAGTGAAATAAGATCAAGACATAAGATGAGGACGTTCCCTTCCATGATCTTTGCAGTGTTAATGTGGTACAAATGCCTTTTACTGAGGCTGTCTTCCTTCTGCTTGGGATTTCCTGCACACTGAACTGTACCCTTGAGCTGAGGGTACGCTCACAGGCCGTGTGGGGTTGTACAGATCAGTGCTGGGGCTTCTCTGTCGGTGTTGATCCTGATCCTGTCATGCACGCCTGCTGCCAGTGGGCCTGGGATTTCTGGACTGGTCAGCCCAGTCAGATCTGCTGCCCTGTGGATGTGACTGGTTTGCCATGTCCAAGGAGTGGGTAAATTTTCAAAACCCGCCTGGGCGACTTTTTTGAGTGGAAAAACACATGTTTGGGAAGCCTGGATGTGTGGCAACCTTAACCTTAGATAGATTATCCATTACTGCACCTAAATTGAGAGACTAGAAAAACAGGGTCCTGGGCAGAGTGTATTTTGAAAAAAGTCATGTTTTTTGGGGGTTAGTCGGGCTGTAATAAAGCAGTTTTTCCTCTTGTTCCTGTACTAAAGAGTTAAATGGTGAAGCTGCATCAGGACAGCTCCGCAGTCCCTGCTAGAAAGTGATTTTGTTTTACAGGGGTTTGAAGTAGTTCTTCTTTGTGGGAGGCAGGAAGACTGAAACTGAAGTCCACCAGAGCTGTGGCTACAGCACAGGCTCCTATATTTGACAGCAGAAAATGAAATTAATATGGGCTCAGAATGAGAGGTTTTGGCCCAGGTTGGTCGCCTGAGTTAAAAGTGAGTTAGGAGTCTTTAACATGAGTCACAAGGAAAACCGATGCTTACCCCCTTGGCCCTCTGCTCAGGCTCCAAACCAGCACCGAGAAACTGTGCTGACTCCCTTCCCGAACTGGAATATCGTACTGGGAAAAAATATTTCAAGGGAAGAACTTGCACTATTTACCTCATCTATGTACACACAGTATCCTTTACAGGTGACTTATGATGTTGCCTTTTGCTATGGGGAAATGGCCTTCTGCCCCTTGTTTACACACTGTGACATCAGTGGTGCGTGCATTTCTTAGCCGTGCCTTCCCACTGCAAGGCACTAATGAGATATGTGAGCTTATGAGAAAACATGACTAACGAGGGCAGTGAGTATGCTGAGAGGAATGTCCACAAACACAAGGTGTACGTACGGGGAAACTGTTTGCTTGCACAGAAATCGGATCCACTTTGCCAGCTTTGGAGCACTTATTTGGTTCGGGGTTTCTTTTCCTCTATACAGATTTCAGCTGACTTAAACACGCAGTGTGAAAGGATCTGCTTAGTAACCACCCACTTCATGATTTTTAAAAATGTATTCATTTTTTTTTTTAAATATCAAACAACCTGGGGCGAAAAAAAGCAGAATTGACCGCAATTTTTGGATCAAAGGAGCAAGCCCCAAAAGATATATGTTAAATAAATAGTCTGAGTTTCCCTTTAATATGAAGAATTATACATACCCCCTTTTGAAGTTCAGGCTCATCCCAGAACGTCAGTCTTGGAGACCAATGTCTGGGAAGAATGTAGCAATACAAGTACAGCAAAGAGCGAAGAAACAGTGACTCCTCTGTACTGGTTTTTAGAGTGAGGATATGTCATGGACCACTTCCAACCTGCTGACATGTGGTGTCCTAAACCGCTAAAGCAAACACAAGTATTGGTTCTGAACGGAATAGTTACAAAGCTTTTACTTCTGTTTTTCTTGATGCTGTTCTAAAAGCAAACTGAACGTTGTGCGGGATGCCTTGGGGTCTGCGTGGAGATGCCACTTGGGTATGGAGACGTGGTGGTGGTGTTTGTACACCTCAGTGCGCTCTTTGCAGCAGGAGGCTAATTACACCCATTAGAGAGTAAGGAGCATTTCACATCCACACAGCAAATACTCACTCGCGTTAAGCAATTGGATTGCAAAGTACCATTTTTATTTCCAGTTTAAGAAACAAAGGTTATACTGCTCCAGAAGTGTTTTGCAAAACCAAGCGCTTGTTACTAGTAGTCACTTGTTACTAGTAGTTTGTGCTCTGCCACCTTACCTGAAGGCTGACCCCTGTGCTGCCCTGCTTCTTAAGGAAAAAACAGGCTGAAGAGAGATGTTTATTCTGCTCCTGTGCCCACTGAACCATGGGCAGCTCTGGGAGCTGGCATGCTCCTCACTCGTGGTCAAGAGGGATTGCGTGCCTGGCAAAGTGACTACGTGCAGCTCTACAGGGAAGGCAAAGCTCTGCTTTCTGAGCTTGTTTTATTTATTTATGTATGTATTTAGTTAGCTAAAGCCTACATATGTAGCATATACATGTATGCTATATATCTCTATTTTTTATGTGTATATATATGTAACTGGGGTTACAGCATTCACCCCAGCAGGTGCCCATTGATGCTGTAAAGACTAGCCCTTTCTTCATAGAAGACCAGCCACATTCATACAGCGTAACAGCCCTTTGCCGTGGTCTCTTCTGAGCCCCACGTGGCTTTCCCAAGAAGCATTTTCTGTTTGGTTGGTTGGGTTTTTTTCTTTCAACCTGTTGCGTGTGTGATCTGGAGCTACAGCTTCAAGGGGATTTTCTGAGGGGGAAGAGGCGGTAGGATGCCTTCTTGGAGAATAAGTTAACATAGAGGGAGCCAACCAGCAGAGTCTTGCCCATAGTGCCTCTAGGGAGCTGCCCTGGAGCAAACCATGCCCAGGCTTCACCCGAAGGAGTTAGTTTCTCTCACCCGTGACCCCAGAATTGAGCTCACGTTAACAGCACCGCTACCAGTTCTGGACCAGGACATGAAGGTATACTGTCAGGCCACTCATTTGACCATAGACAAGTGGTTACATCAGTGATTAGATCGTTGGTGATGACTTAGACGTGAAGCTATAGAGGATGGCATAGGCTGATGGGAGGATGTATTTGCAAACATGCACAAATCTCTGCCCGAGCTTTGCGGCACAAACTTTTCCAAGCTGAGAGTGCTGAACCTGGCTGCCTGGTACCCCTTCTGCTGCCTGGTGCCATGTGTGGGCTTTGCCGGGCTAATCACAGCCAGTCCTGCTGGAGGTTTCCTTTCAGCTGCCTTGCTGCCCCTTTCCAGGACGGCCCAGGAGTCCTCTGCCCAGCGGTGTTGCATCTTGGGCTGCTAACCCCGTGTCAGAAAGGATAAACCAGAGATGACTGAAAGCTGGGCAGCAAAACGTCTCCCTCAGTCTGAATTTGTGTTATCATTATTGAAATGCTGCTCTCAGCATGAGAAAATCCCATGGTTACAATTGAAAAGGGTGTTGAAGGCATGGCCCAGCGCATCTTTTCCAGATGCTGGCTCTGAACAGGACAGCAGAAGGTAGACACATGGATGTGATGAGCCTGGATGCTGAGTTGGTGGTGAAAGTCTAAGGTGTTAGCTTTCACCCTTCCTGACATTTGCAGTAAGACCCCTACCCAGCGAGTGCAAGCTTTGACACAATAGGACTTTTTTCTGTTCTTATCTGAATTTTCAAATCCCTTCAAAGTAGCTCAGGTGTGTAAACAAGTCACGTGCTCAAAAGCAGCGTTTGAAGCTGTTTCAGTGATCAAATATATTGGTATAACCTATATACTTGAGTTTTTGGAAACAAATGCATTTTGTTTCTGATCTTGGCAGCGGTCTGAGATACCAAGATAAGCACATCTCACTATTTCTGGATCTACGTAAGAAAAGGTTTCAGGACAAATGCTGCTAATACTGGCCGCTAGTTGGCATTATTGATACATCCCAGTAAATGGAAGAAGCACAATAAAAACCTGTGGAAGGCAGCGCTGGCTGAGGCAGCCTCCTTCTCTGTGCTGGCCTCCTAGCCTTCTCCAGCTCTGGAGGTTGATGGGTCGCCTTGTGCTACAGCTGGGTTGAGGCAGGCTGAAGCCACCTGGACACCACAGCCCTGCAAGACCTTCCCAGCTGACTCCCCTATTTCCCAGTTTGTTGCTGTCTGTAGGGGTTTCACTGGGTTTCCCGTCAGGAGAAGAGGTGACAAGCACTTTTGGTCACTGCCCTACCCAGCAGGAATTTTCTTAGGCTGAAGACACCTCATGGGGCTTGGGTGACCACAGGTGTTACGTAGTGCTTGGGCCAAAACCCAAATGCTCAAGGTCTGCAGCATTAATAATTACGATTTGTAGATGTAGCAATAATTTACCAGTAACTTGCATGGAAGTGCTTTGAGAGCACAAGGCTGCTGGAGCCAGCTCATCTTGTGCAACCGATGGGTGTGTGTATTTTTGAAAGAGCCTTTTGTTACAGAGCTCGGTGGAATTAGACTTGTCTTAATCTGCTTTGACTGGGAGTAGATTTATGCCAAAAGACCTGAGAAATAAGATGTCGTTGATGAAACAAGTACGAGTTCAAGTATCAGAGAGTTGCCTGAAGTGAATTTTGCTTCGTAAAAGGAGAGCAAGTTGGTAGTTCAGCCTTCAGGAGGGTAGAAACTTTGTAATCGAAGAGAAAAAGAAATTCCACGCCCTCTTTAAGAAAAAAACCTCATTAAATAAAATAATTTTCATTCATATGTAAAGATGAATCTTCAGTTAAATCCCTTCTAAAATCGTTACTGAATAGCAAGGATAAAGGTGCCGTCTGTCCCTGCCTGCGTGTGTTTTAGGGACCTTCCATGACACAGTAGGACTACAATGACAGAAATCCACTTTCAGTTTGAAATCCACTTTAAATCTCGACATTTTGAAGGGAATTGCAGGCAACTATGACGCCAAATCTGATTTTCTGGATTATAGACTTCTCTGAATCTGAGAAGTCATCATTGTTTGCCTGTTAGAAGACAAGATCCATCTGCTGCGGTAGTATGAGACCCCCCCTGGCTAGATTAAAAAAAAAAAAAGACTGGCTTTCCAGGCTACCTGGCAGGGATGTGGGGGCAAAGGTTGTTCAGTCAGATCCACTTCTGGAAAGCAGGGTTGTGGGTCCTCCCATCAGCCATTGAGCATGCAAAGAGCATTCAGGGGCTGAAGGATCTCTGAGTGGCAAGTGCTTTTCAATGAGGAAATACTTAAAAGTGTCTACCTAAGGCTGAGGTATCGTAACTGAGATCTGAGGCTTGAAGAACTTCTGTTGTTCAGCCGTCTCCTTGCGTGTTTAAAACGTGCAGCCTGATTTAACAAATCATCACTTGCATAAAGAGGTTCATTGAGTGAGGAAGAAGGCACACTTGGGAGATAGCTGCTGACTAGGGAGCTAGTGAGTTTTAACCTTTACTCTTTCTGGCACTACTTGGCATCTGATTTGATTTTATGGGTTACATTTGCAAATTTTACTGTGACTGCATCAATTCAATCTATGGTGTGAAAAAACAGTCCTTGGAGTAGAAAAGTGCCTAGCTAATTTCCAGTGAAACCCTTCCTTCACCTGACAGTGGAAGAAATATTTGAATATTATAAAGTAATTCTCTCCTGCCTCCTCAAGGGCTGATTAATATAATTTTATGTTGCACCTGCCCCATGTTTTCAAATACAGTTAAGACATGTATAATAATCTAAATTATAGACCTCCAATTTGCATAATGTACTTTAGAAATACCACGTTGTTTTACTACTTATTTTTCGCAGCAGCCACAATGCTAAAAGCATCCAATGCATAGCCCTGTGGACAAAAACACACGCTCGTATTTTAGAAGACGGTGACCTCTGCAAATATTTGTTTGAAAAGCAGAAATCTGAGAAGTCTCCCCTGTGAATATGGGTAATAAGTCAGCAATGATGTTAGCACTAACCACAGGCACATGGTTTCGCCTGCTTTTCATTTTGGCGTTGTGTTGCTTACCCGCTTCTCCACACCGGCCCCGACTGAGAAGACTTGCCACCACATTATATGGTGCAACCTAAAAACCAAGTAACTTCTGTCTGCCCCTGCCTACTACAGGCTCCGATAACAGAGGAAGAGAGATGACTCATATCTGTCGTGACGAACCGCTCACGTTCCCCTTCTCTCTGGATGCTTGATGCACATGACCAAAAAAAAATCACCCATCTCCCAAACCAGCCTCCCTGGAGCCAAGGCCTGGCGGGAGTGGGGCGAACGCTTCCATAGTGTCACCCCTGGGGTGCGGGGTCGGTGCTGGCGGAGGTGTGAGCCTGCATCAACAGCAGTGGGGAGCCAAGGGAGGTGCTCATGGTTTCCACCACACAAGAGCCACACAAGAGGGTGGAAATTTTGGGTGCAATTGTGGGCCATAAAACTTATGGAAGGCCTTCAGGGACAACTTTGGAGGACAGGGTGCAAGGTATCAACTCATCTCATCTCATCTCATCCCATCCCATCCCATCCCATCCCCATCATCCCCATCCAACTGAGGCCCCATCTCGAGTACTGTGTCCAGTTTCGGGGCTCTCACCACAAAAAAGACATTGAGGTGCTGGAGTGGGCCCAGAGAAGGGCAACAGAGCTGGTGAGGGATCTGGAGGAGAGGTCTTATGAGGAGAGGCTGAGGGAGCTGGAGCTGTTCAGCCTGGAGGAGGCTGAGGGGAGACCTTCTCACTCTCTACGACCACCTAAAAGGAGGTTGTAGAGAGGCAGGGGTCAGTTTTTTCTCCCAAGTAACAGATCATAAGACAAGACGAAACGGCCTCAAGTTGCACCAGGGGAGGTTCAGATTGGAAATTTGGAGAAATTTTTACATTGAGAGGGTTATTAAGCATTGGAACAGGCTGCTTGGGGAGGTGGTTGAGGCANCCGCCGCCGCCCCGCGGCACCGCCATGATCGTGGAGAGCAGCCGGGACGCGGCGCCCGATGGCGGCGGCGTCGTCGTCGACGGCGCCCTCAGCAGCCCCATCAACCTCGCCTACTTCTACGGGGCTTCGCCCCACTCCAGCGAGGGCAGCTGCTCGCCGGCACACTCCGCACCGGGCTCGCCGGGCTCCGACTCGGACCTCTCGGTGAGCAGCCGCGGCGGCNTCAGTGTTAAGCTGATGGTTGGACACGATGACCCTTCCGAGCTAGACAACTCAGGGACTCTATCAGTCCCCTCACATCCCTCCGCCGGTGCCAGGAATGGCGGAGTGATACCTCCCCGCCA
>VXBW01008256.1:1944669-2180098 GCA_013400375.1 Thinocorus orbignyianus | reverse complement strand
GCCACCGGCTGGGGGGGGGAGGGGAGGGGGAGGACGGCGGTTCCCGCTCCGTCCTCTCTCGGTGGCAGATCCTTTTGGGCTTCAGAACCCTCCGGGAGCGTTGGAAAGGGGGAGCTGGGTGGCCGGCCGGCACCGGGTGGTTTTCCAGCGGCGGTGTCAGGCGGCAGGGGAGGGTCGGTTCCCGGGCGAGGGGGAGCCGAGGTGTGTGCGGTGGGGGGAGCGCTTGGCTTCGGCTTTTCTCGGCGTGACCGGGGATGTAGGTGGTTTTCCACGCGTGTTCCCGCTTTCCTATATTTATTTTAAGCCGTTGGCTCCTTTTCCGCTTAAATTCGGGGTTTTTTCTCCTTGTCCTCCCCACAGTGGAGCAGCAGATGGCGGGGGGAAAGCAGCACCGAGGGCCCTTCCAGGGGGTCCGTGTGAAGAACTCGGTGAAGGAGCTCCTGCTGCACTTCAGGAGCAGCAAGCAAATGTCCTCGGGCTCCGCCGCCGAGGAGAGCAAGGTAATCCGCATTTTTGGGCACTGACATAAGCGCTTGTAGCTGGTTGCTGAAGCTGGCAAAAAGAAGAAAGGAAGGAAATTAAAAAAATAATAAAAAAAGGCACAAGATAAGGCTAGAAACAAGCTCGCTGCCTTATCTGATGTGGATGGAGTCAGTGTTTTTCCTTTTTGAGACGTAATGGAAGCACTGGGAAGAAATTAGTGAGAAGGTTTACCTGTAGGAGAAGGAGGCACCTCAGTGTTCTCACTTAAGCTTTATTTTCTAAAGGGAGTCTGGATAAAGGTACGTTTGCCTTATGAAACCTCAGAAACTCCCTGCTAACTCGAATGAGGTTACTCATTGTGAGAGCTGGGAAATCGTCTCAAAAGAGAAGTTTGTCATGCTGTTGCGCTCCCTCTGTGTGGAGCGCATGATAGAAAGGCAGATCCTTCCAGTCTGAAAAAACAGAAACATGAAAAAAAGAAAATTTGGGAAGATTAAAGGGGATTTCTTTTTTCTTTTTCAGAATAGGCTTTCTGAGGTTGTGTTTGTGAGCTTGCGAGATAAGTGTTGTCACGGGGAAAATTTTTGCATAGAAAAGTTCACGGCATTGAAGAAGTGTAAAATTGTCTGGCTTATGTTTAAAAAAAAAAATAATCCTCAGACCTCAGCAGGGAACACTGTCATTCTCTAGATAGTCTTGAGTTTTGTGGTATTGTAACAAATAGCTTGAAAAGCCTTAAGAAAAATAGTGGGTTTTGTTTAAGTTCCATAGAAGTATCTCCGTTTTCTAACCTTAATTAAAAGCAATTAAATTAGAGTTAGACAATCATGTACTAGAATTATTCTAAAGTATATTTGATGTTTATAGAAGCAAGTCTCTGCTTCTTTATTCTGGGCTGGTTTTTTGTTTTTGTTTTTTTCTTGAAATAACATTATGATAATGGAACAACCTGGATTTTTCTCTAAAGGCACAAGGAGGATTGGTGAACTATGAGCAGTACACAGGTACAAAATCCCTTTCTTTTCAATAACCCTTTGATAAGATTTTAGAAGCTGATTGTAAGAGTAACCCCCAAACGGGTACTGAATTTATTTTCTTTTCAGCAGAACTGAAGAGCATACTAGGTCACAGTGGCAAAAGAAAGGCTCCTGACCTCCTTTCTGATGGACCTTCTTTTAAACGCCAAGCTAATATTCACCCGCACCTCCTGGTAAGCTTGCAGCAATTTTTACTTATTTTTCTATTTGCTTCATGTGATCAGAAATTGCCAGATACAGTTATACCTCTGGCTTTCTGCGGCTTCTTTTGATTTTTCTTTTTTTTATTTACATTTTTTACTAACAGACACCACCCCAGACCCCAACTTCTATGGATAACATGGAGGAGACACATAAAACTGACCCGAAACACGACAACAGTTCTGACCTGCTTCAGAACATCATAAACATCAAGAACGAGTCAAGCCCCGTTTCTCTGAATACGGTGCAGGTTAGCTGGTTGCACACTGTCTCCAGTCACAGCTCGCCCGGTGAACAGTACCAGGACAGCCCAGGAACGCAGGCTTTCTCCCCATCCCAGAAGTTCCAGCCATTCCAAGATCATGCCTCCCAGCACATGCTTGACCCACCACAGCATTACCAGTTCCCTCCGTCGCAGAACCAGGATTTGTCACAGAGCTATCCTTCGGATGCCTCCCTGGACTACAGGCCGTTTGCTTCCAGTGACCAGTCTCCTGGCTACCAGCAGAACGCCTTTGAGAGTCATGAGCTGCAGTACTGCCCACCGCAGAGCTTCTCCTCCCTCTTGAATGACACTGAAGGCTCAGAGGGCATCTCTGCTCCCCTCCAGCCTCTGACTAGTGCCCACTCGCAGGCTGATGTCAGCCCCCATGCTCCTAACTTCAGCTTGCTTTCCAATAATGTCTGCGGTAGTCTGGAGCGCAGCGTCTCTTTGGCAACTTTGAATGTCTCTCTACCAGACCAAAACTTAGCCAGAAGCACAACACAGCTGGGCAAGTCGTTTTTCCAGTGGCAAGTGGAGCAGGAGGAAAACAAACTGGCCAACATCTCTCAAGACCAGTTCCTTGCAAAAGACTCAGATGGAGACACGTGAGTGCTCTTTATCTCTGCTTCTGATGTGGAAGGTTGGGGAATGTTTCTGTTGGGATTTTGGTGGACCATGAGGTTGTGACACACAAACACTGCTGATTAACAGCATCCATTAGAAGTGCAGTAGTTTCACAAATTAAATAAAAACTGTGGTCTTGCTGATGTGATGCATGGAATTGCAGCTGGCTGAGTAGATCTAATTTAAGGTTCTTATTGCTAGACTTTTATCTAGTAAGTGGGGAGAAAAAGATTCTAATTTAGATGCTTTAAATTACTCTGGGAAGAAGGTGCCCATATTCTTCTCTTAGTTTCCCAGGGGAGATCTGAAGCTGGCAGTGTAACACCGCTCCCATACATTTGGATCTGTGTAAGAGCCCCAACTTGTGTGGTGGTGTAACCCCGTGTTTCCCCTCTTCCTGCAGCTTCCTTCACATTGCGGTTGCCCAAGGCCGACGAGCTCTCTCCTACGTTCTCGCGAGGAAGATGGCTGCCCTGCACATGCTGGACATCAAAGAGCACAACGGCCAGGTGAGATTCTCAAAGTCCTTGCACCTGCTTTGCGCACCTGAGTGCCGCTGCCTTGTCTGGACCTCGAGGAAGATGTGGTGAAGTGCTTATTTAATATTAACCCCAAGATTTAGCCTGCATACTAATATTAACCTTGAGCTATTAATACTTCTTGGGATCACCTTGAGCTGGTAAAACTATGTGCTCTGCCTCATTTGTCCTGGCTTCCTGGTATTCATAATCGCTACTTAAATAATACCAGGTAGCTAGGCTTTTTATTTGTTTTAGTAGCTCTTTCCTGTTGGAGATCAGATGACTAATAGCTTAAATTTTCTTCTCAATGTTTGCAGAGTGCTTTCCAGGTGGCTGTGGCTGCCAACCAGCATCTCATTGTGCAGGACTTGGTTAGCTTGGGGGCTCAAGTCAACACCACTGACTGCTGGGGTAGAACGCCGTTGCATGTTTGTGCCGAGAAGGGGCATGCCCAGGTCCTTCAGGTAAGAACCTGCCAGGCGTAGCTCTCCCCTGAGCTCTAATGCTTGTGCGTGGTGTTAGTTGTCTTGGGAAGCTCTGAAAACACCACTCCTCCCTTTATCTTTCCCTCTGTGTAACCTTCTTAGTATATCTCAGGGCTCTACTCTACTTACTCTACAGTAACAGCTTAAAGTGAGATTGAGTTTCACAGTAAGGTTCTCAGCAGGGTTTCGGGGTAGTTTGGTAGAATCCTCTATAGTCTACTAAAACAATTAAATATTAAGTATCTTCTTAATGCTGTTATTTATTGCAACTTTGTTGCAGTAAGACTGTATACAAACTTGAGTAAGCAATATGTGGTTTGGATTAAGACCTAAATGCATACCTGCTCCCACTTCTGTAGGCGATCCAAAAAGGAGCCATGGGAAGCAATCAGTATGTCGACCTTGAGGCAACAAACTATGATGGTGAGTAGTCAAGAGTTGATAATTTACAGAGTTACTGGGTGTTACGGTGTTTTGTGGCTGCTGATGTGGAGGTGAGCCTGGGTTGAGAAGAGGTAAAAATGGAGTATAACTGTGCCAGCTTAGAATTTACCATTACAATTGGCATATCTGTCAGATTAAAACATGGTTAGTCTGTGCCTGTTGGGACTTCTTCCCTCTTGTGTGTGATTGCTGTTTGGCGTGGAGAGTGCAGGTGGTAACAGGCGGCTGTTAAAAATGTGTGAGCATCAGTGATATGTTGGTGGATGCAGAAGCCAGAATCTCTGACACAAGAGTTGTTTCAGTTGAATTGCTTCCTGTATCGTAGCTCTTTGTAGCTCACAGTAGGTTTCCACTTAACTCCTCTGGCGACAGACAACCCAAATCTCAAGCCATTAATCAAGGGCAATCACTATTACTTACTAAATGTGGAACTGTGCTTGGGCTTGACAGGGCGAGAAGCTTCTTTATCTATCCTTCAAAACAAGCAGCCAGTCAATACTTTTGTGTTGCATTTGTTCATTAATGGTGATTTTTATATATATTTTTTTTCACGTTAAGGCTTGACGGCGTTGCACTGTGCTGTTCTGGCCCACAATGCTGTGCTGCATGAGCTGCAGAACAGTCAGCCACCTCACTCCCCTGAGGTCCAGGAGCTTCTGCTGAGAAACAAGAGCCTGGTAGAAACCATCAAGACTCTGATACAAATGGGAGCATCTGTTGAAGCTAAAGTAAGTACAGGGGCTCTGCGTGAAGTGCCAGACCCGGAGAGAATGTGGAAGCAGAACATGTCCCTCTCTCCCACGCCACTTTTCAGCTTTATTACAAAGGAAGTAGACTAATTTGGAAGCTTCCCTACAGCTTAATTTACCCAAGTGGAATGAGAATGTTGCGTTTGTTCGGAACAAGGTATCATCAATGCAAATTGAACCATAGGGAAGGAGGGAGGTGACAGTAATTTCTGGATCAAGAATGGCGCTATGCTGGCTGCAGCGGGTTGTGCCTTAAAAGTAGGGATATGTTTGGAGTGCTCTGAGGTATCTGTAGGAATAGGGTGCTGATGGTACCTTGTTCTTAGACTGCAAATTTTAGTTAAAAACTGCTTCCCTGTCTAGTCAAGGTCTGTGCTGGGCCAGATCATTACTTAGTGTAACATTTGGTACTTTTGACTGTGTAAGCTTACTGCCAAATGAGATCTGATCCATTGTTCATTAGGTTTTCATATTAACTAATATATTCAGATTGACTTTCAGTGAGTTGTAGTGCAAATATGTTTGCTCCTCACTGCGATTACCTCTGCTTTCTTTTTCGTTTGGCGTGTTCACCGTGGATAGGTGAAGCCCCTGCAGAGAAGACTTAAGAGTTTCTTTTTTTTTCTAGGATCGCAAAAGTGGTCGCTCAGCTTTACACTTGGCAGCAGAAGAAGCAAATCTGGAGCTCATTCGTCTCTTTTTGGAGCTGCCCAACTGCCTCTCTTTCATTAATGCCAAGGTAGGTTTTTTCCAGAAGGCAGATGTAATCTGGGATGTGCATGTGTGTGGCACTGTGAGTGTCTGGGGATGTGTGTCTCGACTCATGGAATTACTTTTTCTTCTTCTCCAGGCTTACAATGGCAACACAGCACTCCATGTGGCTGCCAGCCTGCAGTATCGGGTGAGTCAGTTGGATGCTGTGCGCCTGCTAATGCGGAAGGGAGCTGATCCAAGTGCCAGAAACTTGGAGAATGAGCAGCCAGTTCATCTGGTTCCTGATGGCCTTGTAGGAGAACAGGTAAAAATAAATATAAAAAAATAAAAAAGCAATCAACCCTCTGCTCTGCTCCCTTGGGCTCTTCACAAAGGCCCTATTCCTCTCCAAAAGTTTCTTTTGGGTTTTGCGTTGCAGCTCATAAGAAAAAAAGGTTTAGCAATTGCCATTTTATTTAGGGATCTTTTAATGTCAGGATCAGGCAGAATATACAAAGACACAAAATTATAGGTTTCACTTGTAGCTTTTATTTTCTCCATCTCAAAAACCTTTTCTTGTCAAGCTAGGTTTTTCCTTTGTAACCTTGCAACATACTGGAGTTCTTATCCCTTCTCTTGTTCCTGTCAGTAAGGCCTGAGATCATGCTTTTGTTGCTCTTCTCATAATTAGTAATGACAGTTCTTTGGCCTGAATAACAGATGAAGAAAATCCCCTTTTCCTAGGAGCTGTATAAATATATGATGAAAAAAGGTGACTCTTGACCTAAGAAGCCAGCAGCTTAAGTAACGGAGTAATTCTGTTGCCTTTCCGTGGTTCAGATGCTGTAAATTGGATGAATTCCGGTGTAACTGAACCTAGGCTCAGATAAATGAGGAATGCAGAACTGGGCCTAGGGTGTGGTGTTTGGGTTTTTTTCTTGTGTGGTTTTTTTCTTTTCTTAAGACTATGACTCACTTTAGGATGATGAATACTAATGTTTTTGTCTTTTTCTGTTCTCCAGATAAGACGTATCCTAAAAGGGAAGGCGATTCAGCAGAGAGTGTCGCCGTTTTAAGCTCCATGTTTCTTGGAGTTCAGCAACTCACACTCACTGTCAGTCAGGCAGTCCTAATGTATCTGTAAATAGACCATTTGCTCCCTGTGGGCAAATGTTAGTTGTTTCTATGAAACAAAAGTATTTTGTTCACTATCATATAGTGGATTATATAAGAGTTTTAAAAAAAAAAGAAGAAAAAAAAATCCCAACCAACACCCAGCAATCAGATTCTTCTGAGCAAACGGGAATGTTTCATTCCCAAATATGTGGAACATTTGCCTGGATAACTGGATTTCATAGCTACGGCAAGACTGATGTTATTTAAACAGCCATACAGATAACTTCTGGCCAAGGACAATTCTACAGGGAATCTTTTTACTTAGAGAGGGATGATACAGGTTGACACTGCAGAGTTGTTTGTGGGTTTTTTGTTGTGTGTTTTTACAAACACTTAAATACTAAGTGCAAGAGAAATATTTTTGAAGTTGAACATTTATTTATGTAACTTTGTAGCTTTCTTCCAGTATCTTGTGCAGGATTGTATATAGTCACTGGCATTATTGTACAGCTATATAGTTCTAAGAATCTATTGATAATTTGGAGAATGGATTGAAGAAATGAATTCCTTGATCTTGAACTTGCAAATTGCATATAAAATTGTAATACTATACTGGTGCAAATTGGGCAAATTCTGTTGTTTTGAGAGACTGAAGACCAAAAGTAAAGCTAAGATAGAATCTTTTAACACTGATTTGTGCAGGCTTTTGGAGTTAGTAAAACAGGAAAAGCTGTGCTTCTTTGGGGGACTATATCTGTTTCTCTTGTACCCCATAGAGGGTTTTCTTTTGATGGGACAAGAGATTGAGGGAGAAAGATTGTGATTTTTACAATGTATATAACTTTGTTGTACTGTAAGGAATATGATCCTGATTCAGTGAAAGTATTTAGCATGTACTTCACTGTTGATGCATGCTGAAATCTCTCCATGTTGATTATAGTACTTCAATATGTGTAAGCCCCACTGGTGTCAGTAGGACTTGAGCACAGGCATAAGCGATTTGCTGAATTGGGCTCTAGTTAATTCTAGAGAACTTAGTGTTTTTCACCTTCTAAGCAGAGTTAGTCCATTTATGGTTTTACCTTATAGGTATAGTGGCTAGCCAAGTTATATTTGAAGTTAACGTTTTTCTACTTTTTAATAATTGTGGAAATTAATGCAAGATGTATACTAATGATGCTCTATACTTGTGTTCTGTGGGAGAAAACTTTCTCCTATCACTTTTGGAACAATCTATGCTGGTCTGTTATCCCAGTGATATGTTCTCTGTATGGTTGTTGCTCTTGAAACTTTTTTTTTTGCCTTGCACGCAATTCTCTGCTGTAACTGTTTAATTAGTCTGATTTTGCTGTTTTGACAAAGTATGTCTTGTAGACAAGCTAAGTGAAAAATCTGATATGCAGAGGCCTAGTTGCGATATATTCCTTAAAGGGTCTCATGTAACTTGTGTTTAAATAAACATGCTAATTAAATTTTGGTGGTTGCTTTCTGCGATACAAATAATGATGGTGAAATCCAGTTTGAGCTAAAACTGACTTTTGCATTGTAATACTGAGAGTCTGGTGAAAGGTCTGTTTGTTAAGATGAAGTCTTTCCAACCTGCTGTTTATACTTTCTCTTGATTGAAGCTGGTGCTTGAGTGTTTTGGACAACACACCATGCGGTTGTATTGCCTGTGTGCTTAGTAGTTGTGCCCCAAATAGAAGTGTAATAGTCACCGTGTTGTCCAAATTGCAGGTTGTCACCTGAGTGCCTGTCCCTGTGTACGTGAGAGAATGATCACTGTTCTGACATCATGTGTTCCCTGTGACTTCCTTGTCTTGGTCCTCAATTCTCACAGCTCAGGTACAAGCATTCACCTTGGCACAGGTGAAAGCCTGTGTGAGCAAATGAGGTGTGGGGAAAGACTCCTTGCTTCACAAATAAAAAGATGAACTCTGAGCTGGCTGTGACCTTTCAGGAGGAAGAGCTGTCATCACAGACTGCTCTTGCTGGGCGATGAGCTGGTGAGATGGCAACAGTCAAGAGAAGCAGCTGATGCATTGGGATCTGTAGGAAAGGAGCTGAAGAAAACCAAGAGCGTTTCTCTGTTGCTGATAAACATGTTGTCCACCCCTGCCCTGCTGGAATGTATGGTTAGGGTGTCCTCTCAGATGAAAGTGTTTTTAGGGTTGGAAGAAGCCTGGAGGTGTGGAGGAGCTTCCTTACAGGGAGCAAGAGAGCAAACCAGGGCTCTTCAGCTGCAGAAGGTGACAGCAGGTATGACAGGTGGGCAGAGTCATGTCAAGCCAGAGAAACTGGGTTGGGTTGCACTCCTCACTGTCGCTTCCAGCGTGAGAGCTGGAGGCTATTAATGAAGGTACCAAGTACACGACAGACAACAGGATGTGATTCTTCGAGATAGTGGAAGAACGTGCTAGAAACAAGACATTGGTTGATGGGTACATGCTTAGAAGGACATTTTTGTGGAGAGTTACTGAAGAGATCAACCACGTGAGGCTGTCCTCTCAGTGCTGAAGGGTGAAGAAGTACTGTACTGCAGGCTTGCCCTGTGCTCAGATCTTCCCTGGGGACTTGCTGATGGCAACTCTCACAGACCTGATAGCAGACTAGATTATACCCTTTACCCAAATCATTGTGGTTAGGCTTTTAGTGGTTCACAGGTTTAGTCGGCCTCAACTGATACTGGTTGCACCTCTCATGAGAAGAAAATGTATGAAAATCATCTCGCAGCCTGTTGAGTGTTGCAAGGGGGTGCTTGCAGGTTGTCTGCTCTGTGCAAAAATTGTCCCTGGAAGTTTCAAAAATGGCTACTGGTGCTGAGGTAAGGTGATGGGGGGAGGAGGCTGTTGTTTAGCAGATAAGAGTGGGAAATGATGATGGTGACTGGAAACGGAATTGAATTTCCCGTCAGGATATACAAAGGTGAAATGGCACCTCTTTATGTGAACAGCTAATTTCACCTAGGTTGTGTTGAAGATGCTGTCATCTGCACCTGTCACTGCAAGTGACCCTGCCTTAAATCTTTTCTAAATTTTATTTATGAGGACCCTAATAGTACTGTTAGCACTTCATTTCCTTTTTCTTTATAAGAGATGATTACACAGGAAAAAGAATTGTTGGTGAGATATTCTGGTCCTTCAGATCAGCCCAATCGGACTGCCTGGCACTCCTTTCTGGGTGGTGTTGACAGTGTAATCTCACAAAGTGATAAAGTACCTCGGGCTTGTAAGGGTGGCAGAGTACAAGCATGTGTTCAGTCAATGCTTGAGCATGAGCTAGCATTTAGGTGATGCTCTCTTCAGTATCTGAAGGGAGCTGCAGGAGAACTGGAGAGGGACTCTTTGTCAGGAAGTGTAGTGACAGGACTTAAGGGGTAATGGTTTTAAATTGGAAGAGGGGAGATTTAGATTGGATATTAGGAAGAAATTCTTTCCTGTGAGGGTGGTGAGGCACTGGAACAGGCTGCCCAGAGAAGCTGTGGATGCCCCATCCCTGGAAGTGTTTAAGGCCAGGCTGGATGGGGCTTTGAGTTGGAACTCAATGGGGTTGGAAGTCAATGATCTTTGAGGTCCCTTCCAACTCTAACCATTCTGTGAACTAGGTGCTGCTGATAAAAGGCATTTAGCAAGAGGTGTGGCGCTTTCAGTGGCATTTGTGCCCTTCTGGAAGGGACACTCCGGTATCCTCTTAGGGATTTTCTATCTTGAATTGTTTGAAGCTAATTTAATCTGCCTAGAGTCTAATTTCTTTGTCTCAAGAACTCAGTGGGCAATTTAACAAGAAAGCATCCCTGCGCTGAGTATGAGCGACTCAATTTCTCTCCTATGACACTGGGAAGCTCTGGTGAATCTGACATGATATAACTAGTTATTAGAAACAATCCCTTTTTACGGAATGGCAAGTGGCATTAAATATTTAGTTGGCCAATAGTGTTTATGTGAAAACTTAGGGTGCCGGGAAAATGCAGAATAGCTTTTATTGATGTAGATGCAGGCACACCATTTATTTCTCTGGTTTGAGTAGAGGCAGAAGAGACTCTGGCTTGGGTCCGAGTAGGGATATTAAGACACATGGGGCTTTGTTCCCAGGATGTTTCTGATTTGTTTGTCTAAGTAAGCCAAACCTCAGGAAAGGGTTGCTTTTTGATCTTTGTGGCCTACTCATCTGGCTGGAGTTGTGGAAGGTGGCAATCCACAATTTACAAGAAATGTGTTCTGCTTCTGGGGAGGGAAAAAGTACATTTCCCACATTTATTGCTCATTTTATATTTTTATCAGAAAAAGAAAACATATCCAGGAAGCCCATTCTTAGAGAGATTGGGTGTGGTAGAAGTGAGTGCAAAGATATGACATGAATTGCTTGTTCTTCTCGCCTGACAGTTTACTTATCTGGTTGCCTTTCTTTTAAAAAATAAATATATATATATATGTTCTCCTGTGCAAGAGAAGAGCTGAGGATGATTAAAGTGCAGTAAACACAGGAAGATAAAGAACAGGTTCCTGCAATTGAGTATCTGCCAAAAATTGTCCTGGTCTTTCAGTGCATTCAAACCAAATTCTGCTATTATCTTTCTTGAGTGTTTGGTCATGGTCTTGGCCTGAGGCACTGGTGGCTTGGGAGAGTATACGACCCACTTTTCATCAAGTTGGTCAAGTGTCATCCAGTCTCCAGTAGTGCCACCTTTCCCTTTTCATGATTAGGACAAGGACCAGCATTGCTGGTGCAGATACTGACCTGAGCCAACGTTTAGAAAGGCAAGTGGCACTGCCAGATGTCTGGACACTTTCCAAGCAGCCTCCCACCTCCCTTCCTCACACCCCACATCCCCCCTTCTCCCGCCTCCCAGGGCTGTAGTGAGGGCTCACCTTGGCAGTATTTTGCTATTTTGAGAGGAAGCCTCTCTTAGCATCTTGGAATTTCTTCTAGAAGATTAAATATACTAATTTGAAAAGGTAAAAGTTGAGTTTGCTCAAGGGATGGATTGATGATATTTCTGCCCCTAAAGGAGGCAGAACTAGCCCTTAAATGAAGTTGTTCCTTGCTACCTGGGGATGCTTATCTGTACGCAAAACCCATTTGGGCAGATCTGTCTCCTGGCTAATGGGCCAATGTCTAATCTTACAGTACAGTATTTATTTAGATTCTTTCACTGTTAGCAAGAAACTCGAGATGGCACTAATGAAATTGGGAACCTCACTAGTGTGGAGAGGCTACACCAGAGGTTGTCTGCTTTGAAATACTTAGATTTCTGGGAGGATTGCTTCTCCTTCAGATGCCTACCTTAGTCTTCTGGAGAAAGGTAAGATATCTTGGGTTGTGTTTGTTTAGTCTGGTTTTGTTTCCAGTTCTCATGATTTAAGAGACTAAGTCTTTGTTTTACCTGTAAACCTTACTCTATTAGCCCTGAAAACATGATCTAGGCTGTTTTGAGAAAGTGGTTGCTGCAGTAACCAACCTGTACTTCACACGTGGTTTTCCTCATCGTTTCTGGTGAAATGTGTCCCTTCCTCTTTTGCTAGTCAGTGAGCCTGAGGGAAAGATGACCCAGGGTGGTACTTAAATTTAGGAGGGGGAGCAAACAATTGAAAGAACTTGCCCATAGCTCCTGTAAACTTGTCTGGGCTGCAAATCAGACTGTGAAGTGTCTGAGCTTCAAGCGGATGCAGTGCAGAATGAAAGCTTGTAGCTCTGTTCAGATGGTCTCAGTCACATATAGGACCTTCTGGTACCAGGGTAGGTCATAATACCAAATGCTGCAAGTTGGTACCTACAGGCTGTGACTGCTTTTTAGGAACCAAATAAAAGATCTCCTCTGCAGTGCTGAGCTCTTTTGGCTTGACCTAGGAGGTGGAAGTTGAATCATTTTGGTCTGTGGCTCCTTGGGATGGCCTTTAGTCATTGCTCATGTGGCTCTCAAGGTCTTTCCAGGGAGGCCCAGAGCTGTCCTGTAAGTTTCAAACTCAGACTCACCATAGGAGAGGACTGGGACTACATTAATGCTGCTGTTTGTGGCCAGCCAATGAACCCTGTGGACCTGAGCAGGTACCTCCCGTTATTGTCTTCAGGCAGACCACATGTCCTTGCCCAAGGACTTTCACACCACTTAAAACAGTCCTGTAAGTGATGCTGATAAACTTGGAATTTCTATAAGAAGAATCGGAAATTTAATGTCACAGTGATGAATGTTCTTGAGAGATGCTTGTGGCGCTACCTATGACCTCGTCCTTTGCACTGATGTTGGGTATATTGTGTAAGGGTAGGAACTGGGTCACCAGTTGCAGCCCACGCACGTTTGGAGGGGAAGTGTTTTAGGAAAACTATCAAGATAGTTCATCAGTAGATTTCCAGGTGGCTTCAAAAGCCAGTAATAATCATTAATTTCATCAGCTAGATAAGAAACCAGAGCCAGAGAGAAGGAAATAAGCTCCTCTGAAGATACTCAAAGAACTGCAGGAGCTTCATCCCAAGGCAGTGCAGGTTTGCATTTATCCTTATAGTCTGCTCTTTCTAAATTTGCTGAATGAGCCAGTGAGCAATGACTGATTTGTAGGTCACTCCATGACCCCTTTTTAAGCCATTCATGTTTAGTTAATGTCTTTTGTGTGCTCTCTTCAGAGACCGTGACTGAATACTACTTTTGCTCACTGCTAAGACTGTTCAGATCAGCCATTGGACAAAAACTCAAAAATGAGCTGCAAACTCTTCTTCCCTGAAGTATTTCCTTTCTAAGCCATGATTGCTGGAACAGGGAAAGAAAAGGTAGAACCAAACTAGGAAAAAATTCACTAGAGCAAATTGAATCCGCTACAACTGTAGGGAACTCTGAGCTAGGCTTGTGTCTTGAGTCTTGTTGCATTTTGTGAGCATTTGAGGCAAAACTATGAAAGCCTTTTTCAAGTGAGATGGAATGGTATAAATGCATTTTAAAAAGCTGGTGAGGAAACATGCTTAGTCATGAATGGTTTTCTTGAAAAAGAAGAGAGATGACTCAACCTGAGAAATAAACATCTCTCTTACTGGTATGAGCTTTTAATGGTGCTTAAGACGTCACCATGAGTGCTCTGATGGAACTACATAAAATAAGTCTTCCTATTGGGATGGGGGTGGGGAGATTCAGCTCAGGACACGGATGACTCACTGGGAGGTAACTATGCCACTGGGTCAGCTGCTCCAGTGCTCAGGACAGATGAACTTCTCTGAAAAATAATGGTTGGGGGGAGATGGGAGTAAGTGTCTTTAAAAGTGAGCAGACAAGAGAGGATGCCTCATTGCCTAGAATATACAGCTTTTATCCAGCTCTGTCCTTGCCCCTGGCCCTAGTCGCAGGCTGGTATGGTTTCTCATTTTCTCAAACTTTCTCACACATGTCTGTGAATAAAAAACATGCATATGTAGAGTAGGTTTATAATATGGATCAATTTATTTTTGTACTCTGTAGGAGAATTGTATGTATATATGCATGCAAAATGTACGTATGTAAAATGTATTGTGTGGGAGTACATAAGGCAGCAAAACTCTTTCAAGAAGATTAATCTTTTTATCCAGTAGTTCATTACTTCAGAAGTTTTTACTTTCTTTTGTTAAAAATAGAAACTTTTCCCATATGATTCCCTTGGATTTGCAAATTGAATGCACTAGTAAGGACCTGTAGTGAAAAAAACAAAGCTCTACGGGGAATAAAAGTCAGGTTTCTAATGGTTTCTGCCCTGAGAATGAACGCCAACGCCGACTCTCCCATGCCTAGCAAGGATGAAGCACAGTTCTCAGCCAGAGGTGACGACCCCAATGTCCTCTCTGTTTCTCTTTCGATAAAATCCCCATGGCAAGGGAGTTGGAACTTGGTGATCATTAAGGTCCCTTCCAACTCTAACCATTCTATAATTCTGTGAAATTCATGAATCTGTAAGTCTGTATGAAGTATTAAGTCTTGCAGTGTCCTCTCTCTGTTCCTGTAAGGAGAAGGACCCCAATAGATGTGTTCTGTGTGCACTTTGTGACACGGAGGACTGAGTTAATGCTGCAAAGGGCCCATCTGCTGCCTGGAAAATGACATACAGTGCATAAAACTGCTTCTGGCCCTCACCCAGGGCTTAAGCCTGCCTGTGCAACCAGTAGTGCAAAGGCAGATACCTTTGTACTTTATTATAGACACAGTAAACAAAGAATTTTTGTTTCTTCTTTCTTAGCTGTCATAATGAAATTTTATTATTGCAGTGGTTTTATCTGTCTCATGAGGAACATGAATGTCGTTAGCCTCTTTCCCACGCTCTCTGCATTGGTGTCTCAAGGCGAGTCTCTTAAATTCATGGCAGCCCTTTCCCTCCACGCCTTGTGTCCCCAGCTGTGAGCACAGGATGGGCTGTGGTGGCTGCGGCTGAGCCCGGTCACAGCTGATGGGAGGGAGAGCTGGAGCAAATCTGACCGCTGGCCTGCGGCTGCTGGGCATTGGCCTCCTTTGGAGTGGTCTGAGCTGAGGACTGGTATTTTCAAGATCAGATGCAATGGGGTGGGTGCATACCTCCAGCTGTCTGGCTTTGGTCCTTGGGCATGAGCAAATGAGAGGTATCCTTGCCGCAGGGACAATGGCAATTGTCCCCTGTTACTCCAGGCTGGATGCACCAGGAGTGGCCCTAATAAGCTTTATGTGCTTTCTAGGAAGCTGCTGGAAAGACACAGCAGGAGCTATGGGGAAGGCTGCCTGCTCCTGTTCCCCAGTTGACATGTGGGCTCCTTGTTTCCCCATTCCCATGGGAAGATGGTCCTTTGCTTTGCAACGAGGCGCCTAGTTGTTTCTCCTTAGCTGGGTCTACAACTATTAAGTTCTCTTGCCCCTTCCTTGTTCTACCTGTGTGCCCAGGAATGGTATCTCCTGTCAGGGATCTGTTGGTGGCTGCCGCCTCTTGGAAATGCCCCCCCACCAAACTTGTGTCTATCCCCACTCTGTCCACCCCATGAGCAGTGGGGATCTTTGATGGTCTGTGCCCTGAAGAGCTCTTTGCCTGGATGCCAGGTGCAGAGGCAAATGCAGTAGGGGCCCTACTTCAAAAAGATGCATCTTCCCTGGTCACTGTCTTGACATCTTCCCAAAGGCCTCCTGGTGCGGATGGAAAGATTTGAATAAGTAGAGGGAGGAGGCCAAGCAGCCCCATCTGGGCCTGCATCAGCTGCTTTCCATTTGTGCACAGAGTTTACATGCTGCTGCGTCGTCGTCCTTGTTATCATGCTGGTGGCTCTGGTTCTTGCTCTGCCTGTTTAGTTTTACTCCATTGTTGAATTTATTGCTCCTGGACTCTTTACTCTTGTTGGCTCCTGATAAATTACTGCCTCTTATTAGCCTTAAATTACTGCCTGTCACCAACCTTTAATTAGTTACTGCCATCATATCTTGGTGCCACATCCTCTTAATTAGCGTTGCAAAACTGGTGGAGACTCCTCTGTGCCTTTCTTAAATCCATTAGCTTTATTCTCAGCTTGCTTTGGCCATTTTCTCAGCTCTCCCTGCCCTTCCTTCCCTATCTCCTTGTGTTGATATTATGGTGCATCATCTCCATCCTTTCCTTATGGTCTTACTGCAACCCTCTTGGCTCATCCTATGCCATTGCTGCCTTGTTCCTCCACAGCCTGCTTCACACCTGCCTTTTTGACGCTGGACAGTGGATGGATTTCTGTTTCTCTGTCTTCTCTCTTTCTGCTTTTATGCATGCTGTGATTGTTGACTCGTCTTCTTATTCAAATTCATCCATTTGTCTTATTTCTTCTTTGCTAGTGATTTGGTTTTGGTTTGGTTTTTTGTTTGTTTGTTTGGGTTTTTCTCTTTTTTTTTTAATTTTCTTTTCCAACTTTGAAATTTTCTCCTCCATTTTGCTGTCAAGCTTAATTTTGAGACCTGTTTTTCTGCTCAAGACCGGTGTTGATGGCTCTTTGGTGCCTCTTTTCTTGAGCAGCTCCCAAGACCCTCCAACCTGTTGCATTCAGTTCACCATGTCTAGCTCTGTTATTTGCTTTTTGCTGTCTCCTGCTCAGTCTCCTCTTTTAAGCGCTGTGCCTGGGCAGTCAGATCCTCCTTCTCTTGATGCCTTTGAGCACTCCACCTCTATCTCCTGCTGTGCCTGCTTCACCTCCTCAGCTGGTTCCACCTGAGCATTAATCAAATCTGTCTCCATCCTGGCCCCCTATTTAGCTGCCTCTGCTACCAGCTCTGGCTTCTCACGTTGTTTGGTTTCCAGCCACCACTTTGTCGTGCTCTGTGTTGCTCTTCCCAGGACTGCATCCATTCCCAGCCTTGCTGCTGCAGCCATCTTCTCCCCTGCCCATTTTCACACTTGTGCAAATCCTACCAGCTTAAGCTTTCCTTTCTAGCACCACTGGCACGTTTCCTTTCATGTCTGCTACCACTGAAGTGTTGGCTGTGGAGAAGGCAAATTGAAACTTACGGACACTAGAAGAGGAAGGCAAAGTGGTGAAAGGTAGACACAGCCAGACCTTCCTGATCTGTCTAGAATTAACTTATTCTACCATCTTAGTCTCCTCTTCAAATTCCTCTGGTCATAAGCCATTGCTGAAACGTGTGCTTCCTTTTCTCACCCATGTGCGGGCCCCAGCGCTCATGCAGTCCCATAGTCCTTGTATTTTTTTGTTCACCCATGCTCTGTTGGTGGGCCACCACCTGCAGCTTGCCCTCCTGCCCACTCTGCACATAGGGCTTTGTCTAGAATAGCCACTCTGGCTTGTTTTGCATTCTGCTTCTTGACATGGGGGCCAGCAACTGCCTTGGCATTGCCATTTCTTTCCCAAAACTTGGCCATGAAGATTTTCAGCTGCTATCTGTGTGCACCTAGAAGTGTTTTCTTTGCTGTGCCAATTATTTATGGTGTAGACTGTGTGCCTCAGGTGCCGTTGAGGCTGGGGACTTTTGCTGCGATCAGGGAGTCATCATGGTGCAATCCATGTTGAAGAACGTTGTTCCCCAGACCTGGCCAAAGCTGTCAGTTCTCAGGACCTGTCTACTTGCTCCAAGCATTTGGTGAGATTGCGGGAATGATTTTGTCTATGTAAGTCATTAGTTTAACTAATATTCTATCTCTTTATTGTAAAAATGCTCTTTGAGGTTGATTAATGAGGAGTGGGTGGAGATAAAATGAACTCTGGTTTTGCAGGTGAAACACCATTCCTTTAAAACAAAATACTTGTAATGTTAAAAAAAATGAACCCACTTAAAACAAACCTCTACTTCTTCCTGTGGGGAGACTGTGTCTCCCACAGAAAGTTACATTTTCTCCTTTTTTATATATTGTTTACAATCAATGCATTCATTGCACATCCTTATCTCTCCGTCTTTAGTCTCCCTCCTACTAATGTGCTAATATCTCGGGTCACCAGGATGTAGCCCAGTGCCTTGTCCCATTGAGACACATCAGGTGCGTGATATAAGATATGAAAACACTGTGATATCTCGGAATGGGGGACAGAGCTTCCTGACTCTCCTTCCTCAGTGCCATGGCAGCTACCAGCTCCTGTTCCATCCCGCAGAGCCTCTTGCACAACAAGTTGTTGACTTAATGATGAATCTTAGCAAACCCTCAAAAAGCCCGTGTGGAAATCACTCCTCCTGTGAAAAAAACATGCCTGAGAGTGAGCATGGTGCCTGGCTCTCCCTGTGCTGCCCCAGCCACACTACAGCAGTCAGGAGGCTGCTGCTGCTGCCCAAGGGTTGCTGCAGTGGAGACAATGCAGCCCTCCTGCCATCCTTTGCCAGGGCTGGCTGAGACCTTGCAGCCTGCAACAAGCCCAGGAAGAGCCTCCCTAGGTGTGGTTCCTGACTGTCATGTCCTTATCAGAAAGCTGTGGGGAAATCTGTGTTAGGCCTATTCTCTTGCTAAATAGAAGTTTAGCTTCCAAGTTTGTCAGCTCAGCTGGAAACTTCTTTCCAAGTGGAGATGCCTTGGGGAGAAAGCACCTTAGAAAAGCACTGTAGGTCTTGCAGCCATCCTCATATTCACTTTCTGAGATCACCAGACTCGTCTGGTGTGTAACTTAGAACACCTTGGTGGTACCCATGGCAGTAGGGAAGGATTCCCTTGTCCTCACTACAATGCTCTGTTCTCCTGTGGTGTTAAAGACCTTCACATGTTTTGCTTTTTCTTCACAAGACATGCTAACCAGAAAAGAAGGCCTCACCAAACTGTTTAGGAAATAAAAAAAAAATTAAAAAATTGTGGCATCGCTGGAAGCGTTTAAGGCCAGGCTGGATGGGGCTTGGAGCAACCTGCTCTAGGGAGAGGTGTCCCTGCCCATGGCAGGGGGGTTGGAACTCGATGATCTTTAAGGTCCCTTCCAACTCTAACCATTCTGTGATTCTATGAAATTCATGGATCTGTAAGTTTGTGTGAACTATTAAATCTTGCAGTGTCTTCTCTCTATTCCCATAAGGAGAAGGACCCCAGTAGATGTGTTTTGTATGCACTTTGTGACACAGAGGGCTGACAATGCTGCAAAGGGCCCATCTGGTCATTTTGATTATACGATACATGAATACCTTAAAAAAAACCTCTGGAGCATCATTCTAGGGCACCCTTTTCTGCAGATCCCTTGTGCCCTATGGACGAATGAGGTGAGGATGGGCTATGATGCTGAGACTGATGGTTAAGCTGCAAAGGTGGAGACGGGGCTGCTGAGCAGAAGATGGCTGAATCAAGTTAAAAAGAATCTGCTCCTGGCTGCAGCCCAATGCCTGTCTGCCTTGGCATGCTCTGTGCTGGGATGGGTGAAGCGCAGGAGTGGTATGTGTGAGGGAATATGCCTTGGCACCGGGGCAGGATGAGATGTATGGCCTCTGCCTGTGACGGCGGAAACGGGTGGGAGGTGATGTGAGCCTGGAAGCTCTTGGTGGCATGGCTCAACTTGCTCTACCCTGCTGTGCCAGCCTGTGGCCCTGGCTCTCCCTGCTGCTCCGCTCACATTTCCCCTTCTCTCCCTTGCTTTTCTTTGCCTCCTGATGAGCTAAAGCTTGTTTTGGAGAAGGAGGGATGCTGCGGCAAGTGAAAGAGCTGCTCAGCAGTGGGGAGAGCGGAGGATTGTTCTTTAAAGCCTTCTATTGCCTCTCCTTTTCCTGCTCTCAGAGGAGCAGGAAAGCACCTCCTGCATCCCAGGGCAATGCAGAAGCTTGGCTGGGATGCTGGCACTTGGAGGGTGCTCTCAGACCCCAAGCTGCTCTCTGGTGGTGACCCCGTTCCCAAAGCTGTCCATGCAAAAGCATGTGTGTGGAAAGATGGGGCTGAAGGACAGACGTGTTCTTTGTCCAGCGAGGGGAAGTGTGTCTTCACACACAGCCTGTCCTGGAGCTATATGCAAGCTCAGGAGGCACACACGGGGAAAGAGGTCTGTGTGATGGGGCCAGAGTTTGGTGTTAATCGTCGCAACATCCCATTAAACCCCCCGCTGTCTCTAGTGCAAGGGTTTTGGAAGAGCGATTCTCCGGGCGCTATCAGAAGACATGCAAATGCATGCAGAGCCAGCTCATGCACCCAGCAGGGAACAAGCCTTCCCTTAAGGTAGGAGTGGGTGGGCCTGCTAGTTGTCTGGGCCTGAGAGGTAGGAAACACCCCAGCGTCAGTCCTGGCTCCAAAAGCAGGCAACACAACTGTGTTGGTAATTGCAAGCTGCATAGGGACTTTTGACAGCCCTACCCCACACTGGCTCATCCCTGTCTGGAAGGAAAAGGATATTTTTTTTTCTGCAGCGGATGAAGGAGAGCTGTGATCTTCTCTCCATTTCAGCCCCCATCCAGTTTGCAGCATGAGGAGTGGCTCTGGCACAGCTGACTGGGGAGTGACATGTCTTGAAAGTCTTCTTCTCGACATTCTGTAATACACCCACCATTGCCTTACGTTCCCTGGCATGACATGAAGCCAGTAAGTGTGTCCCCTCCTAGGAGAAATGATGTGTAGCAGGGGTAGCTCAGTACAGGACAGGGAGCGTGGCATGGGGGCTTTACCTGCTCCCCCATCCCTCCGTGGGAAAGGCTGACGAGGTGCTGGGTGCCAGCAGGATCCTCTGCCTCCGGTGTTGGGCCCTCAGGCTTGTCTGCTTCCCTTGCCAGCAGTCCGGGTGGTTCCTCCAGTGCCATCCCTGTAATGGTCCCACACAGCTTCTTGTGGGCGCTGGCATGGTGGGGTAGGGGGTCAATAATGCTAAACGGAGTTGTTTCAGGGAGGGATACCGTGGCAAGCTGCCAGTCCCTGGTTTGAGGGGAAAAAAATAGTCTTATTTCCCTGAAGGCTGTTTCTCTGGACAGAGCACCCTGCCCTTAGAGAAAAATCTGCCCCCATCAAGAAGGGCTTGGCACTGACTCCCCCAAAGTTTTCACGCACTGCTGTTTACTTTTGCATGATGTTGGATGTCAGAAAGTGGTGGAAATGGACCTCAGCTCTGACTCCTCCAGGGATATGGTTTGAGATGGTGGGTCTTACTCCATCCTTCCTTATGCCCATTACCACCGCTTCAGCTCCGCCAGGTGTTGCATTCTTCCCTTGTGCTTTTATTTTAATTTTTTTAGGGGTTTATTTTTAACCTGAGCCCCTTCACTGTATGCTCGTAGGTTTATTCCCATGGACAACTGCCATTAAGAGAGATGAGCCCTGCAGCACTGGGATATTTGGGTGGCAGTGCAGGGAGGAAGGTGACAGGAGGAGAAAGCTGGCTGTTGTGCTGTGGTTGCCTTCTCCCCAAATGACATGGTGAAGCGGTTGTGCTGGAAATTGCTTGGCCTGTTGAGGCAAAGCAATGATGGTTCGAGGGGTCCTGCAGCCCCAGAATCTGGGGGATAGCCTGAGATCTGTGGTTGATGTGATGAAAGCCCGAGGGAGCCTTGTGACTCCTCTGGGATGAGGAGGGAGGTGAGGTTTTGAACTGGCTATAGAAAGGTGTGGAGGGTTTTCCTCATGTTTCTAAGGGGTTATGGCAAGTGCAAAAGGTGAGCAAAGCTAGTCAGTTGAGGTGATGAGGCTGCAATCAAAGCCTTCCAACATCCTCACCTTACCTAATTTCTCTTAAATCGAACCTTAAATCTACTTTCCATTTCCTTACCTAGGGATAAATGCAAAGTAATACAATTAGGTTCAATGAAAAAACAAATAGTAGAAAACTGATCAGAGATAAGAATCTGATTTAATGTCAAATGGTGGTCTTTCTGCTACTTCTTTGCCCTGACAAAACCTCAATAGCCAAGGGGACCTTTGCCTCATCTGTCATTCAAAAATATTTTTCCTCCTTAATTTTAATGTCCCAAACCTCTAGCCAAGCAAACATTTAATGTGCATAAAGCTTGCACCAAACAAACCAGGACAAATTCCCTGCCACTGTAATTATCCTCCGACATTATTCCTTGCTCTGAAATAGCTGGGGTACCCTTGCAGGGAGTCTGTGGCTCACCAGAGTCCCAGGGTGTCATACAGGCCTACTCTGGCCGCTTTTCCCACAATAAATCCTTCTTTACTCCCCCAGGAAAGTGCTCTGGTTTTAGTGTGGGCACATGGCTCCCTGAGCAGCAAGGGCTCACCTGTGAAATGGCTGTGGTCCCTCCCTGGGGGCTTTGGGAAGGAGAGAGAGGAAGCTGTGAGAGCCTAGTAGATGAGTCTTGCCTCAGTGCCTGGTGTCCAAATTAGCTTTCCACGTGCAGGTAAGAGTTATTTTTTTCCCCTGATTTCGTGCTTGCGCAGGAGAGACTTACCAGCATGCTCTACTGGAGATGTTCACAGGGAGATGTATCCTCAGTTTAGACCCAAGGATAACAAAAATCAGTAGCTTATGCCTTTTGCCCACTGCATGTGGAAGGGGAAATGTGACACTACTTTGTGCAGTGATACCACAGTTTGCTTGTAAGGCAATTTTTGGCACAATTCCTAGAAAGCCCCCTTTATTTTTGTTTCCATTTTCCCATTAAGCAATTAAATTCAAGTTTGGAAAACGTTCAACCTGTCACTTCAGTCTTTTCAAAACAGTGCAAGTAACTGTGTTTTCCTCTGGATAAAGCAGCACTGCTGGACTCCAGCCCTTTGTGGACATGCCCAGGCTGCCGTGGGTGAGCCTCTGTGGGCAGCTCAGCCCTCTCCAGCTGCTCGCTTGCTCCCAGCGGGATGGAGGAGAGAATTGGAAAGGTGAAAGTTCAAAAACCCTTGGGTTGAGTTAAAGACAGTTTAGTAGGTAAAGGAGAAGATGTGTGCACGTGGGAAGCGAAACAAGGAATTCATCCACTGCTTCCCGTGGCAGGCAGTTTAGCCAACTCCAGGAAAGCAGGGCTCCATCTCATGTAATGGTGACTTGAGAAGGCAAAATGCTGTAAACCTGAATGTCCCCTCTTCCTCCTCCTTCCCCAGGTTTTATTGCTGAGCACAGCATCATACAGTGTGGGATATCCTTTCGGTGAGTTGAGGTCAGCTGTCCTGGTTGTGTCCCCCTCCTCAACTTCTGGTACACCCCCAGCCTAGTTGCTAGGGGGCAACCTGAGANGTTGAGTTAAAGACAGTTTAGTAGGTAAAGGAGAAGATGTGTGCACGTGGGAAGCGAAACAAGGAATTCATCCACTGCTTCCCGTGGCAGGCAGTTTAGCCAACTCCAGGAAAGCAGGGCTCCATCTCATGTAATGGTGACTTGAGAAGGCAAAATGCTGTAAACCTGAATGTCCCCTCTTCCTCCTCCTTCCCCAGGTTTTATTGCTGAGCACAGCATCATACAGTGTGGGATATCCTTTCGGTGAGTTGAGGTCAGCTGTCCTGGTTGTGTCCCCCTCCTCAACTTCTGGTACACCCCCAGCCTAGTTGCTAGGGGGCAACCTGAGAAGCAGAAAAGACCTTGACACTGTGCAAGCGCTGCTCAGCAGTAACTAAAACACTAGTGTGTTTTCAGCAGGGTTTAAGCCACAAATCCAAAATACAGCACCGTAGGAGCCGGTACAAAGAATATTAATTCTATCCCAGCTAAAACCAGTTCACTTGTTATTTCCAGTGAGGAGAAGTAATAAGTTATAGCTTTTATCCTGGTATTTTTTTCCTACGAGTGCATTGTTAAAAGGACATCGGGTGGACAAGATTTGTAGGTAAAGTAAATTCTTCTATTAAACCAACTGTTATAGCTGCAAAAAAAATAACCCACTCTTTTCAGAATAGAGTCATTCTTTGCTTTGGGGCTGTAGGCGTGAAAACTTTTTTTTCCACCTGTGCCAATTAGTTTAATAAAAGACACAGGCTTGCAATTGTGCACTCATAGCAGGTGACTGCCTCTGTTCTGTTGAGAATACAACCGGGTGAGGAGCATAAAAGTAGCACCTGAAGAGGAGGAGCTCCGCAAGTACACAGCAAGTGTATAAATCAGGTCAAAGAAATGAACAAATTAACTTGTCAAATTCAATAGCTCAACATGGCATGTAATCCAAAGTTCAACTTTGTTTAGGCTTTTATTGCTAGCACAAGACCGACTGTTCCAGTAACTTGCTGCTGTTTGGGTTTCCTTTAAGTGTGCGTGTTAGCACTGTTATTTCAAAGAAGTAATAAAACTTCAAAAAGTGGACTTTGAGTTTACACTGTTTGTGCTTGGGAATCGAAACTTTTAAAATGGAATTTGTCTTTGTCACCTGGAGAGAGTGTGTATGAGAAAGAATGAATGAGCAAGGGGGAGATCTTTACATATCTACACCATCTTGAATTTCAAAGGGCTTTACAAATCTTAGTCTTCCAAAATCTACTAAAATGCTGTGCTTTGCATATGATTATATGAAGCTCATTAGTAAGGGTACTAATGAACCTCTACACACCCGAGGCAGATAAATGAGGTTCCAGAGTAAAATGATTTGCTTAAGGTCAGACTCCTGTAAGTTGACAGCAGAGCTGGAAATAGAAACCATTGTTTTCCAGTCCCTTGTACCATATTCCCACGGATGGAATGCGTTGTGTTTGGTTTTTTTTTTCTCTTTTTTTTTTTTTTCTCTCCAAGATGAAAACACTGCTGTTTGTTCATGCTGCTTCACTTCTTGTGCTTTCAACGTAATCTTCACAAATGTAAATGCCCTGACCTAGAGCTATACAAGGCCTTCATTAAAAACCTCTCCACAACATCAGTCTTCATGCAATTGTATGAAGCAGAAGGGATAGCCCAATTTAACAATTCCCACGCCTCATAAAATGATTGGCCTAGTTTCTTTAAAGTGGGTTTAAGCCATAGCCCCCAACGTGATTTAACACGGAAGCCACACTATTAATTGTCTATCATCTGCCATTAAGGTAGTGATTTACTGGAAAGTGAGGGAATGTCTTTCATGCGGTAATAGCCAATTTTGTGTGTGCTTTTTTTATCTTTATTTTCAGGCTGCCATGGAGCACACTGACCTTCCCCCTCCCTTCAGCTTTGAGGAGCTGTAATTGGGATGACGATGAGTGTAGAACCGGTGCTGTACAAGAGAAACCCCAGTATCAGCATTAGGGCTCTGCCCTGGATGTGAGCAGCCACCAAAACACCCTGTGCCCACGCCCTGGGGAGAAACACCCTGCTACAGCCTTCAGAGGGTACCGTATCTCTGTGACAGTGTGCTTTACCTGTGAATGGTGAAACCTCCTCTGTGTTTTTCCCCTTCTCTCCACTAATATCTTTCCTTCCCCTCTGTATGCACAGTGTGCCTTTTCCTTGCTTCCCTGTTGTTGCTAGAGCAGAACAGCTGTTGGTCCCGTCAACAATTTGGAGCAAGGCCAGGGAAAGGGGTTTTTGGCAATTCTAGGCTTGTAGGGAAGGCTTGTGGCCCAGAAAAAAAGATATACAGACACATATATATGTATATATACATATATATATATGCATATATACATATACATATTAGAGAGAATGTAAGGGAGACAGTCTGCCAACAAGCTTCCCATGTGAGTGTGTGCATGTGGTTTTTTGGCAGGGCACATGTGACTTTGTGCCTGCACATTTTACACCATTTCTGTGTGCTCATCTCATCCAGAGCCCATTTTAAGCTTGAACGACTGGGGACAGAAAATCATTCCCTGGCATGGTGGTGCTGAGGGAACCATTGGAGCCAGCAGCTGTGGTTTATCCATGAACAGCCTCCGTGGCACACATGGCATGGATCATCCATCCCTGGGCAGATGGTGCTTCCACTGCCAGCACTTGAGCTGGCATGGGTAACGCTGGCAAGTGGAGCATGGTAAAGGGGAAAGCAAACTGTTTACCCACTTCTTGTATAAACCAAGTGGATGAATGCTCATTCTCTTACTTATCTCAGCAGGGCTAAATCAAATGATGACCACAGAGTTCAAATACCTCACGTTGATTAAAGTCGGGTGTTTTTTTTTGTAGCTTATCTGAAAACAGGCTACTTTTTCAATGTGCTGAGACAATAGCAATAAAAGCTGTAAAACTGTGTTCTTCTTTTGGCACTAGCCCATTGTAAACAGTGAGCTACCGGGCTTAATGAGGCAATTCTGTACCATCACTTTTAATAACTGAATGTTTGTCTCCCGGCTATTCAGGTGGGCTATTACTGGTATTTAATATTACTGGCAATGTTGTTACGTATTCTGTGCCAGCGCTGGCAAAGAGCGAGGCGATTCTTCCAGATAAGAGCCCTGCAATAGCATTTTTCTGGGTTTAACTGAGAGAAAGGCCAGGCACTGCACACTTGTGCTTAGCTTTCCTTTTTCCTTGCAAATGTTATTTGAAACACCGAAAGAGTTAAGCGAAATAATTACAAGCACAAGCATGTTGATTCTGGCTTTTGTTATGGCAAACATAAAAATGTATTGACCTAAAAGGTAAATGTTGATCGAAGAAAATACTGACGTCAATATAAACTCCAAAGCCCTCTGTATCTTGATGTTTGGCACATGAACGCTGTAGAGTATATACAGTGTGAAATACTTAGGTTTGTTTTTAATTAGATGGATGATAATCTGGCGATTGTGGTTCTCATTTCAAGTGTAACAATTTACAGCATGACTAATTCTGTTGAAAAAACCAAATTGCCAGTGACAATCTGGAGGGCTGAACAAGCTGTTAAAAGGACGACAATTTATTCTATCAGTCACATCTATGGCGATTTCAGAGAAAAGGATTAGTATACTCTGTTTAGTCTGCCCAAATTCTTGGGGTGATCTTTTTTATGATCAATGTGTTTTGTACCAGTATTTCCTCCTCACTCAGAAATCTACCACTGGAGATCAGTTCGTGGCTGGAGCTGTAGGCGTTTGGTCCTAGTGCTACCCCTTCTGCCCCTGTAGATGTGGTGGTTTGAGCTTCTCCCCATTTGCTTGCATCCCATGGCCCAGATTGGGCACCTTGTGCGGGTCATCCCACTGTCCTCAGCCTTTCTTCTTGTAAACCAGTAGACCTGAGTTGATATTTTAATATGTCCCCAGTTTAGCACCACACAGAATCTTCTCCTGAGATTTAAGCAGCTCTGGGCAAGCTGACCCACAGAGGAGAGGGTGGCAGCAAGGTTAAGTCCTGTTGAAGCATTGTGGGTGCCTCAGAGAGGTCCACCAGTGTGTTAACTGGTGGATCCAACAACGAGACTTCCACCACACGCAAAATGAGAGTAAATTTTATTTTGTCTTTCCAGTAGAAGCCCCACTTGCAGAGTGTGGAGATAGATCATGGCTGGTGGTGAAGGGGATGCGTGAGCAGCTTCTGGCTCCTAAAGATGAGGGACGGGACCAGGTCCCAGACGGTGGAGGCAGATACAAAAACTGGGTTGGAGCCTGGGGAGAGGGGTGTGTGGGGACAAGGAATGGACAGGAGTCAGGATGTTTGCCTGGGGGATGCGAGGGTGGAGCAGGAGGGGGTGGTGTGCCTGCGGCTCTGCTGGTGGCCATGCTTGAGTAAACTACGATTAGGATTTAGACTTGTAAATCTCCTGAGAAGCCCTTGGGAAAGCACCCACCGTGATTCAGAGGGCTTCCCCCCATCTGCATGCCACTGTGTGCAAATCCCAATCAAAGCCCTTGTTGCTGCTCTGGTGGGGATTTTCCTCCATCCATGAAATGTGCATGTTCAGCAGCTGTGTCTGGCTCTGCCACTCAGCCCACTGTTGAATCTCAGCGTACCAAAGCCCTCACACAAGGGATTCAGCTTTCCTCTGCTTCTGTGAATTGACTAAAGCTTGCATTCTTTTTTGTGACCCCCCAGTGCAGGCCGTAAGTGTGTATAACAAACGTCCATTTCTCCTCCAGAGCAGCATCCAAGAAAAGAAAAGTGGACTGGAAGATGAAAAAAATCAAGTGTGTCTTGGTTTATTAAGACAGATCTGGTCTCATACATAGGCTTGTGTTTTTTCCCTCTCCTTTTTCCTTGCCCCGATATGTACGTGGAGACTGACTGGTTTTATAGAAAGTGCTGAACTTGCCAACCCAGTATTAACCCAGGCTTAGCTTGAGCCAAGGGACATAGGATAATGACTTGATCTGAAGGCAATTTGGAGCGGTGCTTTTCACTCCTGTTTTTAGAGTATCCCCATGTCCCAATTACAACCTTCCGCCCACAGAATTTCTAAAGGAGAGAAATGTTAATGAGAACTTCTAAATTAAATACAAAATGTCATATTCTCGAACTACAGAATGATTGTGGCAGTTTATGTGTTAAGACAGAGATTACAGACTCGAGATTTGACATGTTCCCAATTCTCATAACTTTGCTACATTTAAAAACACATATTGTGTGTCTATAGATTTCCTTGGAAAATGCTCAGGGACTTGAACAAGAATTAAGCACATTAGCTGGTTTTCCTTGAGCCTTGATGGATAATCTGCACATTTTTATTTTAAAGTAAGAATACCTTTTTTTTTTCTCCAAAGTATTTTCAGGCATTCAAGCTATGCAGTAAAACAAAGTCTCTAACAAGCATTTTTCTCTGTCTTGCAGGTTTTTTCTCTGTTAGGTCTGCTGTCTTCAGGGAAAAGCATGGCAGACAAGACTGGTGCTTAACAGCAAAAGTCAGCTGGAGAATCCCACCACCATCTCTTCTGGGGAAGAGAGAGAAGGGCATCTGAGCCAAAAAGAAGCAAATCAATGAACCTGCGTTTTCCCTCTGCTTCCAGGTGACTTTTACTGTGACACTGTTTTGTGATAGTAATCTGTTGTTTCAGGCCACTGACCATGCGGTTCTGAAGGGGACCAAAACCTGATGCTTCGGAGGAAATTTTGTAATCCATGGTAACCCAGTTGTGAACTGTGGTACGCACATGGTAAAGAGAATGGGAGGGCTTGTTTCCACACCTGCCACATGTCTCATTTGAGGACTGAAGACCCAGTTTATTAAGAAATCATGGTGATATAGTATTATAATTTCCTGGTGGTGTGCAAAGCAGAAATTGGGTCTCCTGCGTTTATATGGTGTGTGTTTTGTGACTGCTTTTGTGTTTAATGGTGCAAGGTAAAAAGCATCTGGAGGCAACAGAAGGAGGTGCTTTAAATACAAAACAGTTGAAAATGAAAGGCTTCTTACATGAGGTGTAGTTTTTGCTGTGTCACCCAGATCATCAGGTGTGAGCCCATCTTGGGGGCGGTGGTCTTGCCCCCAGCTATGGCTGGGCTCTGTGCTCAGGATGCGGAGTACAGTGTGGATCTGGCCACGCAAAATTATCTCGGTTACCAAAGACATCTATTAAACTCTGACTCACCCTGCAGAGACACAGCCCATGGCGGGAAGGTAACTTTCCAAGACAGTCACTCTTGAGAATAAAACTGCACTTGAGGAAACCGTGTCCTTCCTGCTGATGAGCTCAGGAGCTCTGTGGTGGCACTTGTTCACATTGTAAATGATGTCACGGGTAGTCACCTGAACAGCAGAGCTTGTTAGGAGGTGAACTGTGCATCCTACTCGTCGCAATTTACCCATAAATCAAGGCTTCACGTAATTTGTGAACTGTTACTACGTGATTCATCCTTCTTGGTAGATGGGTGATGTTCCTGTTGCTAGACTGGGTATTTCCCTGCCCTCAATACCGATGCTATGTGAAACGCATCTTTCTCAGGGCTCCTCTTTCTGCCAGCTGCAGCACACGGAGGCTGAGAGCTTGGATGTCTCCAGCTACGTCACTGCATTGCTGGGGAGGATGACAGGGAGCAGCGTGGCAGTGTGCTGTGCATCCTATCTGATGCTGAAGGGTCAGGGATCTCCTGCTCTAGTTCTTGCATGGAGCCCAGGTGCTACTTACCATCCTGCCTTTCTCTTGCTTGCATTTTTTCAGGAAAAACTCTGCAAGGCTGACATATACAGCTCAGGCGGAGGCTTCAGAAAGGTACATCAGAAATCACAGTTGGCTGACCAGTGCAATGGCAGACCATTTCATTGTATTGCAATGTTGGCTCTCCTACTGACTGCATGTGTGCCCCAGCTGTGTTTGGTGCACTGGGATAATTTGGAGATGAAATTCTGCGTAGCTGGGGTGAATCATGGGTTGTAGGAGCTGTGCAAGCTCCAGCCGTGTCTAGCAGGGCGAGCTTGCATTTTGGGTGACTCAGATGTTATCTTTTGCAGGTTCTTTCCATGCTATCAAACTCAGTGCTACTGGATGATCACGTGGATGATAGAGAGCAGATAGTTTGACCGTAGTCTCCTTTTAAATAGCAAATTGGTGTCATTTATGAATTCTCACCCTGGTGTAAATCTAGCTAATTTCTGCCTATTCAGAAGAAATCCTTAGTAGCCTGAGAAGTTAATCTACTGTTGACTTGCTACGCACCCATTTACAAAACTGGTATCTAGCGTCTGTGTTTGCAGCTGGACAGCATGTGGGATCTGGCCAGGGGTAAAAAAAGCTTCTTGTGAATTCTGAACAAACCCTGTCTGTGCCTTATGGTGAATGCTTCTGTCAGACGAATAACATGAAATCAGTTAAATATTTGGATTCTGCATAACAGCTGGAATGGTAAACAAACAAGAGCAAATAATATTATTATATAATATATAAATCCAAGCTTCACCCTTGGGTACTCAATTATTTTGGGTAATGTGAGTGTTTACGTGCACTTACACACACTTATCTGTGCAACTATATAGTCAATTCTTGAGGTGGAGCTGCTACTGTGTGTAACATGCTGCTTGATAAACTTTTTTGGACTGAAATGGAAGAAATTGCTCTTTTATTTGCTAAATAAAAATATAATGATTTAAACTTAGCTCTTTGTATTTTCTTCCCTGATGACATAATGTGCTTATTTTTTGTATTGACGTCTTGGTTTTGGTTATTTTTCGTATTGACGTGGTTTTTTCCACACCAGTATATAAACTTCTGGTATAGCCATGCTCCTGGTTTTCTTGGGAAATAAGAAGTGCCAGTGAATATGCAACTTCAACTTCACCAACAAGTCAGTCGACTCTAGTAGAGAAAAGGTGATGGCTGGTGCTGCTTGAGGCGGCAGAACGTGGCTTCAGCTGAGGACCCATAAGCAGCCTGTCTGTGGGGAGCTCAGCTCTCAGCAGAGCTCAGCCTGAGGGCCTGTGGCTGCATCTAGGGGGAGGGTATGGGCGGTTGGTGTGGTTTCATGTCCTGCTGAAGGAGTGCTGGTTGGGGTCCCATTACCACTCCTGGGCATTATGTTGTTCCCCATTTCTTGCTGGGGGAGCCCTGAGGTGCTCACTACATAGCAAGGGGAGGCTGGGTGTGGGTAGTGGGGACCTCCAGCAGTCTCTACCCATCCCTGCACCAATAAGGGAAACTGAAATGAGAAATGATGGATAGTGGGTACACCCAAAACCCTGCCACCCTCTTGCACTCCCACTTCCTTGGGGCCAGAAGCTATGAAAATGAAATTGATAAGAAATAATTTTTAATGGGCTATTTCCCTTGGTAGGCAACCTTATCTAGCAGAGGAGGAGGCACCATATGCTTGCTGTGCTCCAGTTAGTTGAAGGTACCAGATGTCCTGCATTTAGCTTTCCCCAAGTCTCCCTCCCTCTGCCCTGCGTTTTTTTTTTTTTTTTTTTTTTTTTTTTTTAGAGAGATTTTCTTGTGCTTAAAGACTTTCTTTTCCCAGCACTTCATGCACTTCTTCATTTCCGGCAGGGCTTAATTCCCAACTAAGACATGGTTTGCTAACGGCTTATAATTCTACAATGGAAAAAAACCAATTCTAGCATGGAAACATATTTGCCCAGAATGACCTTAGCTTTAGGCTTAGAGCAAGCAGTGAAAGTACACAAAAGCACTGGGAGCACAGGAAGATCATCCATCTCCCTTGATAATTTGCTTGAATTGAGTAAAAGAGGACTTGTTCCTTACAGAAAATAGAAATGTGTAAAAAAAGGACTTGCTGGTTATGGAAAACAGAAATGTTGGATACTTGAAGAGCAGTGCACACACTGCTGCTTATGAGGCCAAACCACTCTGTACGTAAAAAGACAAGATGCCGAGGATGTCTTGACTAGTGAAATCCAGACAGCCAAAAATCTCTTCTGAAAATCCATGGGGATATATGCAGACTGAAAGTAAGAATGCCTACGCTGGTTTAGAAATGCACATGCAACGTCTGGTTTGCATTTCTTACTAGGGGCTTACGTTTGCATCAAAAGTATTTCATTACTCGCTGCTGAAAAGATTTTCCTAACAGACGTGCATTTTCTTGTTACTAACTTAGGTTAAGTCTTTCTGGTAAGTATAGATCTCTCCACACTCAGACAGATAATTTCTGGTCACTGTGTCTGCCTTGATTCATGACCTCAAGGGTGTGTACAGTGGTCCCCAGTGTAATGGCAGGGCTGCCATGGACCCAAATCCTACCACTTGCTTTGGATTAGGTTTTATCATGCTATTTTACTACAAGGGGTCTGGGGGTTATGTCTGGTTTTTGGACATGTGATATTTTGTAAGTGCTACCATTAACCTGCACAGAGATTTTCTTTTGCTATTTAAGTTACTTTAGATACATGCTCTGAGTTTCCCAAACAAAGGCTTTTGTTATGGGAAAAGAACAGCAGTGATACAAGGTTCTCTCAAGAAAGGCACTAATATCTTAGTCCCACAGCTCTCTACTCTCTTCCTCTCCCCTGCTCTCTGTAAATCCTCCGTATGTGGTACAGGAATTAATTTTGCACCCTTCCAATACACCTTTTCTATCTGTTAAAATAAACAGGCACTTGCACGTGCGTTCTATGGATCGTCAAGCCTGTTTAGCACCATCCTCCATTCTGGCTATTTGCTATGGTTTTGCTGCCTTTTGGAACTGGGTCTGGATGTTATGACAATACAACTCAGTGATGGCAAAGCAATAAAAACAAACAGTTTTTCTTCATGTTCTGGCTCTTGGAAGAGGGACAGATCTAATAGTGGGAAGTTAGGGTTTACCTAAAGACGGGTGGAACCCAAACCACGGTAAGTGTAGCTCCGCTTGGCTCCAGACTATTACATCAGCAATGGACTTAATCCACAGAAAACATCTAAAGCTTATTAGTATGAGTGATCTAGAATTAATATGTGAACATTAATAACTTTTTTTTTTTTCCGTCTGGGAGTGATTGCTGGAAAATTGTGGTGTTGCTAAGTAGTTAGTCTCCCTTCCAGCTCTGTAGAATTTGTATTCCTTTGTCTTTCCTATTATTTTACGAGGATTTTTTTTCTGGTATTGTTTGTAAACAAGGCAGTAGATGCCCGGGCCTAAACCCTATTAAAGATCTAATCCAAAAGCTGTGAAAGTTGGTCATTATCTTGCCTATGACCACAACTGACTAATAAGTTAATGGCTGAACTAGACTAACAAGCTAATAATAGGATTATTTTAAGGCCTGAAACAGAGATTGAGTAACTCTTCCATGCATTTACAGCAGTAATTCTGGCTATTCTTTTTATCCATATGGTCTGGAGTAGTTGAACTTTTGCTCCCTCTATTCTACCAAAGTGTTTTTGAATGGCAATGTTATATAATTTTTAATGGAAAACTGTGGATTTGGAGGGAAAGAGATTTTACATGGACTGTAGCTGGTCCCCCAGTCAACTTTTGATGTTTTGTTGTTGAAGGGAAAAAAAGCCGTATCTGAAAAGCTCTGGTTTGTAAATTCTGCTGCACTCAGTCTGCTGAGAGCCACCGTCCTTGACCTGCCTCACCTGCTCACACTCCTCATGTGTCTTTGATGCACAGTGAAGCCGCTGCATCTGGTGTGGTAACTCACTGCCACACTAAAAATCTAAAACCCCCTGAATGTCTCCCTACCACCCATCCCTATCCTGTTTGGCTGTGGGGATTCCCTGAAACCCCATAAAAGTGCAAAATTAGTCAAAAACTCAGCCCAGCAAAAAGGTTACAAGTGTTCGTTGCTCATGGAGATAGTGGCTTCTGACTTGGTCTATCCAAAAGGATATCTGGTGGAAATGTCAGCAACGTTCTCTTTTCCTTCTTTGTTTTTGAAATTAGATCAAAAATTGCCTAGGTTCATGATTTTAAAAGTAGTTGTGTCTCTGGCAGGGCTAAAACTGGGGTCTGCAGGTTTCTTTGAGAGGGCAATAGTCTTTTCTGGTTGTTGTGCATCTATTCAGTGATGGAGAAATGAATTGAGAGTTACTGAGCCAGACAGAGAGGAACCACATCTCACAGATGTTATTTGGATCACCCAGCTTGCAACATGTAATAGAAATGCTTCCTTTTGGATCTGTAGTGAATCATCAAAATACCTTATTAGAGAAAATGTCAAAGCGTTTCCAGCAATGGCCCCAATATTGACACATTACTGCCCTTCCCACTTCAAGAAACGGCTTTTCAGTGAGTATGATTAATGAAGTGTTAAAAGTTAACCTGGCTGTGAGAGTGTCTCCTGTGTAACGATTTCTCCCAGCCAACATGAACATCATCAAGATGTGGTCACTTCATCTGTGAACGTGGTTAGCCGTCTTTATAAGCCTTTATCCACAGAAATCCCCACAGTATCCTGGCCTTTGCTTGCTGACGGGAAGCAAGTTGGCTCAGTGTCTCCTGCTGTGTGTCCCAAATCTGTCCTACCCTTGCCCTGAGCCGCTCTTCAGCTTGGGAGGCGTTTTTCTCTCCCAGCCTGGCTGCTCTTACGTGACCATGCAGAGTTCACTGCAAAGCCTTGGTGTTGACATCAGGAATATGACAGCCCTTATCCGGCCACAGACGTTTTCAAAAGCATTGGCTGGTGACCCGAGTTACCTGAAGCAGTTACTAATTGTTTGGTGATGACGCAAATGCTGGGGTCCGATTTCAGCCCTGCTGCTGGCTCCCGGGCAGGAATGACCTGCTCGACTATTATTGCTCTCCATATCCTGGTGGCAGGCAGGCCTGCAAATTCCCCAGGTGCTGTGCTCCTGCCATAACTCTGTTATACTGAAAGGTGCACTTGTTTTGGAGGGAAATACTCTTTCCTGTAGCCTTTGCTCTAATTTAAACCTGTCACTCTCTCAGCCTCTCCCTATTTTATGAAGAAACTGTTCCTGGTACCTGTCTGAGCATCACTTCAAGTATGCTTACTCTGCAGACTTTTATTGTTCTCCAAAACTGTTAAAACTATATTCAGTGGCTTAAAGACTCTCCGTTTCATTCTGGTACCTGGTCTAACCCTCCTATAGTAGGTACACCATGCAAAGTTGTTTCACCATGACTTGTGTACTCCCCTATTGAACAGGAATTGTCTTTTGCACCACTGGCAACATTTGTGGAAAACTTAATAGCTGCCCAATATCGTTTCAGGCTGCTTTATACATGTTTACGAATGTTTTCACTTCTGATTTGGTCATTCATAACAAATGTCATCCGATGTCATTTATGCAATGGTCAAAGCATAAGACATATCTGGAGCTTAGTGTTGGGAAGCACTAGGACACAGCCTTGGCCTCCTACCCAGCCTGATTCTGTGATGTGGAGTGAGTCAATGGCTGTGCCTCAGTTTCCCTGTGTAACATTAGACAATAACATAGGTGGATTACAAAACTAATGGGGTCTGTCATTCTGATAGCACCTGCCATTCAATTCCTATGATTAGTGGGAGAGAAGCAAGGAAGAAACACACAGCAGGGGCTACCGAGGTTCTCTGAGAGCACACCACATGCACTAGTGATGTAACTTCTGCTGGGGTTGACTTGCCTGGGGCTGGTCCCAAGAGGCGGGAGGGTGGGCAGCTAGACGAAGGGGCCGTGCACGAGAGGCTGAGTCTGGGTGAAGAAGTGCTAATGAAGTCACCGTATCCCTTCAAGAACAGCAGCAGGTTGGCTGAATATTCTACTATGAGCAACTGTGGTAGATATTTTCTGTGCACAACCCTGAGAATATTTTCTGTATGGCTTTGTCACTTGTATGGTTATTCAGTTCTGTCTAAGCTTTTTGCAAAACAAGTGAAGTGGAGGGAAAACAGAAAAAAAGCTCCTTGTTTTTAATGGTAACATTTAAAAATAATATAAAACCACTCTCAGTGGCCAAACCACAGAAATTGCCATGCAGATCCAAGAGCAGGTGTGCCTCCTGGAGCTACTGGAACAGCATCAGAAACCTGCTGGATCCCCAGTAGAAAGTGTCCTCTTAATTCTGGGTCAAATTCTGCTCCAAATGTGGTTGAGAGCAAAACTCCTATTTACTTTAATGCTCGCTGGCTTTCATCTGTTGTTTTTGGAATAAACTGAGATCAGACGTGAGAAGTGCAAAGCATGTCTGTTAGGGCAGGAGGAAGCCAGCAATGTGTTGGGAGAGGTTGGGAATGAACTGGTTGATGCGTTCAGGTCCTTGAGATGAGGACTTTTAGGAACGTAATTTGGTGAAGGATACTCCTGGCCTTTTGTCATGAAGATGAGGTTATCGCTTTCCATTCTCACTTCTCAGTGTCCTTGATTTCCCCCAAAGGCCCCCTTAGATGGTTGCAGTCAAACGCCCGTGTTGCACTCAGCTGTGGCCCAGCTCAGTAGAATGTTTCTGTGGGGTCTTATGTTGCTTCCTCCTGCCAAACCAGTGGCCCTGCGGAGCCTACCTCTTCTGTGAATGCGACCTACTCAGCAAAACAGCTCCATGCCTGGTATCAGGTGTCCAGCTGTGCCAGGGTGTCACAGATGACCCCCAACATGCGAGGATAGGTGTTTATGCTTAGCTGGCTTTATGGACTTTAAATTCCACCCAAAAGAAGTACCTTCCTTCTTCAGTTTGGGACATGCAGGATTTCAGCAATTTTTTTGTGTGATGGAAGGCATCCCATCCCTTCAAGAACAGCAGTAGGTTGGCTGAATACACTGTTGCACTGGAAATAGGGAGAGAAAGCAGGCAAATTGTGTGCATAGACTACTACAGAATATATTTCTTAATTCAATTTCCTAACCATATATCCAGTCCAGTTTCTGGGTCAGTGTGGATACAAGATGGTAAGTCATGATAAACACAAATGTCCAGACAGATTCAGACCTTCCACCATTCTTCTCTCTGTTGTTACCCATCACAAACTTCAGAAATAATTGACCTATTATTCAGTGGGAGAACTCCTTTCCCGCCCACTCTCCTCCCCCATATTTCCCAAACCATTCCCTCTCACTTAAAGCCTTCCAAAACATTTAAGACTTGATACTCCAGAGTGCTGAGCACCCTGGCCCTGATTCAGTAGGGCACTTAAACATAGGAATAATTTCATTTGAAGTCAATGCAATTATTTGCATGCTTTAGTTGCTTTGCAGTGAATCGCTCCATATTCAATAGGGTGGAGCCCATTGAGTCCTTTCCTGGCTGCACCACTCGGGTTTGCTAGACAAGGAGGGAAGCTAAAGTAGCTCTTTTCAGTGCTTGTGCTTCTGGAGAACAAAAGAAAGCGGCACCTAGAAAGGGTATTTCTGGGCAGGATGGGGTTGTGGTTCACTAACGCTGTATTGTACAAGGCTTGTTCTCATTGTATTCTTATCAGAGCCTGGGAGATTATTCTTATCAGAGCCTGTAACACTGTTTTTATCAGCTTGAAAGATGATTCTTTTATACCACGGCAGCTGTGAGCCTTGAAAAACCTTTCCCTTTATTTTCCTCACTACTGTACTGTTCTGACTCTCTGCCATCAACATTTGCCCTTTGATATGAAAGCTCAGAGTAGGCTAACATTTAAACATACAACACAGGGCTGGAAGTTTTACAGTGTAAAATGCCTGTTGTGTGATTTAGGTCACTGTCTCTCATTTCTGATGTGAAAGCATGGTTTAAGTAGGGCTCCAGTGCTTGTTTTAGGAGATTTATACTCATTCTCAACAGCTCAGCATGGTCGCAGAATATAAACGTATGCAGCCATTTTACATGTGCTACCTTGGGCTGCTAGTATGTGATCTGGGGTGACTTGAGCAGCTCTTTGGGACCGGAACATTCTCCTATTATGTGTGGAGTACAGAGCAAGTCTGGAGCTCCTGAATGCTCCTGATAACTGGTAATTTAGTAAGAACAATAATAATAATAGCAGCAATAGTTTTGTTCCAACTTCTGTGTCAAGACCCCCAACTTGGCCAATATATACATACTCGTCTTTTTGTATCCTAGTTTGGAAATCTCAGCAGGTTCCCTGCCCGATTCTTATCAGAGGAGTAGTGACAGGGCGGCATCAGCAGGTGCCCCAGGCCTCTTTGTGAAGTCTATTTAAATTGCCAGGAGGATACTTTCAATGTCAGCAACTCAAGGGCTTCTATAGGGTAGTTTATGTTATGCTTGTTAGTGTAAGAGTTATGCTTCGTACCAAAGCTGAGACCACAGCCTCAGAGCTGCCAGAAGGAGATTTGGGCTCCAAAGTGCTGTCAAAGTGGTCCCCAGAGGCTCTATGACAGAATCATAGAATCATCTAGGTTGGAAGGGACTTTTAACATCATCGATTTCAACCATCAACTTGAAAACACTGCCAAAAACACCACTAAACCACATCCCTAAGCACCATGCATGCCCCTCTTTTAAATATCTCCAGGGATGGTGATTCAATAGCTTCCCTGTTCCTGTGTTTGATAACCCTTTCAGCGAAGACACATTTTTCCTGATAGACATCCTAAACCTCCCCTGACACAACCTGAGGCCATTTCCTCTTTTGCTATTGCTTGTTACTTGGGAGAAGAGACCGACCCCCGACTGCCTAAAACCTCCTCTGAGGTAGTTGTGGAGAGCAATAAGGTGTCCCCTCAGCTTTCTTTTCTCCAGGATAAACAACCCCAGTTCCCTCAGCTGCTCCTCATAAAACCTGTGTTCTAGACCCCTCACTAGCTTTGTTGCCCTTCTCTGGACTCACCCCAGCACCTCAATGTCTTTTTTGTAGCGAGGGGCCTGCATAAGCTCCTGGTTCCACACAGCTAGTGTGGGCCATGGCTGGGTCACCATGTAAAATGCCCAGCTCAAGCACAAAAAGAATAACTACATCTCCACCAGCCACCTACCAGAGCAGGGCCAGGGCGGGCTCAGGAGCATGTCCCCCCGGGTAGCTAACCTGCCTTGCTGCCGGTGTGGTGCATTGCTGAGCACAGCCCTGGCCCCTAGGCTGGGCAGGAGCAGTGTGTCCATGGGGGATGTCCCCCAGGGCAGCACGGACGGGTCCCACTCTCCTGTCCGGGAAAGTGAGGCTGGCTGCAGCAGAGCAAGCTATGCTGAGACACTTGGCCTCCGTCGCTGGCCCCTTTTGTTTCCTGGCTTAACAACCGTCAAAGAGACCGGCCTTGGCCATTCATATTTGCAGTGTAAATAGGGACGGAAGAAATTGTCTGAATACTTGATGTTTTTCATTTTAATCACACTCATGCTCCTCAGTTTGTTTTCCCACAGATAGCCTGTGCATGGGGATTTGTCTGATTTGGTGCTCCAGGGATAGCAAGGGCAGCTGAGCGCTGAGTGGATACCCATGCACTGAGAACATACCCATTTCCACATGCCATGGCCGTCAAGGAGGGTCCAAAACATCCGTGTCAGCAGTGAAACTCACAAGATCAGGAGCAGAAAAAGTGCCATGGTGAAGTGACATAGAAAAGGATAAGAAACACAAGAAAACAGCCTGGAAGAAACCAGTCATGTTTCAGTTTGTGGTTTTCAGAAGAGAGGTAAAAGTTGGAGCTTGCTTCGTACCAAAGAGAGGGGATAAGTGAAGTGAATGCAAGGCACTCGTCCAAGGGCCATGCCAAAGGTCTGTCTGGTGCAGGGTCCTGCCCCTGCCCCACAGCAGTGGCCATGGGACCAGAATGGTGAGAGTGAACACCCAAACACAAATGTAGGTTAGGCAGAGAACGGGTTGAAAGCAGCTCTGATGAGAAGGACCTGGGAGTGCTTGTGCGTGAGAAGCTCAACATGAGCCAGCAATGCGTGCTTTTGGCCCAGAACACACATCCTGGGCTGCATCTAAAGAAATGTGACCAGCAGGTTGAGGAAGGTGATTCTGCCCCTCTACTTTGCTCTGGTGAGACATCACCTGGAGTACTGTGTCCAGCTCTGGGGGTCCCAACATAAGAAGGACATGAACCTGTTGGAACGGGTCCAGAGGAGGGCCATGAATATGACTGGAGGGCTGGACCATGTCTGCCAAGAAGTCAGGCTGAGAGAGTTGGGGTTATTCAGCCTGGAGAAGAGAAGGCTCCAGGGAGACCTTATAGCAGCCTTGCATTACCTAAAGGGGACCTACAGGAAATGCAGAGAGGGACTCTTTATCAGGGAGTATAACGATAGGATGAGAGGTGATGGTTCAAAATGGAAAATGGGAAGATTTAGATTAGACATTAGGAAGAAATTCTTTGCTGCGAGGGTGGCGAGGCACTGGAACAGGTTGTCACTGTGGATGCCCCTTCCCTGCAAGTGTTCGAGGTCAGGTTGGTGCGTAACCTGGTCTAGTGGGGGTGTCCCTGTCCACAGCATCGGTGGTTGGAACTAGAAGATCTTTAAGGTCCCTTCCAACTCTAACCATTCTATAACACCATGCCTGCCATGCATGGAGCAGGATTGTGCCGTAAGAGCAAGAAGCACTGACCCTGGCACTGCCCCGCACACAGGCACAGGGGGCAGACTTTTGAGCATGTCTCTTTCAGCTGTGGCCAGCTGTAGCCTCCTCAGCAGCAAGGCCCTGCATGCATTTTTTGAAGTTTTTCCAGACTATTTCTCCTGAGGGCTGTTGCTGGCTGGGTGCAGTGCAGGCAGTAAAACCCAATGGCAGCAATGCCGGTAGGGCCCTCACACTGCAGCTCACTGAATTCAAATTGCCTTACTCTTCCCATTTTTTTCCCCAGTTTTGGCAATTTTTAACTCCATCAACCTCCACAGAGGAGAAATGCCCAATGGCTCCCCTCCCCTTCCCTCACCCAGCAGAGCACCCTGTCTGCAGGTGGTGAAAACACGTCAGTGAGTCCCATGTGGCCCTGCCAGCTTCTGCAAGTTGGGTCATGGTTCATGGTGGCCACCACCAGGCCAATTTTGTTCACCTTTGCTCCCTTGCACTCTGCAGCCCAAGGCTTCAGCTGCTGAGGAGCCTCCATTGACTTTCTAGCCGCCCGCCCTGCTGTGCCCTCCAAAAGGGAGCTGCATTGGCCCCTAGGGTTGTGGTGAAAAGGTTTGGGATTGTGGCTGGAAAACTCCCCTTGCTCAGGTACCTGAAGGGAAACCGCCCTGATGTTTGATTATTTGGTTTTTTCCTGGTTGTTTTGTTTTTCTTTTTCTTTCTTTCATTCCTTTTTTTTTTCTTTTTCTTTTTTTTTTCTTCTTAAGGTCCTGAGTTGACAAGGTAGCCTTGTGGGGATATTTTTCATCTGGTGCGGGGAAGAGGGAAGCAGCTGGCCACTGATTTCTAAATACTTAAAGCTGGTGAAACTGGCAATAGGGCTCTGCCATTTACCATAGCTGCATCTTCACTTCAATTTGCTATGGGTTTCTCCACCACAAAAGCATGGGCCTGAGCTCCCAGGCTGCTTGGAAAGAGGTTGATCCCTCCAGGAAACCCTTGTCATGTGGACTTCAGGAGGAACTGGATCAGGCTTTTAAGGTAGCTTGTACAGATTTTTAACAGAAATTTATATCTAATCTAGAAATAATATTGCAGATTGTTATTATCCAAAAGGAATGACAAAATACTGCAAAAAGCCCCCTGTGTTTCTTCAGTATCCAGCCCTAACCTAAAAACTCCTCTCCTGTTAGAATTTTGCTAGGACTGTGGTCCTAGCTGTGCTATGTTTTGCCAGTACAAGCTTTATCCTTTAGATATCACAGCCTCTGACTGACAACTTCCCTGGCAAAAATAAAAAAAAGTTTGCGATGTGTACCTGAGCCTGTATGATGTAGCCACGAGGTGTCTCGTCAGCAGTGGTTTATGCAGATATTTAGATTTGTATGAGTTTCACAATCGCATATGAAGCCCCTGGGCTACTAGAGCATTCCCTAGGTGCTGGCAGGGGCTGGGGCCCTCTGCAGTTTTTAGGGTGGAGCTCATCATCTTGCTTTAAAGCAGCTCCTCATGAATGCTGTAGACTGAGAGCAGAGGGACAGTGGCGCTTCTCACTGCTTGTACCCAGGGGAATAAAGAGAAGCGGGACTAGTGGGAGTTTTCAGAAGCCTCTAACTCACCAGAGGAGCATAAATATCTTCAAGGGATTGCCCTGAGGTGCTGCTTAAAAAAGCAGCCAGGTTAAAGTGGCTTTGCTAAGTTTGTTCCCATGAATATGATTTTCCCCAGGCATACTTTTTACATATACCTGTTAGATAAAAGCTACCACACAGTAAAAGAAAAACAACACACAACCCTCTTAATTAAAGATATCAGGGGAAGGAGGCTGCTCATACAAAGAGAAAAAAAAAAAAAAGAGAGAGGTGAGGTGCTTCTTGTTTAAGGAGCCCTGAGAAATAAAGCTGCCTGTGATTGCTATGGTGGTCCAACCAGGCTCCTGCACAGAGTCTGGGCTCAGTGAGTGCTGATGGCTGGGACACTTACCAGGGCTTCCCAAACCTCTCTTGCCCACTCTGCTCTAGACCAACCCCTTTCTCCCCAGTGATGGCTGGGATCAGAAAACCCAACTTAAAAGTTGCTCCTTTTGATGTGCTTTCCAGGGCTGGTCCCTCAGGGGTGTACCCTGCCTGCAGCCTTGTAGCTCCCTGCCTAGGTTATCTTCCTGCCTGTCCAGCCTAAGTAAGGATCCTGCTGTCCTCAAACTCCTGGAAGGTTTCTCAAATGCCTAAAGTGTTTTAGGGACAGGGTCCTTCCATGCCAGTGGCAGCAGGATGACGCTGTCCATTTACATGGGCATCATCCTGTGTCTCCCTGCCCCATCCCCATTTTTTGCAAGGCTCCCCTGCTTTTTCTTTGCCTGGTGAGGGTGAGTTGTCCAACTCCCCTTCTGCAGAGGTGTGACCTGCAGTGATTTTTACATGGCTTTTGCTAGCTAGCCCATCCTGTGCCATGAAATGATCCCACAGTGCTCAGGGCCTGGGGAGCCGTGAGTCAGTTACTTTGCCCACAGTGCTGAGAGTGTAATGCAGAGGAAATGGAAGCAATGACTGGTGCCAATAGAAAAGCCAACTGTTGGACATGCCTGTTCTGTGCCATTTAATTCAATTATGCTCACAACTCGCTTTGATGTAAATTCAGTTCTGTGAGCAAGCCTATGATCCTATATTTGAAACCCAGAAAACTTCTGTTGTTGAAGATTTGGAAGCTGAAAAGGCTTTTGTTGGGCTGTGTGGTGACAGTATGGATCCATGGGATATGCCTTTCAAAATACACTGGCCTGGGACATTGTGGAGGGAGGGAAAAAGTGGAAAGGAGGTGGGGAGTGCCTTCTGCAGGTAGGGGCTGCTGAGCATTGGGTCTGAAAAGCTCATCTGGCTTGATGGATGTGTATCTCTTGTCTAATGGGAAGGGGTTTCACTGTGCTACCCTGTCCTCTTCACCGCAGCTTGTGCTCATGTGAGAGTTTTGGGAGCTCAGTCACGTACTGCTACAAACAGAAGTGGTGGTCTGGTGCCTTGGTAGTGAAGCAGTGGACCTGACTGAAAGGACTGTCAGAAAGCACAGCTACAAGAGCTGTGTGTGAAACCTGGTAGTTAGTCCAGACCTAGCAAACCCCTGTGAAAGCGACAGCAAAAGCTTATCTTGCTCTCCCATCAGTCTGCTGCTCATGGGAACCCGTGCAGCAAAGTATTTATTCAGAGGGCTAGTTGTGTAGGTGGCCGAACTTGTTATCGCAGAAACGAGATGTTAGTCATGAGAGCGTACTCGCTAGACATGCCTTCTGCATGCACCTTCTCGCGCTGCAGCCAGCTTTATCTCCTGGCAGGGTGCGGGCCCTTGCCAGCTTGGCATGGGAACGTAGCAGGATGGGACTTGACATGAGGAGTCTGGAAGGGAACGCCGCTCCACCAGCACTGAGCTCTTCAGCTGCATTTCCATGTCTAATCGGTCTAATTCACGTTCGAATTAATGCAGCATATATGAAGACTCTTACAGCTAACAAGTGGTTGTGGTTTTGTTTTGTGAAGCATTATCTTGCTTTCAGATCAATGAAACTAACTCCGTGGCCAACAAAGTTAACGTACTATGGGTTTCAAGTGTACGTAACTCTTTGGTTGGCTCAGATTTTGGGTGCCCCACTTTAACCAAACTTCAAGATCCTGTCAAGGACAATGAAAGTCGGCACAGCAAAACAGAGGGTCCAAGATGTGTTTAAATCCTTAGATCTGGTCTATGCTTGTGTATGGGAGGAGGTACTATTAATGGAAGGGTCATGGAATTGCACCATGGTGAATATACAAGCATGACAGAATCCAAAAACTTATTCCTCTGTAAGAAACAACAACTAGTGTTACAGTAGTACAATTGCTTGGCTGCTAAGGTCATTTTCCATCCTTTTGGCTGTTCCAGTAGAATCAAAGCACGTAACTGTTAGTGTAGATCTTTCTCTTCAATACAAGACAGTATAGGGAAACCTACTCTGCTTTGAGTAGGTTCTCCAGAGCAGCTGTGAAGGGAGGTGAGTAGGAGTCCATTGCAGAGAGCTGTGAGGCTGTACCAAAGGAAGCATAGGGGGCTTTGATGGGTGAGACACATCTGCAGCCTAGTTTCACTGGCACTCTGATTTTCAAAGGCATTCCCATTCCCATTTACCTACAACGCAAGTTGCCAGGGTTTTTAACTATCATTTTCTTGTTACATATTGATTTTATTCTATTGCCCAAAGCTATAGAAATAATTAGCAAAAGAGTCTTCCCATCGCATTTACTATGTAGTTAATTAGAAGTTTTATCATATAGAGTAGTCATGTGAGAAAAACAGTGCTGTAGTACTCAAGTGTGCTCTTCCAGCTTCCAGCTTCATTGGGTCCTGCCAGTCCTTATCGTTTTACAACAGCAGCAAGAACATGGTCCCAAATGACATGGCTTTTGTTTCATAAACACTCGGAGGCCCAGCGTGTCTCCAGGGAAGTTCTCACTGTTTAAGCAGCTTGTTGCGGATTTAAGATAACTTCTGACAAATCAGTGCACTGTTCTTCCACAGTTTCCTTCCTGTCACCATGGGAGGGACTCGGCACGTCTGTGTCATTTCCACACTCTTTGCATTCACCTAGAGTTTAGAAGGTCCAGGGTAAGAGTTTGCCTCTAGGCTCAGGACTCTGGGGTTCACCATAGTGATTAGCAAATGCTGAGCCCTTTGTTACATCTCTGCTAGGGCTTTTCCTCTTGCAGGATTGTCCTCCATGCATAAACCAACTGTGCTGTGGTAGGAAAACCTTTCTTGCCTTACAGCGCCAAGCCTCTGGGTCACACAGTTCAAGCATCCTTCTGCTCTCCTCTTCCACATATGGATCTCCCACAGCCAGCTGACAGTGGGTGCCATCTGGCTTAGGAGGTGGCCAATGGACCATCTGCACAGACAACTCTGAAATGGCCTCCCAGTGGAGTGTGTCTGTGGCTCACTGTGGGGCAGAGACAGTGGGGCTGCGTCTTTGCATGCCATGCTTGATGGTGGCAAGTGCTGATCAGCTTTGTGGGTGCTGCGAGCAATATTTGTGATGACTGTTTGCGAACTACCCTTGCTGGTGCTGCTGGGAGTGGCAGAAATGGGCCGTGATTGTGTGTGTCTGTGTACGTAGCAGAGATGAAAAAGAAACTTGCACATGCCAGTAGGAAATTTGGGCATTGATAATGAATTTCTCCCTTGTAACTAGGAGCTCATGGCCTAGAAAGAATAATGTTTATTCCTGAAAAGAAGGCTCTTCAGCAGTCTTTTCTGGCTGCAGTCCAATGTCTGATATCTGTCTTTTAAATTGGAGTAGGTACATGTCCCGGAGAGGAGCTGAGACTGGTGGCTGGCTGAAGATACAGCTCAGTCTCATCTCCTCCCAGAAAGTGGCTTCTGTAAAGCTGGGAGGAAGCATAAGGTGTGCTGCCCCGGGTACAGCTCCATCTCTAGACCCTCACCTCTCTGAAAGAGGTATTGTGTTGTGACAGATAGCTGGTGGTCCTCTGAAGCTGCCCATATTTAAATGTTTATTCCAGCTTGTGACACCCAGAGAGCATTTGTGCTTTGGCTGGGAAGGCAAGACTGGCCGGGAGCCACTTTTCAGTTGAGTAGCACCGCTTACTGCTGAGGAGATGGCTCTCAGTACTCAGAAAGGCATGTGAATAAATGGGCTGGTGGCATTTCTTTGGAAGGGTCCCTAATTATCAAAATAAAGGTGTGTAGAAGTGTAGAGCAGGACATCTACTGGTGGCACCCCGGGGAGGACATCTGAGCAGAGACAAGGGTTTTGGCAGATCCTGTTTTCAGATCCTCTGCTGTAAGGTTCTGTAAGGAATGTGCCTTTTGTTTCTGTAATGACTAGTCTGCTTATATGGCAGATTCTTTGGGCCTCTGTTCTATGTGTTTTCCAGTTGGACCTTGCAGCCTTGGTTTGATTTGATGCTCTTCTAGGGGGTGGGTTCTCCTCCATCTGGAGAATAGCAGGCACCTGAGGTTGCTGGTGTGCCAGGGGCATAGGCAGACAGCCTGCCCAGGGAGGCACAGCCCAAATTCAGTCTCTGGGGATCTGTCACCTTCTGAATACTCTGCTGATTACCCAGGGCTGCTATAAGCACCTATGTTAGATGCCTAACATTAACCCAAGATGATGTGATAATCCTCCTCATCCCTTCCCCGTATGCACTTTTTTTTAACCCACATTCGTGTTTCTGTATGGCTGATGTCTGACTTATGTCCATTCATTTCTACCCAAAGGCCTTTTTACATACAATCAGTGCTGTGAAGTGCTCTGTTCCTGGTTAACTGCAACGTGTTGAATGCTGTTCTGTAGATCTTTGTTGGAGCCTGAAACAAGGGCTCATCTATTCTTTGTGTGCCTCAGGACTATGGTTTGAGGTGTTTTTCAACTGGAATGTTCAGTTTGATTGATGTTAGACAATATTTAAAACTACAATTTCTGTTGCATCAGTGGAAAAAGAGAAATTCTGCTTGCTAAAAGGCCCTTTCTCTTAGATATCTATCAATGCTTTCCCTAGCTTAGGTAAAATACCTGCATCGTAGCTCAAAGCTACTATCATGTTAGAAGTGGACTTCCCATCTGAATCTTGCATGAAAGAGTTCATAACCTAGAAATTAATAACCTCAAAATTAAGCTGTAAATGTATAAGCAACAGCTGGACTATAAATTGCTTGCTTCTTCAGAGAAGGCACTTTTTTTGTTTTCTTTAAGTATCTGGCTAAGTAATATTGCTTGATCAATTATAATTTAAGGCAAGTTCACCTAAACCAGCTGTGCCAAGGGAAGATATTACCATTGCCTGCCCGCTGGTTACTGCTTCTGTGCCGGAGGGAGGCAGCTGCAGGAGTGACAGCCCTCTCCGGGGTGTTGTGGCAGGATCCCTGGAAGCGTTTCCCAGGCACAATCCACCTGCCTGCAGCAAGCAGATGGCTCTGGTGGTTTGAGGGTTTGCCCTCAGCATGAGTGCACAGGGCAAGCTACTGGGCAGGAAGGCAACGTGAAGCCCTGACTCGATCTGCCAGCAAAACCACTTGTTATCTGTAACCCACTGGAGATGAAAGGAGCCCCGTTTTACCTATTTAAACTCTGAATGAACGCATTGTGGCCACAGTGCATTATAAGGAGGAAAGCAGGTTGTGGGCATGCCAGGATGCTAAGCGCAAGATCTGAAAGTCTTGTCCCTCTGAGACTCCAGAGTTCAAGTTGGCCATGGTGTGTAGCAATGAAACAAACCTTGAGTAGTTGTGGGATGGAAACAAGAGAGGCTGCTTATATCCCCAGCGATGGGAGGGTGCCTGGTGGTGCTTCTAAATGGCAGAGGAGGGAAAGGGCAGGAAACCTTTGAGTGCCTGTTGTGGTTGAAGTGGACCCTGAACTCGTGGATATTTTAAGTTGCAGTTGCTTCTGATGGGAAGCAACACTCGTGTCTGTGTTTGCATTTCCATGAGCCATGAGAAAAGGCTATGGGGAATGGAAGCCAAACCCATTTCAACTCTTGTCCCTCATCTTTACATATTAGGGTGACTCCATGTTTCAGCATCAAGCAAGACATTTCACAGCTCAAAGAGCTGCTTATCTCATATGTGATGAAAGCGATGACTCTGCTGCTGGAGAAGAGGGAATCTAGTTTCTCATTATCATTACAGATGATACATTATAGGTGTATCATTTCTGGGGTTAATCTTTGAGCCTCTCTGACCCTAAAGCACTCAGGAACTACCACCACTGAAGCTAGTATTTTTTCCCCCTATCTGGTGTTCTCAATGAGGCTTCCACAGTCAGGTTTACAGTTAGGTAAAATATCTGCATCGTAGCTCAAAGCTACTGTCATGTCAGAAGTCAGGAGCAGAGGAAGGGGAAATACTGGAATTTCCCTCTGCAAGTAGCTGATCAGGAACCAGTGGTCTCCTTGCACGCCTTTGGGTGGGAGGCTCCTGGAGTCCTTTCCAACTAGAAGATGTCGTGGTTGGAATCTGCTGTCTTCTACTTAAATCATGTATCAAGGGATTTCTCTTTCAGCAGCTGCCCAGTATGCAAACTTCTGAAGTGCACTTTGATGAAAGGTAATCATTATCACTGCAGAAATATATCCCACTTGCTAATTGCATTCAAATCAAAACTTTCCATGCTTGATTGCATCTGAGGGAGAGTCTGAGCTGGCCAAAGCAGACTGCTATCATCCTAACTAGTTTGACATTGCCCTTAATGAATTTCTGGGCTGAACATGAAGTTTCCTCTCAACACACACATATCTGCAAACACAACTGTGAATGTGGCAGGTGGAGAGGCTGCAATTCAGCGCACTGCTTCAGGTGCAGATCTGCATTGAAACTGTCATCAGGGCCCAGTTTCCCTCGCCAGCCCTTTCAGTAGCTCTAACATCCGTATGAAGCATGAGGCTGTGCTGAAACACTCGCAGCACAGCTGAGAGAGAGGAGTGCGATCTGGCAGTAGCAGGAGACAGAAAGAGAAGAGGAAGCCCAGTGGGAAACCAGGCTCATCCCTTTACAGTTTCTGGCCAGGAAGGTGTTTTTGGGGTTGTTGAAGGATGCCATGTCTCTCTCAACATGGATAATGCAGAAGCTGCTGGTCAAAGCAAGGCCAGAGGACTTCGTCCTGATTTGAGGTATCATTTCCATAAATGTTCTGCTGACCCCCAGAGGTGGTGAAAACTGCTCTCATCTCAACTAGGTTTACACAGAAACAGGATCAGGTCTTGCAAAATGTTTAATCATTGCATCTGATGCATCCGGGTAGTTCCACAGACAATAGCTGTTTCCATGCTCTAACAAGAGCTTCACTGATTGTGTAACTGGAGAGGGGAGAGAAACATGGAGGTGTCACAGCCACAGCAGCAGCTCCATGTGGGGTGAGAGAGGCATGCAGGGAAGAGGAGCCAGGCACTGGCAGCGTGAAGTGAAAACCCAAACCAAACACAGGGATGTAAGCATCACAGGCAGGTCTTGTTTACTTTTCTTTCTGAATTACTTTAGCAGCAGCCAAGTGAGCCCCATATGAGCCCAGTGTTTCTCCCTGCATCATAGACTGTCTCTTTGCCTGGCACAGGAGCTGCACCTGGACCAGGAGTGCTGGGGGGTCCCTTTGAGTCATGCTTCAACCCACCAGCTCACCTTGAGGCTTCTCCCTTCCTCCTTTCTTACATGGGAATTTGGGTATTTTTCCCCTCTTAGAAAGAGCATGGACAAGGCATGTCATGGGCAGCAAGCAGGAGCTTACAGCCTTGGTCAGAGGTGACAAATCATCCCTCATGGCTCACGTTGCTGAACCGGGGCTGAGGGTGATGGCTGCTGACTCATGAGAGGCTCTTTCTTGTTTGTGCTGTGGAGATGAACAAGGTGCTGAGCTGAGGACAGTGAGAGACGGGATTTGGCAATGGAATGAACCCTGTCGTCTTCTCATGTGGGTGTGGAGAGCAATTCCTGTAGATCTGTTGAGTCAGTCCCATTTGCAGTGCTTGGCTGCTGGTGAGCCTTTGCTTGAGGGCAGGAGACTGGCATGACACACAGACGGGTGCAGGGAGGAGGAGGAGGATCAGGCTGAGCGTGAGGTGCTAACATGGGCATTGCCAGGCATTAAAGGGCTGAGTGGAGCTCCTGCATGTGAAGGACAGAGCCCAGACCCTGTAGCTGCTTACCTGTACACCAGATGCCCTGCTGTGGATGCTGTGCATTAAACCCTGAAGCAGACTGATTCAAGAATGTTTGTTTAGTGTTGCCCTTTCCACTGTCTTTTCGGCTCACTCTTACTCTTATGTGTGTCTCCGATGAACCAGAGAAGTGCTGTGCATGCAGACAGGTCGCATGTCTCATTTCAGAGCATTTAGGTCACCTGAAGATACTTCCATTACCCCAGTTCCAGCTGGCTTCTTCAACTCCAGTACCCACTGGAAGCTGCCTTGGTTTCAAGAAAGGGAAAAAACCCCACAAATCTGCATGGTTTTTAGCTTTTAGAATGGGCTTTATGCTACACTTTTAAAATGAATAAACACCACCAAAAGAGGAAGTGATAAGAGTGAAGGGGAAACTAGTGACTACCAAGATGCTTGGCTCAGTTGAATCATTCAACCTGCCTTTCTGAAGTCAGCTTCCTACACTGCTGAAAACACTTACAATAAATGTATCTTAGAAAAACGAGAGTGACCTCAGTTTCTCTCTTTTTCTGAAAACAGAAAGTGTTGCTTGACAAAGGGAATCACCACACGTTATTGCATGACGCGGGAGGCCCCATTGAGCCATCTTGCTGCAAACTTGTTTGAGGAAGAATTACTCAGCAAAAGCTCCCTTGAAATAGGTTGAGACATATGCACGTTTCGGCTGCTTTCTAGAGCAAAATTAATCTACACCATGATTTAAAAAGAGGCTGGTATATTAATTAGAACTTCCCTGAAGATGGGTTACTTTGATTCTCGGGGCTGCTGCTTTGCTCAGACGCTGCTCTGCTGAGCCAGGCTGAACTGCCGTGCCTATAATCTTGCACAGAGGTTGTGCTCACTGTTTTAAAGGTAGTAACCCCTCTTCTGGTAGTACTTCAGCACCAGCTAGGGAGCAAATGTGGAGGGATCCCATGGTATGTGTGTGGGCAGGCTGCAGTCAGTACAGACACCACCCCAGCCTGGCAGGGAGAACCCTCCAGGAGCAAGACTGTGTGACTGTGGGCCACGGTCTCTGACTCATCCCCTCTTCTGCTCTTCAAAAGGCGGACCTGGGAAGAGTTTTGTTTTAGTTTTCAGGATAGAGGCTAGTTTGGGTTATGAGTCCTTTATAGCTCTTTTTCACAGGTTGGTCCCTAACTTGGTCCACAGTGGAGAAGGCCATATAGGGAGCAAGATGCTGCTGGATATTTACTTCAATATGCTGCTGTCTCCTGCAAAGTCTTAGATCTCTACATGCAAAATGTGACTTGCAGGACTTTATCACCAGTGCTAGAATTTTTGTACCTATTCTTTCTGCTAGTTTTCAGTGCGAGCGCTTGGTACATGCTGGCTATCAGGCTGAGGTTGAGCAGGGTGGAAGAATTCAGATCATCTCTGGTTTTTGGTAGTGTATGTCATGACTTTAGCTATCCATGAGATATTGTGCTTCTTGGTGCTGAATTGGGGTTTGTCAGTACTAATTCTAACACCTGATGTGATTGGGACATCCCTGAGAAGCAAGTCTGTAAAACAGACTCTTTCCAGCAACTGCTGCTTGGTGTGAAAGGCTGGGACTGAGTCTGCCTCTGATTCACTGCCTGCCATTCCCAAGGCTGAATCTTTCCCAGGTAGAGAGCTCTTCTCCTTCCCTTAGCCTACTGATGGAGTAGAAAAGGGTCACCAGGTCCATACAAGCTGCCTTTAAAGGAGTAGAGCTGAACTAGTACTCAGAAATACATTAAATCCAAGCAAAAAGAGATGGAAGCCACCCAAGGCTGAATCAGAAACTGAAGAGAAATAAAGGAGCAATGTAGAAACAAATAATAATACTACCTTTGCTTGCACCAAGGACATTAAATTAGATAGGAACAATTTAAAGCAGTGAAGGACTTTTGAAAGGTGCTACCAGATCCAGTAGCGTAGAAAGTGATCTACACGCAGGAAGACAGGGGACTGATTATGTAAGGAACAACAACATCTAAAAAATATTTTTTTATTCTTTTCCTGGAGAAAGATATTTCTATGCACTGGGTCCTGTCACTTTTTTCTTCTTGGTGAAGTCTTTCTAAGGAGATAGCAGACTTTAATTCTAAGTAACCTGTGGTTTTAACCCATGCAAATATTTTCCTGCCCATTTGCTGAATAGTTTGTAGTGACATACTCCAAATTTCAGGTAGCGCTGAAATGATTTCAGCGAAACTGCAAATGTAGAATAAGGCAGAACTTTGCCTTTCCTCAAAGGAAAGCAAAGGATTTTTTTTTTTTTTAAAAAGGACTTTCCCAGGCTTTTTCCATCTCTTCTTTGATGTCATTTCATCTGACATTTATTAAAAAATCTAAACATAAAAGCATGTGTACTTCCTGTGCTTGACACTGTTACTATTTCTGAAGGAAAGGAAATGATTATTTTCCTATTCATTTACTTCTTTTGTACCAATTCAGCCACAAGTGTTACCTGACCTCAGCTGGATGCAGATCTGTCTAGATATTTCTTTTTTGCTCCTTGTAAAATCTTTTATCCATGGACCCTCTTCCACCTTTTCGGTTTCACAACCTGTATTTTGGTTTACAGTCTGTAGTAGGCAGACTACTGCTGTGTGCCCAGAAACCACAGGGAGTGTAGAGCGTGAAAGAGCAACAGACCACACACTGATATATTTATAAAATCAGGTCGGTCAGTCATTTTCAATCACCCTTGCCGGCACAGGAAGATGACGCCTTGTGTTGTGATAATACCAAAAATCCCCTGTCGCTTTTAGCATGAATCACCTCAGGGCTGTTCCTGTTTGCGATGCAAAACCAGAATCCAAATGTCCATGTGCTGCAGTGAGATGAAGCTGGGTGGACAGCCTCACTGTCCCAGACACACAAGCAAAAAACCTCTGTCTGGTAGTTAAGGTTTATTCTCACACTGCTGCTCATACAAGACTGGGAAATGTGCGAGGTGATTGTGAATGAGCTGATGGTGGCACACAGCATACAGCTAATACTGACTCAGTATTTCTACCCATGTGGTGAAGCCCTTGTAGTTGTGTCTGTTTTCAATTGCGTATTCTGAAACTTGAACGTTTACATCGCAAACAAGTCTTCAAATTACTTTCTCGGTTCTATTGTTTAGCTTGAGCTAATAGTTTCACGTTTGGTAATAAATCTCCAAGACCTGTCTTAGAGGCATAGGTTTGAAACAAGGATTTATCCTATTGCTCATTCTTTGCCAAAAGTTAAATTGCAGGCCCATTTCTTCAGATATCTTGCTGAAGCACGTTTCTGGCTAGCAGGTTATTACAGGCATGCCTACCAAAAGTGTACAGGTATATCTTATCATGTATCTGCAGGAACTGTTCCTCCTTTCCATGGAAACCCATGTGTTTCTGCTGACTTGCACAGGGTAAGGAGATACCCCATAATCTTGGTGGAAGACTTGGTCCGAATCAGAGGGGGCACGCTATGCCATTTGTTATTGTTCAGCAAGGGCTTTTCCTCTTCTGGTCTACTTTGCTGTGGGCCAAATGGGTTGGGAAGACTTGTAGCAGTGGTACCAGTCTCCTCTCTTGTCTGTTACTTTAGGATTGGGAGGATGGCAAAGAACAGTTTGATTTCTGGAAGAAGACTCCCAGATCTTTCCAGAGCTGACTTTAGTCCCCTTGATGGCAACATGTCCTGGGAGGCTGGGATGCTTCTTGCTTCTTAGAACATTGCAAACAAAAGGTGTTTCTGCCTGTGGCGCTGCTCCAGCCAGGGTTCCTCTCCATGTCCCTGTGGCACTGTGCTGTCCTCAGTATGGCCAATAGGGACCAGGAGGGCCTGTGGCCTGTCTACCAGGGTGCTGAGCACTGGCCTTTTCAATACGTGTGGAAAACACTCAAAACTTTTGCAGAGAAGATTATGGCAGGTTGTCATGGGGAAGTTTGGGCAAAAAAAAGGAGAAATAAATCTAGATCTTGATGTGCTATATTCATTCCCTGTCTGCCAGACCCACCTTCTTCCTCTCTCTCCTCTGCTTCTTCCTTTGTATTTCAAAATGTCCTCCCTTGAAGCTGGCAGAGAATGTTTCCTTCTGTGTGGGACTTCTGAAACTGTGGGATGCGGGTCACTAAGTATTGTCTGTCCCCTGCTGGGTGATGCTGTCCATCAGCTCCCTCTCCTCTCCCTGTGTTGGCAGAGGAATGAGCAGCCTCCCAATTTTTCTCTGTGTCCCTTTTATGGTGAAACTGACACCAGTTGAATTCTGGTTGTTTCCCCATAGCCTTGAACTTTGCTTTACTAAATTCCCCTAATGTCTGCACATGGCAGAAGTCACGGCTGGATCTTTTCGGGTGGTCTTGAAAGCAAGAGATGAAACCCCACGCTGCCTCCCCACAGTGCATGTTGGGAAAAACTCCTGATGGGCTGAAGGAAAACATAAGCTCAGGGAGGGAGCGGCAGCTTTTTCCCTGAAGGCTGATGGAGGATTAGGAGTGCGTGCATGACCCATGGAAAAAGATGCCGGTTGCCTATGTCTGTCCTGGCCTGTGACACAAACCCAGTGGGACTAAGTCTGCACAGGGTGAAATTAAGGCGAGTGATATGCACCTGAGATGCCTCCCCAACAGCAACAGAGCTGCTGGAGGCTGGCACTGTGGTTTCAAATTTAAATATTCTCTGCAGTGATGTGGTTGATCAGAAAAGAGAAATGAGATGGCTTGTGGCTGGTGGGAAGCTGTGTCTGATCAAGAGCCTCCCAAGAAGCTGGCAGTGGTTGCCAATGCCAGGTCAGCTCTCCTGGAGCTACTGCTTGCAGCCAGCGGGGTTGCGCAGTGCCCGGACGGAGCAACGCTACACCATGCCTGGGGCCTCTAGACATTGTTGTCCTACAGATAAATAACAGGGTTTGAGCTGCTGACATTGCTTGTAATGTTGTGAGTCAGGTTTTCCTAAGAGCATGGTGCCTGATGTGCTGAGCTGTAGGAAAAACTGGCCCCATGCTTAGGTGTCTGCTAGGGTGCTGAGCTCCCAACAAATTTTGGTACCCTGCTGCAGGAGCTGCATTTCCTTGGGTACCATGTCTCATGTCTTCTGCTCAGGCTTGAGCCCAGCCTCACTGGCCTCATGCTGTATCCTTTGGTATGATGCTCCAGCTCTGGGTGGGATCACACACTCCCAGCACATCATCTGTGATGACCTCCAGTCAGCTGTGTTCCTGGAGTGGCAAGGTGCTGGCCCTTGGCCCCTGCTGGCCTTTGCAGCTCTCTGGAGCTCTTCCAAGGGGAGACAAGGCTGCTCCTGCACCTTGCAAAGCCTGGGAAGAGCCAGGCATCGCCAGTGGCATATCTGAAATTATTAGAAAAAGGCGTGTCTTTACACAACATGCTGTTCAGCTGTGGAGCAAAAAAAATCCAGAGGAGGTTTTAAATGCACAGAAACTACTTCTGGCTCAGGGAATCCCTGAGATGTAAATTGTTGGAGGTTGAGAACAGATTCAGTGGAGATATTGCCAAATGTTTTGCCCTGTTCTTGCGCTCTTCCCAAACTGGTGCCCAGCCAGTTTCAGAGAGCAGAGATGCAGGATGGACTTCAGTGCCCCATGTGTCTGCTCTGTGGCCATGCAGTGACGTGTGGGTCTCCTGGGACCAACTTCCTCTGGGGAAGTTCCTGCCTGTGCAACTAGGTGAGATCAGGCAGAATCAGCTCCCTCATGTATCGAGTGATTTCTGCTTAGGACAGTATGTTTATTTTTAAAAAGGGAAATACAGCCGTACACTTTCTTCACTCCATCAATACCGAGAAAAACCACAGAGATGAAGCTCTCACAGGACAACCCCCAAATTTTCTCAAACGGATTCTAACTATGCTTCTGTTTTTGCATATCATTCAGGCATAACATTTTCACTGCTTTTCTGGTTTCCTTTTTTTCTGGGGGGGGGCGGGGAGAGGGACTTGTTTAGTGTTGCTTGAGGTCATGAACCAGGGCAGTGGCAGAGGCAAATTTCATAGCAAGTACTGTAAGTCCAGTGGGCTCTCTGCAGCCTTCCCTGTGCCTACAACTAGCAAGGAAGAGAGCACAACACTACTTCATGCATGCAGCCACATGGTGGGGATCAGCTACCCTTTGGGTCATGCCTTTGGTCTACTGTGTCTTCACTTTCCCTCTATTATTTTTGTTTCCTTTTTACCCATTTTTTTTCCCTATGACTTTTAGACGGTGTTGGTGAACGGATAATGTAAGAATTCCTTCTCTGCTTTTCCTTCTTCTTTTCTTTTAAAAATGTTTTAAAGATTTTCTTCCCTCTCTACCTCTTCTTTCACTTAACACTGCTAAGATGATCTGCAGTGAAGTTGAGATCTGGATAGTGGTTTTTATGGTGATGGTGCCAAGAAACTTTGTGAAACCAGCAGAGATGTTGCCAGAGCCGGCTGCTCACTACCCTGTGGTAACATGTTTAATGGTCATCCAGTTTCTGAAGCTGTAATTCAGTTAAGATTGCAGCTACTAAACCCTCCTCATGGCACCCCCTCCATCCCCTTGATGGAGCAGCAACCCTAACACAGACCACACATGTCCACAGGGAGACAAAAATTTGCAGTGGTGCCTGTGCCACCTTACAAGCTACCCATGGAGCAGTGCTCGGCTTTTTGGGCATTTTGTTGTTTCTTTTCGCTAAGGAAAAGGCTGAAGTCCACATGGAAGCTATTTAAATGAAATTCCTGTTCGTCTGGCTAAAGCAGCACCTGGTCTTTTGAAGCTGATGTTTTTTTTTGGGAAGAAAAAAGTAAAAAACAAAAACGTTGACCATAAAAGGGTCAGTAACCCTACAAGGCACTGAGCTGTTTGGAATGCCAGCAGGGAGGGGTGGAGACCTGCCTGCACCCATCTCTTGCACACTCTGTAACCCCTGGCTGGGACCAGGCTGGGCACTCAAATCTTTTTTATGGAAAGCAGGAGAACTTGGATCGTTTGGGGTTACTTTCTGAAACTGCTCCCAAAGGTCCAAGCCATCTGAAAAGTAAGACTTCAGACTACTGCCTGCAACCTTTCCTGCCAAGAGAGAAAATGAAGCTCTTTAGTCTTGTTTAGATGGAGTAAATTGTTGTGGTTTAGGTTTTGGTTTGCATGTGAAGATTGTGTATTTACTACAGCCTATTTCTATGAAATTAAATGCAAACATATTGAAACATCATCATCTGGAAAGAGGAAGGAAGATCCCTCAGCAGTTTGGTGGGCTGCAACTGGGACAGGGGAACTTTTGTCCCTTGCCTGTTTTTACCCCGGCCCAGGATATTGGCAAAACTGAAGCTGAATACCAGGGCCTGGTATTAGCTGACAGGATGCAGAAAGCTTTTGAGGATGCATGGAGCTAATCATCCTCTCTGATGAAGAGCTGCAGCCAAGGCATGGCTACAGTAAGTGACACCTCTTGTGATGGACTTCCAAACAGAAAATGTGGCCAGGGCAAGGATCCGTGCTGTGAGGACAGGCCAAACCAATGGGAAGTTGTTTAAATTGCAAAAAATTGCTGAAAGGGTTAGGAGAGTAAATGGCTTTATAGATTAAGTGAGCTTAATATACTGCAGGAGAAGAAACCTGTGAGAGCGCGAAATGATGGTGCAAGATGAAATTCAGATGCTAAAATACTGATTTATCCTATTCTGCAAACCATTAATATAAAATGTGTGGATACTGGAAATGCTGTTGGTTAATCTGCAGTGATGCTGCATGAGAATGTCAGTGAGGAGCACCACAGCTCCCCAGTGCATATTCCTTGGAGGATAGTATAGCATTCAAGTAGCGCCCCAAGTTCATGGGAATTTAAGTGAATGCTGAGGCAATAGGAAACCATTTGATTTTCTTTGGCAAGACAAACTGTTGAGCAGACATGAAACTAAATACCCTGTTGATGGGGGGAAAAAAAACTTCAGCGTTCTGCCAAATTTATATTTTCTTCAGTTAGTCTTTTTGCAAGAAAGGTATAAAGAAGGGATGGAAAGTTTAATTTGCAGATTAGAAATTCAATTTTTGCATGGTTAGGAGGCAAAAGACTTTCAGAGAAAGATATCTGCAAGTTTCGCAGTTTTTGCTTACATTGCTCATAACATTTCATACCCACACCATGTCAGTCATGATGTGAGGATGGAGTTTTTAAGGCACTCAGTTGCTCAATCAGGAGGCTAAATCTCAAGTAATCAATGAGTGCCTACTCAGGAAGTCACCTCCTCTGCATCCTGAATATGTAAATGTTGTTAACATAAAGAATGTAATCAAATGAGATGTGCAGACTGTTAATGGGAAAAAAGAGTTAATTTCTCAATTAAATTTATTCTAATGTTTTCATCTTTTCAGGTCAGCTACTAAACTGACTTGTCACTCTGAAGTGTTTATTTTTGTCATGAAAAAATGCAGTAAGAATAAATATAGAGCATATGAACTTAAAAGAACTCTTTTAAAAAATAGATCAAAGACAGAATTTAAAATATTTGATGTTGAGACTGGTTTAGAAATGTTAACCAGAAAGCATAAAACCAGGAGATTATTCTCTTATTTTCCTGCCTCATGTGTGGCTGGAGTACTGTGGGAAGGGGATTACTTACCAAGTGACAAGCCACGTATGAAAACGAGAGTTTTGGAGGATTTGTGCTTCTAGGAGTATGCATTATGTAATGCAGCGGTAAGGATGTTCAGCCTACATGCAGGAGGGTATATGGCACTGTTATGGCTGGACTTTCCTCCAGGCCCCTTTCAAGGGGCCTGTAGATCAGTATGCCCATGCAGAGCCTGGTCCTCAGAAAGAGATGCTATCTTGTAGCCCCTAAACCTGACCTGTGTCCTCTTAGCCCCTAATATGTTGTGTTCAGCACTTGAAAATCTTTTTTTTGAGATTTTTTAAGAAATCTTACACCAAAACCCCCCTCCTCTCCGTGGTTCCTGTTCTCGTAGCTTCTTAATCATTCTCCTCTGCCTTGGCTTCCTGAAAGGAGCCCATCTGCTCTCTCGCACTGGTTTCAGTCTGTGCTGAAACCGCAAAACTCAGATTAAGCTCTTCAAAAGGTTTACCAGGCTTCAGGAACTCCTGAAGCAAATCTGGGCCCGTTTTCATGCAAATCCAAATACCTTTTATGGTTTCGTTTCAACTTGACATTTTGATTTTGAGATTTTGAGTCGCTCAGACCCTACGGCTTTATGTGAAACCTAAAGGGCGTGAACTTACATGAACTGAAATGGAAAAATATTCAGATGAACCCACTGAAGACTGAAACTATGTTCCCACAACTGCACTTAATAAACCGCTCTGTTTTTCTCTTAATTGCAGAAGTGGCACGTACTGTTCCACAGTTAGGAGCTGCAGCAAGGCAGTTTCCAGTTTATGTATAATGGCTACATTAAACAGGGATCCTGGTAAATCATGGATGGTTTATACTCTTCTAACTGGGAAGTCAGTAGATACAACACCTTCTCCATCTCAGCGGGACCTGAGCAGTGAGGAAAATCAATGTTTTCCCGTCCCAGGGTATGATGGCACGGGGGTGATGCAGTGTTTATTGTCACAGTAGGTCACTCACTGCCACTTCCAGGAAAACTGTGGCGTGTCCTCTACCTCAGCACGGCTGAGAGCAGCGCCAGGTCAGCCCAGCTCCAGTTGTGGTGTGGATGTCCTGTCACTGCTCTGGCTGAATGTCTCCAGCGTCAGTTCTTTTTTGTTTTTTCCAACATGGGGTGGCTGTGCTGCCTGGCCACAGGTGGCCCAGTACAGGCCACCAACTCTCTGCCAAATTCCCTGGGTGACCAGGTCACCACCTCCAACCCCAACAGTCCTAGAACACGTGTTGCTGAAGGCAACTGGAGGCACCAAGGCACTTGTGTCCTCTGCCCTCGCTGCCTGCCTTGCCAAGGGCTAGGAGCCCGTGGGGTTTGTCGGATGGGGACGGGAACAGGAGGAGAAAGTAGGAGGTACTCCTTGATTAAGGTACAGGCAGAGCAGCTGACAAGAGGGAGCAGCGCATGCTCCTGGCAAGCTTTAGCAAATAATCAGGGACCTGATGCTTTTGTAGTAGCCCACTTGACCCAAACCTGGCTACTCTATGGAAAGAGCAGGATCCGTAGCAAAACTTCCTTCTCAGCTGTGATGACAGGCTGTGCAGTGTTTTCAAATCCATTTGGGTCTTTCCAGGAGGACAAGTTCGTGTCACTTTCCAGCCTGAGCAGCTGAGCATGGCACTGGGGAATTGCATGAGATGCAGATGGTGGAATGAAATGCAGCTTGCAGGGCTTTGGTGCCCTGTGCTGTCACAATATCTTCTTGGACATCGGAAACAGTGTCAGGATCTGCAACACGCATTGCACACCCCATGTTACAGGTCCCACTACTCAAAAATTGCAAGGTCCTAGTACCACAAAATGTTTTAGAAACTACAAATATTTTTATGAAATTCTAGTTCTTGAGTTTTTCTCTGCAAGTCTGAATGATAGCAACTTTTTTTTCCACCCCAATCTTAATTCAACTTGTCAGCCTGATGTATCCATTGAGGTTTTGGAACTGGTTCTTCAAGGAAGCCTCCAGACAAGGGGAACTGGCAGCACTTGGCAACCCAAAAGTCTGATCTGTCCTTTTGCTAGACCCGCTGTTGGACAGGAAAGTCCTCCCTGGGTGCTGCAGTGCACAGCACTGCTATCTCTCCCATGCCAAAAGGCAGAGGGTTTTTGAAGGCTTTCTTAACACTTAAAGTTGTGATGTTGTGATGAACCTCTTTTTTTCGTGGCCTCCATGGTCCAAAATGCTTTCCCTGCCAGACGGGACAAAGCCAGGTACTCCCACAGGAGAAGTAGGAGCAGAGTCAGACCTGTAGGGAGTGTAAGCCGAGTCCAGGTGGCTGTCCTTGCTTCTGGGATTAGTCCTGCCCAGGGACTCTGCTCTGCCTCTGTCCCTCAGGTTTAAAGCCCAAGAGGATAAGGTAGGGCCCATTAAATAAAACAACTGGTATTTGTGGGCTCTTACTTCTCTTTTCTTAAAAGACCCCAAACCTTATTAGCATAGCTGTTCTTAATGTTCCAACAGGGAAACCCCAGAGCCAGTGACACCTCCATGTACAGGCAGATGGTGGCATGTGACCTTTCAGCACCATGTCCCCCTTGAGATGTTACTGACTAAAGAGTGTGGAAAAACCTCTGTGGGAGGCATGGCTGTGAACGACTCTGCTCAACATCTGCGTTTTTTTTTGGTTTTTTTTTTTTTAAGAAAGCATGTGTGTGGAAGTGAAGGCCTGCCATTTCAAAGGCTGGCTCTGATTTTGTAGGTTGGTGTCTATGGGAGAAGCAAGACAATCCACACCTAAGAAAATGAAGGCCTTTGAAATGAAGCTTTCAAACCCATCAGTTAAGACTTTTTATGTTAATTAAAAGATTAATATAATTGATTTAAAGAGCATGCACATCGCGGTAGCCTATTAGGGATGTGCTATCTGCAGTTTACATATCGTTTACTCACTGAAATATCATATACATAGTGAGAGAAGAAGGTGAGGTTAGTCATGGGTGGAGTGGAGCAAGTTGTCCTCGTTTAGTTATCTTGTGGTAAAAAACACAACTACCTTATCTCCTTTAGGATTTTACTACGAACTTGCTAAAGCTTGGTAACTAGCTTGTTTTTGTGTTCTCTTTCTATCTTCCTTCATCAACAACTTCTGCACTAGAGGCTTTGTTTCTGAGAGTTACCTGACTTCTACAATCACGTTTTGATCACACTAGGCTATTGCTAGGCTGGCTGCTTCAGAGTCACAACAGCTAGTAATGGACAGAAGGACTAAGTGACTTTCCCAGGGTGACAGGGGAAACCAAGCTGGAAATTGAACTCAGGCAGTCTCAGTTAAGTTTTTTACTTAGAAGATGAGCTTTTTTTTTAATCTTTCCACATCACTCTCTGAGGCCGTTTTCTCTGGGCCAACATTTCTCTGGTTAATCCACCACTCCTTTCTTCGGGCTGTCATCACTCTAATGCCAGTCTACAGTGTTCCCCAGAAAACACACATTTTTTTAATAGATGGGTTAAAAAGATCAGTCTTCCATGGTGTGCAGACAAAACTACTGACCAGTGTCTCTCCAGGCAGTTTCTTAGCTTTACTTTGAACAGACCGCTTTCTTTCTAAGAGATTTACAGACTTCTCATGGATGGATAAGACAGGAAGGGCTGTACTTGTTTTACTTTCTGGCAGACATGTAAGAAAGAGTGAGCTTCCTTAGGAATTTTTACCAGTCTTTTGCTCCTATTTCTATGCTCAACTCCTATGCTGAAAATGTCTTGTATCAAGAATTATTTGTCTGCAAGAAAGCATAGAGAGAATTTATTGGATGATCATGGTTTTTTTACTGTTCAAATCTTCCTCTGGAGAAGACAGCCATTAACCTTGGCTACTCCTTCTTTAGGAAATATCAACTTGTTCTTCAAAGTTGCACTGCATTCTGGAACCTTGGTAAAGGATCAAAGCACCTCTGAACAGTTAGGGCCAACACATGGCAAGTAGCAGAAACTATGAGGATTTTAGATGTGCCTCGTTGTCATCACTAATGCCACAGTCATTGCCTTTTGCCATGGCCAGGCTGGTAACACCTTGGAAGTCATTGAGGTGATTTCTGGCAGAGGAGTGTCTGTTAAGGATCAGCCCATTTGTTGGGTTCAATTTAAATAGGTCAGCAGAACAGACAATTTGATTTTTCTTTTTCTTTAACCAGAACTTACTGTGTTTTCCACAGGTTCCTCAGGTTGAACACGCTATGGTTTTGCAAGTGGAAAAAGTGGTACTTGGCAGTTGTGGGTGTCTCACGCTTTTCTTTGGGTGGCTGAGCCTTATGAGGTTAATTTTTTTTAAACTGAAGCCACTAGTAATATTTCCTGACTTGTTTTACCATCAAATTGCAGAGGTGTAGTTGTTTAAAAAGCAACTAAAAAGATTATTTTAAGTGTTGTGTATGTAAAATACCATCTGATCATTTTGCATTGGCATGAATCGTTGCAAAAAGGTGGAAAACAGTGCAACATTGGCCCATTTGAAGTGTTCTGCCTTTTTACGAAGCCTTTTATTAACACTTGGCTGGAGCTTTGTATCTGCTTGGTAATGACAGGTAATTTGTATAATGAGAAGTCTGCTGGACCTCAGAGTGACGAGTCAGGATGGGTTCTGCTGCCAAATGAACCAAGTGGCTCCCAGGAGGGTGGCCAGAGGGAATGGCTGCCTAGGGCTGTTTGAGGAGGACATGTAATGAGCTAGGGAATATGGCTCCTGTGTTTCTTTCTGGGAATTTAGAAATAATGGTGAATAAGTGTTGAAAAACGAAGTCCATGTACTCTTCTTAAAACAGAATGCACAATTTAAACTCTTGGTTCATCATAACTTTGTTTTGAGAGGTAAGATGTTATCCTTTGGAGGCTTTGGTCTGCTCAAAGCAATGCTACACTTCTGAGTGATGCTTTATCCACAGAAGAGGCCAAGTGGTGTACTTCTCAACAGTGGTCAGAAAGCTTAAAGAATGTTTAGATTTGAAATCAGACCACGTCTGCACACACTGGATGGGTTTCTGTTTGACATTTAATTGTGTAGGGGTAAGAGATGGAAAACTAAAACCTTCGAAAATGGAAAATGAAAAATTTCAGACAGCAGTGGAAAGCATGTATCAGCTGAAACAGAGAAAAGCATTTGGCTTCACATCGAGTTGACAAAAACTGCTTATTTGCGACACCCACTGAGTCTCATTTCTCCCTCCACCTGAGTACTTCAGTTTTCACTAACTGGCTGTTTGCAAAGGAGTGGAACTCCCTTAGCTTTACGTGTTACATACCCAGGCCTATTTACCTGCCAACAGCTGTCCCGTATTACCAAGGAACCCAGTCTTTTATTTCAATGCAAGTGTTAGCACAAGTTTGAAAAACCATATGGATGGTGTGGACTTACATAACTATTAATTTTTCAGAAAAAAAATAGGGTTTTTGTTTGTTTGTTTGTTTTTTAAGGTCTGGCACTGGATGTGATTTCTTTTCCCTGATTTACACAAGTACCTCTGGCTCAAGTTTCTAGCCATTACTTTTCTAGGGGATGAATGTGGAGGAGAGAAATCATACAGTTACTGCTTTAAGGCTGATGGCTGTGCTGCAGTTGCCGAGCATGATGTGGGATGGTTATCAGTCTGAGGTAGGTTCTGACAGCCAGTTGTATCCCCTCCATGATCTATGGCACCCACAGACCCCTCAAAATACTGGTGGCAGCAATGGCCTCTTCAGAATTAATGTTCCTCAAGGAAAACTGATCTGAAAGCAGCTCCATTCCCTGCAAGGCAGAAGGACCACCCATGGCTTCAAACACTGCCAATGGATTTGATGTGTTCATGTTGTTCCAGTGGCTTGGTTATAATTCTGGCCCTCCTGGTTAGGTACCTCTGTTCCCAGGCATGGAGGCAGAAGCTCAGCCACCACTGTGTTGTAGCCTTCAAACCCCTAGTAACAAAAAAGTTCCTGCAGAATAAATCTTTTCCTGCTTTTGATTATAGCCCAAACCAACTCCACTGACCCACTCTGCCGTACAGGTACGTACCTACCAAGCGCTTGCTACTGGGTCGTAACATGATTCTCCATAACACACTTCCAGAGCAGCTGAAACCTGGTTTCCTACAACTCTGTGTCTTGTGGCTTGCTGCGTTGGGCACAGGGTGGAGTAGGCACCTGTGTTGGAGAGAACCATCCTGGAGACCAGCTGCCTGGGCAAGGATGCCTCCATGCTGTTTCCTCCAGTCAGGGGAACCTGGAGGACTCTGCTCTCCCTCCTGTCACCAGCTGCTGCCTTGAGAAACTTCTGGGAAATGGCTGTCTTTGAAAGCTTGATGTTGGTGAAATTGGGCTATATTTGGTGATGGGGCAGTAGGAGGATGGATGGGAAAAGACGTGTGAAGGGATCCAGAGGCAGCTTATGACTGCATAAACCTCATTTCCTTAGAAAATTAAATGAAAAATGCAATAGAATTTTTTTGGGGGGTTTTNTTTTTTTTTTTTTCTGGCTGTGTAAGCCATCTCTGTTTATAACAGCGTACAATTTTGTCCCTACCAGCACAATCTGAATTTGTAAGCTGCTCACCTCTAATTTCTCAGTGATGACAGTCTGCTCAGGGGACCACATTCAGAAACCAGGTGGCTACCACTGGAGTTTCAGAGAGGGGAGCTGTGCTGGCCTCGCGAGCCAGGGCTGGCTCCCCTCTGCTGCAGAAGGTCCTCATGTCAGTGTCCTACAGCAAGGCTATCCATGAGCCAGGCAGATGGAGAGGGACAGAGCTGCCAGTGATAAGCTGGATGCAGACACCGGACTCGAGCAAAACCAAACTTTGTTCCACTGCTTCACAAAGCACCTGGAAGCTGATATATAGGCAAGTCTTGAGAGTTTTCTTGCTGCCGAGCCCTCAGCATGCTTCTTCGGTCGACCACATCACTTCACGTAAATAAGAGGTGGTGATCTTTATCTCTTGAAATTGTTTCAATAGCAAAGCACCTGTTGTTGAAGCAATGGCAAGATGGGACCGAAAAGTTAGTGGGGAGTTAGCCACAGCGTCCCCCACATGCCAGTGTCGTGGTGGAATGCCAGTGGTGTCGCTGGGAAGGGGCAAGGGTGAGAAGAGGCCAGGCTTACAGGAAGAGGCTATTGCTCCAGGCAGGTTGGGTGTTGTTTACCTGCATGTTTAGCAATCTGTCTTTCATTCAGATGAATTCCTGGATCTGTGCGTGGCTGCAAACATTTTATTTCTGTGGTCAGCAGATGCTATCACTTATCAATAATTATTCATATTTCTCCTTTCAGAATGCCTCAGTCAAAAATTGCAAAAGCAGAAATAATGCCGGTGTGAAAAAACTATTTTAATGAAATATAAAGAGTTGAGCAAAACTGTTTGCAAACAACTGTAGGGCTAAAAGCTGTTTTCAGATCCCTGTGGTGGAAGAAACTGAACGACAAACACATTCTTGGAAATCAGGACTGTCTCACAAATGAACTGCAGACAGCTAAATATTTGCAAAATACTTTCTTTCATTCTTTTCAGTAATTAAATTCAAGAGTCTCTAGTGCCCTGCTTCATACAACAGCCGTGAGCCAAGCTCCATCAGCACTTTTAAAGGATTTTTTAAGGCTTGGGATCCTATGATTTTAATTTAGCAAAAGAACCAAAACGTGTATTTCTTGTGGCTTGGTCACTTAGCATGGGTGCCTCAGGCTTGTGTAACGGTGCTTTCACTACTACAGGAGCTCCTACACCAGCTGATGTTTAACTGAATCAGTAGAGCTATACTCCTCAGCCAGCAGTTACCTACACCATAGACTCTGCAGCATCACATGAATTTTGCTGCTGGAGGCAGGGAAATAGTCCAGCACAATGTTTTCAGCAAGGAAATAGGTCTTTGCATCTTCATTTCCTTGTTCCCAGAAAAACAACCAAAGGGCTATTCTCATTTCTCTGTCTTAGGAGACCGAAGTTTCAAGTAGAATAAAAGAATACTTCCTGATAGAAAAAATGCCTTCCTCTACGGCCCAAGTTCACTCATCTTCTTGAGACTGTTGTTGAAAGTGACAGTTTACACACTTAAATTCAATGCTCTCACTGAAAGCTTTTGCAGAATGACTGAGGCCACGTAAAACACGATGTTAACAAGCTTTTCTTTGCTGTGGAGGCCACTGGAAATCTTGCTCACCACCATATTTCAGCTACCAAAACACCAAAGCATCCAGAGCGCTGTCACCAGCTGTGCCTCACCAGTGGTGAGTATGATGTGTAAATTTTACATATTTTGATCTGTAAGTTATTTCACACCACCTCATCTGATTTTCAACCTTCCTTGCCCCTTTTCCCTCTGGAAGGCAGTTGTCCAGGCTGTTGGGCTGTGTAACAAGGATCACTTTGTCCGGCTCTCTCTGGATTAGGACTGGCATGAGGTGGAGCAGAGTAGGCTGGAACAAGGTCAGTAGCTTGCTCCAAATGCAGTTGTTTTTCTTGTAAACTAGGGAAATATCGAGGGAGTTGGGCTCACTAGTGCTGCCCATCAGATATGATTCCTTTGATGTACACAGAACAGTGCTAATCTACCCGAGGATCAGACATGGGGGTCTCTCTTCAGTGGAACAATAATCCCATTAGTTCATGCTGCTGATACCTATGTTGTGGGCTAATCTCACCTCCTGTGAGACAGCCAGTGCTATGAATATTTCATTGTGGTTCTTTTTCCCTGCCTTGTTACCTTTTAACAGGGGATAATGGCGTAGGTTAGATACTTTTGTTCAAGATTTCTTGTGTGCACCATTAAGCTTGTGTAGCGGTTGATTTGGGGTTTTTAGCTTTGTGTAATCCACATCCATTTTATTTTCCTCCTGTGAAAGCTCAATTGGCTAGAGCAGAGCAAGAAAAGATATTTGGATATCATTGCTTAGGAAAATAAATGACATTGCAAAACTCCTGCAGTTATGATTGGAATGAAATATTTTCAGTTTTCACACTTCTGTTCTCCTTTAGAAAAAACCCCAGCAACTGCCATTAACATCACCCTGAGTTGTGTCAAGGAGAACAGGCGAATGTGCTCCTCAGCATAAAATACGCTGATGCTAACCATGATTTTCCACAGGGAAGAATAAGATCAGGTTTTGGGGAAAGTAATTGGAAAAGCCTCCCAGATTTTCTCTTTCCTTTTTCCTGCTGAGAATCCAGGCCATAAACCAAAAGTACTGTTTGTTCTCAGGCTAAATAGAAAGTTCCCGGAGGGCAACTGATTTTGGACCTTATAGTTGTACACTCATCCTTATCGCATCCTGGTGGAAAGTAGGGGTATAAAAGAAAATAATAACTGAAACTGGAGAAAGTTTATTGGGCGAGAGCTGCTCTATCAAAAGACGTCGTAGCCTGGGAGCCACGATGAGAAGCGCAGCCTAGATAGCACCTCATCTTTCCCTCCATCTGTCTGTCTGCTTGTCTGAAAGGCATTTGGGATCCAGGCTGGCTGGATCCTGGTGCTGATCTTTGTGTCTGAGCCCCTTCAGTGTGTGCTGCCATCGGTGGCTGAGGCAGCCCTGGAGAACTCATCGCTTTCTGGTGAAGAGCCAGGTGCCCTGGCTGCATTTCCATGTGGGGCTAAGGATGGTATGTGCACTTCTCCAGCATGGATGTTGCAACACCTCCAGCATCACAGGGAGGAGTAGACGTGCTGGAAAGTCTAAGCCATGCCCTGTGCCTTCTGCCTCCATTGCTGAGGAGAGATGAAGCGCAAAATAATCAAGACCCTGCAGGCTGAATCACACCAGCTTGCAAGGAAATGAGGAGGGAGTGAGGCTCTATTTTAAATGTATTTATTTAATGTATCCCAACACATGCTGAATTTATCCTTTTTACTGGGGAAACCCAATAGGAAGGCATGTGAGGGAGTATCACGGAGTTGTTTCCTCCAGGCATGGTGCCTGTCTACCTGGTAGGGAGACGTGGCATGGCTGGAGGGATCACTGCCTGGTTCCTCACCTCCGTGGCATCCACTTGGGGAGCAAGGGGAAGAGAGATCGATTCAGCTGTGCCCATGCCATTTTTGGGAGGGAAAACTAGTCTGGGTAGTGTGGAGTGAAAGGAATATGGAGGGGTGTGGGTCTTGACAGAGGGAGGATGCACTTCTGGAGCACCAGATCTTGCAGCACTTCTCCTGGTAGCTAATGCTGGCATTGCCTCCAGTGTCTGACCTTTTGGGCCTTTCAGTCTCCTTTTGTCCCTGCTTTACAACTACTGCTCAGCAATGAGAATGATCTAAGCTCCTTTTGTGGTAGCTGCTATTGCGAAGGGATGAGCTGAAGGAAGAAAGAGGTTTAGGTTTATTGATCAGTGGGAGGATGCCATAACAACTGCCTATGCCACCGAGCTGGAAAAAAAAAGACAATGATCAACTTGATTACCAGATGAGGGCTTTTTCTGAATAGAGGCAGGGAAGTATTGGTACATTTCTACAGGCATTCTTCAATGAAATGTTTCATATAGCTTTGGTTACCCATGCTCCAGAATGATGAATTAATTAAATGGGAACAGGTGTCACTCGCAAGAGAACATGTCTGCCTTTTGAAAAACCATGAAAAGAAGTCACTTTCTGGAACTGGAGACATCGCTGATGGTGCTTTATAAACATACTTTTGGGAACAGGAAGAGGGCAAAAATAACAGAGGGAGAATAAGTAATGACACTACTGGCATAAACCCAATAGGCTTGAAATTAGTAAAAAAAAAATTAGTAAAAAGACTGAAGTTCTGGATCAGTGTCTCAAGCACTGTAATGTGGGCAAGGACCTAAATCCTTTTTAAAATGGAGTTATTCAAGTGATTATGCAGCAGCAGAAGAAAATGTTTAGTAAGAACAAAGTGTGTCCTCAGATAACCGTAAACTAGCATGTCCAAAGAGTCTGGAAAGGAGACTAGATCACTGTTCACGTTGCCCTGTATGGGCATCCATGGAATGTTCAAGGCCCGGCTGGATGGGGCTTTGAGCAACCTGCTCTAGTGGGAGGTGACTCTGCCCATGGCAGAGGGGGTTGGAACTAGATGATTTTTAAGGTCTTCCAACCCAAACCATGGTATGATTCTATGATAAACCCGTGCTCACGTGTTCCTGCAGCAGAGATGCAGGAACCAGGGAGAAAAACCTTTCCGTTCCCTGTGACAGTACCCTGGATGTTGGCTACAGATAGATGGTAGCAGGATGTACAGTGAATTGAAAAACTGGTCCTGCCCAGCTCTCTGGTGGAGGGATGGTGCACCCTGTTTGCATCCTTGAAATTAGTCTCTGTATTTAGAGCTGAACAGGAAATTTCCTACAAGTCAAGCGAGTAGGGCTTCCTTCCTGCCCTCAGCCCATGGGGGTAGGGCATGATCTGCTAACAAGGTCTGAATGTGAGCTCTTAGTGGCAGCCGCCTTCTACCACCAGTAGAGGGAAAGATGCATTTTTTGGGGGTGACTCATCTGGCCAATTTTACACATTTGTATTGGGACGAGACATAAAGAGTGCCCCAAAACTACATTTCCCTGTTTGTTGCCCACACTGGGAGTTGAGATGGGTAGTTACATGCCAGAAGAATCCTTTTGTCCTGAGGACAGGGTACGGCAAGGAGAAGAAAGGAGTTTTTTTCTCAGAATAGCTGCTCTGATGAGTTTTCCCAGGGAAACAAACATTTGTTTAAGATGGGAGGAATTAAGTTCTTCGAATCATCACTTTCCTTGGCTATTTAAAACTTTCATCAAATCTCGCCTCATCAGTCCCTGACTTTGATGGACATCAGGGAGGGCTTTACCACCAACCTTTATGGAAGGAGAACTGAGCTAACATGAAAGTTCGCTGTGTGTATGTGTGTCTGCATGTGGTTAGCATTGCAAAACAAGACAACAAGGCTTGCAGCTTTCCTGAGATACACTCATTTGCATCCTGATGTGCTGCCCAATTACTACAGGGTCCCTTTACGGCACTTTCCTTTTCAGGTTGTGGTGGATCTTACACATGTGAATGTTTATTTGTGTGTACGTGACATGTATGTGTAAGCCTTTACTGTGGTATGGGAAGAGGAAATGTATTTTGTTTGCTCATTTAAAGAGAGGAGTGTTGTTTTGTTGTTTGGGTTTTTTTTTCTCATAGGAAGTAATCTTGCTTTGCAAGCATATTACTTGCAAGTATGTATGCTGGAAATGTTTATACTTCACTTCAAGAAAGTAAGCTACTTAGAATATAATATCAGTTATACAACACCTGCATGACTGCATTGTCACTTGAACTGATGTGGAAATTACTTTAAAAGACATCTTTGTCTTCTGCAGCAATAACTTGCTTTCTGAGGTATCTGAGAGATCCAAGACTGTTCTGACACCAGTGAAGCTGAGAGCAACTGAAGTGGAAACAAGTTGATTACTTATATCTCAATTACAGCAGTGAGATAGAATTATGAATTAAAGCAACCTGAAAGCCTCCTGAAGTTCTTTCATTGTTTCTTTGTGTTACTCTCCTATCTCTTCTGGAATAGCAGTAAGCTGTGATATTAGGAAGCTGGTGGAAAGTGATCTCAGTCAATATGTTAGATGTGAACCTGTGGAGACACAGGCTGGCACATCACATATTTCTGTTGGGATGCAAGTCAGAGAAAGCAGAATAATCCCCTGAGTGACACTGTGTCCGGGCAAGTGTGGGGGGTTATGCTTCTGCCCAGCTGTTAAAGTGTTCTGTTCTACCAGAAAACCCTTCCTTATTTTAGTGTGCTTGTTTTGTCTTGTGTAATGTGGCCTGCCAAGCCTGCCTTTGTAAACAATCTGCATCTGTGAATGAACTCCATCCTTAAGTTGCTGAGGTGCCAGTTGTTTCCCCAGAGAAATTACTCTCTTAGCATTGCTGACTGACAGCTCCATCCACAGTGTCTGAACATGTTTGAACTGGATTGTAGGGGGCTCATCTTGGGGAAGGCTGGGTGGAGGGATAGAAAAGCAAAGTTTCCATCCCAGCTGGTGGTAGTCAAAACAAAAAACTCAGCTTTGATTTATAGCCACAGTTACAGCTGCTGTTGTTAGCAAAAGAAATATATTCAGCCCCTACAATTTGAGATTAGGATAAAAGCCATTCTTTCAGCAGATTTTTGTGTGGAAGTAAGATGGAAAACCGCATGTTTCTAAGAAGCAGCTGCTGCATGCTCTTTGGGACAGCACAGCCCTGCCATCCCACCTGGAGCACACATCAGCAATTCTCAAGCTATGTGGCCTTTTACAGGTCAGGGAGATGTAGTCTCTTGTGCCAGCTTTCCTTCAGCAAACCTGGGCACTGGTGGCAATGCCTCCCCACTCCCAGGCTTCTCACCCAGGATTTTTCTGCCAAAAAAGTTCACTTGGCTGATGGAGGTCTGGGATCCTGTTCAACTCTTCAGCAGCACAGTGGCAGAAATGGGGCAACCAAGGCTCAAAACAGTTTCTGGAGACTCATACAGCTGGGAGAAACAAATCCTGAATGTCTACTGAGGTAGAATGCTACTGCTCTTCAGAGATGTCATTTTTGCCTGGTGGTCCTCAGCTTCTCAGCCCATCCAGACCTGTTTCAAGGTCCTTCTGCCTGGGGTGAGCCTCTCGTGTCAGGAAACTGCTCGTCTTCAATAACCTTCTCCCTCTTCTTTGAATTAGGGTTCAGGATGAGAAAACATATCCTCCAGAGAGATCTTTACTGAGAATTTGTTCTTTTTCTTACCTCAGTCTGTTTGGCCTCTCTCATAGTTGGCTCAGCTAAGGCAGTCTGCGCTCCACCACTGGCATCCTCAGGATAAAACACTGCTGCCAGGACTAAGTTGCTTTATGCCTCTAATGGAGTTTTACACTCTGATCTGGAAGTTAAATTGTAAAGCAAACATTACAGTGAAGGTTATAATAACATGTTGGAGGTTTCAGTTTGACATAGACCCATCTGTGCTGTTTGTCACATGATCATCTAATCTTCCAACTTCCACCTACAATCGCATCAAATTGATTTAACTGTTTTGATTGCTTTTGAAACAATACAGCCATTGTGTAAGAATCTGGGTGTGTGTGAACTGACACTTCCTGAGCTCTTGAAGCAAGGAGCAGAAAAAGAGAAGGTTTATAGAAACAACCTTGGTGAAGCCTTCTGTGGTTCAACCAGCAGAGCTGTGTGTGCCGAACAATGAGATACATTGTGAGTACCAGAAAGTGCGGTAAAATACTGTCTAGCAAGGTATTGTCGCTGTCATTTCATACCCTATTAGCTCTTGTCCAGCTGGTTCAAGAGGATATGAAAGCAGAAGGCAGAAGAAAGTAGAAAGCTTCTACTCAGGATGGTTTTGGGCTGCCATTCACCCAGTGTGGAGTGGATGCGTACAGGAGACTTGACTGCCACTATATCCCACTTAGAGTCTGCTCCCGAGGCTCAAGTGAGTGGCTGCTGCAGGAGATGGGACCCCAGTGAGGCCTCTCACGCACTTCTTAGCCCTGCATAGGCTGCATTTACACTACATCAGCTGGCATGCCCATGTGCCCACACAGTGCTGGGCTGCTCCTGTGCTGGCATCTCTCAGCCCTGTGACCAGCGAGCAGGAGGGTGAGTGAGAAACCACCCTTTGCTGCCACCAAGGAGACTCCAGTACTCTTCTGGTGGGACTTATCTGACCAGGTTGCGACCTGTTGCCTCTATTGCAGTTAATTACAATGCTTGTAAAACTTGCAGCCTTCCTCTTTGCTTCCCACTGTTAACAGGTGAAGCAAGTTGCTATTTATAACTGCTTTCATGGACTTCCTTGCCAAAGGCTTACTATGTTTGTTGCAGACACAGACCAGGCAGTGGGGATGAAAGTTACACTTCTTTTGCTGTGTTTTTAGCCTTAGCTTCTCACCTTTCTTCTTACTGAGCTATTGCGCAATGCAATTTTTGGACTAAAGTATACATGGGGTGAGGAATTGATCAGCACAGCCTCTTGCCTCTGTTATCGTACATGCCAAATAAATAGGCCTATAAACTAATCTAGTTCAGTCAGATAGATCTGCTTTAAAAACAAATCCAAGTGTAACAGAAGTTCATCTGGACCATTTTGGCAGCAGTGGGTTAGAAGCCAGTTCTGTTGGCTGTTGTGTTGGCAGGGTGGAAGGGAGAGGCTCTGCTCTCAGCTCAGCCATGGCTGGAGCAGCATGACTCACAGAATCACAGAATGATATGGGGTTGGAAGGGACCTCTGAAGATCATATAGTCCAATTCTCCTGCCAAAGAAGGTCAACCTAGAACAGGTTGCACGGACACGTGTCCAAGTATGTTTTGAAAGTCCCAGAGACGGAGACTTCACCATCTCTCTGGGCAGCTTGTTCCAGTGCTCTGCCACTCTCAAAGTGAAGAAGTTCCTCTTAATGTTTAGATCAAACTTCTTATTAAAAGTTTATGCCCATTTCTTCTTGTCTTGTCTCTGGGCACCACTGAGAAGTCTGACCCCTTCCTCTTGACACTCACCCATTAAGTATTTATAGGTGTTGATCAGATGCCCCTTCAGTCTTCTCTTTTCCAGACTGAAAAGACCCAAGTGCCTAAGTCTTTCCTTGTAAGAGAGATGCACCAGGTCCCTAATTATCTTTGTAGTCCTCTGCTGTATCCTCTCCAGCAGTTCCCTGTTCTTCTTGAACTGGGGATCCCAGAACTGGGCACAGTGCTCCAGATGGGGCCTTACCAGGGCAGAGTAGAGGGGCAGGATCACCTCCCTCGACCTGCTGGTCACACTCTTCCTGATGCACCCCAGGATGCCGTTGGCCCTTTTGGCCACAAGGGCACATTGCTGGCTCATGGTTATCCTGTAGTCCACCAGGACTCCCAGCTCTTTTTCCTCAGAGCTGCTCTCCAAATGGTCAACCCCCAACCTGTACTCGTGCATGGGGTTAATACTCCCCAGGTGCAGCATTCGACACTTGCCCTTGTAGAATTTCATCAGGTTCCTCTCTGCCCAACACTCCAGCCTGTCCAAGCAGGAGAGTCTCCACTCTTTCTTTTAGCCCTGACAGCTGGCCTGCAGCAAGCATCACTGAGTGACATATGCTGATGCAAGAGGTTGGATGAAAGTTGTGTTGGAATGGTTTTGTAGGCTCTGATGATATCTAGTCACCTGACAAGCCACTTCTACACTCCTTGGGTGTGCTTCAGAGGGAAAAAGGAGAGTTCTGCTTTGTTGGAGGCATGTTCAGTGGTAAACCTGCCAGCTGTGGGAAAGGTGGTGAGAAGAGAGAATGTGCTTCATTAGGGAAAACCTGCCTGATGATGGGCCATAGGCTCTCCGAAGCACCCTGCTCCAAGTTACGGTGCCTTTGGTGAAGAGACTAGACCCAGTGTTTCCAAACTCCCACGTGCCCCCATCTCCTTAGTGTGGCACCTCTGCCAGTGCTCCCACATCACTATTGCATGAGCCTTCCCCTCAAAACTTGCCACATTTGGGGCTAACACCACTGGAAGCTCCTGTGAGAGGGTGAATAATGGGCACATGCTGACAGTCAACAACTCTGGTGCAATTTGGAAACCCTGCTGCCTGAGGGACATATGTAACTCCAGGCTTTTCCCCTTAGGCCCTTCAGCTTGTAGGTATATAATTTTTGTAATGGAACTGCCGGTCTTCTATTAAATGACTGATGGTGACTGAAATACCTAAAGTTTAGCAGTCTGGGGTGGTAGGTATTTTCCAGATGACCATATAACTTCTGCCTCAGCCTGGCCTCAACTGGTCAGGCACCCTGATGGAGTGGGAGAGCTGGTGGCAGGTTCTTGCACAAATCCCTAGAGATCAGTGTTGGCCCTGTGGGTTTTGTGCCTCTGCAAAACTGGGTCAGCTCCCAAGTCTAAGCCCGAGCTTCAGCTCTGGAAACAACACTGTATGCTTGGACTTAGGCAGGCAGGTTCTCTACAGGCTCCTGGGTCAGCATAGATGTTGATGATCATGACAGAGCTCAAATTCTCTACTGACTCCCAAATGGGACTTCCTATTCCAGTTTGGGGGTTAGAGGTGCTGTTGAAATGAACAGGACAATTTTGGTTGGGTTGTTTGTTTTAAACTCGCTTTTGCAAAGCTGCAGTTTCCCCTTTGTGATAGTTGGGTGGATAGCATTTATGGTTTCAACCAACAGAAAAAAAACTTTACCGCACTCAAGCACAAATAACGAAGAGCTTACCCAGGGCGTGATCAGACCTGTGACTGTGAATAATATAAGCTAGAATGCTATATATATAGGTTAGAGTGATAAACAATGCAAACCAAAGACAACCAAAATATCTGATGAACTAAATAAGCAGATCTCAGCCAGAATCTAGATAGCATCGCTGAGTCCCAAGCAGTGCCTTTAGTCCCAGACCCTTTTTTCTCCTTTTGCTGCCAATGTGGTGTGACCTAGTTCTGGGAGGAGAGGGAAGGAAGGAAGACCTGTGTCCCCTCCCTTCACAGTCTTTTTACTCCTCTGAGCCGGAGGAGGATGACTGCTTCCATCTCCCACCACCTGTGGAGAACGGTGGCAGGAGAAGGGTGGTGACGGGTCAGGGCAGGCCAGGGTGAGGAGTCAGGGCGGCTGTGGAGTTCTGTCACCTGGTGCCCAGGCTGGCTCTCAGAAGGCTGGAGACAATGGGGGAGCCGAAACCTGCTGCTTTCCCCCTTGCTGAGTCCCTGCTGGGTTTTGTGGCGAGCGTGGTGTATCAGGGAGGCTGTCTCCCTGTGTGACTGTCCCCTTGCAAGCACAGATATGTGCTGGCACCATGTGGAATAGGGCACATCTCTAGCGTGGCCCTGTTCACATCAGCGTCACAAACCTGGCCACCTTCAGACCTGCTTGGCTGCCCCATACACAGCCACCACTGGCGTCCTGATCCCAGTGTCCCTTGCTGGTTGCTTTCTCCCATTAACTCTTCTTCTCTGTCCTGTGGTAAGTAAGCATACTTATCTTGTACATCTGCTTCTCCTGGTCACTTTGGGATTTTGTGCAATTTAGCCCATATCCAAAGGATTTTGAAAGGTTGTGAGTGCACAAGGACCTTCTGTTGTCCCTCAGCTACAGCCTCCCCAGACACTAACCATGTGCTGGGTGCAGCTGCTGTCTTTAAAAAATAGGCTGGCCACCTGCAGATGAACATTCATGTTGGGGTGTAGAAGAAATCAGTGAGATCCTCACACACAGTAGGATCCTCTGCTTTGCCCTTTTGTACAGACATTTCCTTGTTTGTGCATATTTGGGTAACTGTCCTGGACCAGTGGTGATGCCATGCAGCATGTTTATGAACACCTCCCATTCACATGAGTGGCATTCAATCAGGAAACAGAAGGCATAGTGGGCAATTTAGATAATCAGGTCAAAATGTGAATTGTCTGTATGTCATTAAAAACACGTATAAACAGCCCAAAGACTATAGATGTTTTTCAAAGGAATTATTATTGCTTTGTATTTCTGAGTAAAGATTATGCAGCAAGAAATTAATCAATGACCAGCATAAAGAAAACAGAATAATGTGTGAAGTTTTCTCATAACAGATAATTAAAAACAGGTCTCGGTCTATAATGTGGTGATAAGTGAGGGCACAGACAATGGATATAAGAAGGTGAACTGTGGCATGACCGTAATATTTGATAAATCCAGGACAAACCCAGGATAATACACACTGTCCACATCTGAGTAGGGAGGCCATGGAACAGGAAGAGGGGAATAAGGGCAATAATGATCATTAAAACTTAACCCAAGTTTCATTTGTCTTTAGATGAAAGCACTGGTGTCAACACCATGCAAGATGGTCTCTTCAAATTTTTATTTTTGCTTTCACAAAGTGTAGGTAAGCCTTCAATTTTGAAGAAGGTGGTAGGTTGTCAGTGTACCACTCCACCTGCAGTAAGGACCACAGTTCAGTCAGCCTCACCATTTAAATAAGCAGAGGCTCAAAATCTGTCTGTGTGGCTGGTTGATCTCAAAAAAAAAAAAGAAAAAAAACACACAAAAAAACATAAAACCAAGCATCATTTTAGTGCAGATGCCTTCAGAAATAAAGAGTAATGGGATTCAGGGTATTGGACCAAGAAGACTTGTTTTCTGTTAATTTGCCACCTTTACCACAATATAGCTTCTTATATTTGAGTTTCTGTTGGTGCTTATTGTTACCAGGAATGGAAAGTAATGTACTCCCTTTCATTTAATCCCCTTTACAAAGCCACCCAGACCACAATGAAGTCATTTTGGTAACATGACACAGATGTTTATAAACAAGCAGTTGTTGTGCTGGTCTCTGTAACTATCTCCTGACACTGATTTAGAACTTATTAAAATGTCAGAAACTACTTATTAACCTGCTCTGAATGTATAGGCTGGAATCACGAGTACAGTAGTTGCCTCAGAATATTGATTCTTTGAATTTATCAAAACAGTATGAAGTTACAGCAAGGACGATGTCCTTAACTGTGCATTTCCCAGACTCTAAACATATAGATTTTATCCATGATGTGAAGGAAACACATTGTCTCACACAGTGACTGCAAGACGTGTTTGTTCATTTTGGGGTGAAGGGGTGGGGGTGGAAAAAAGTGTCTGAGTCATAAAATCCCAAGCTTTCTCAAAATTTGGGTGTGTTCAGAAGCAGAGTTTTCATCCCTGTGACTGTGCAAGAGACCACTAACATGCTTTCTTCATTTACTATGGAGAGAAGCTTGAAAAACATCAATATTTTGAAGCCAGTTTCTCACAGGGCAAGATGATAAAATCTTTTTTTCATAAGCTGTTGCTTACTAGCATGATCCCTCTCCCTGGGCATTGTGCCTTTTATTACTAAGACACACGGAGAAAATAATTGTCCCACACCTCTCATGCTCATAGCATGGGATGGCTCGTGTGGAATTTGTCAGGCTGGGTAATTAATCCTGCTGCTCACCGTTGAAGTTTGCTTGCAGCTGGTGTTGCATAAAAACCAGCCAGTGCTCTCCCTGAGCAAGCCGTCTCTGGCTGAGGGTGGTCTTGGACATCTCTGAGGAGTCTCATCCAAAACCCAGCCCTGACTGACACAGCAGTGTGCCGACCTGGCAGTAATCTCTGTAGATGGAGAAGGCACCAGTGGTGTTAAGGACCAGGGCCACAGCCCACATGTGCTCCTGGTCCTTGGTTGCACAAGAAGGATGACTTCCCTGCATCAGGCTGGGTGCTGGAGGGATTTGGGTTCAGCAGGCTGGAGGTGCGGGTGCCCACAGCTGGCAGCGGAGCTGGACGCCTGACGCCGCTTCCCGTCTGCGCTTGGCCAAGGACAAGGATCACCAAATTATTATTCCGGAAGGGACTGAGCTAGAGGTTTGGAAAACACCCTCCCATTTTGGCATGGCTTTGTCCCTGCACTGAGACTTCTCAGCGTTGCGGGGGAATGAAATGAAAACAAATTCTGAAACTTGGTCACTGCCATCCAAAATAAACAAGGATGCAGGGGTGGCAATCCCGCTTGGTTTTTTGCTGCATTCTCCAGTCATGGCCGGGAGGGATGAATTACCCCTGCTCCCGCTGAGCTGCCCTGCCAACCCTGCCAGGCAGGAGATGGGTGCTTTGCTGCTGGCATCCCTGCCAGCCATGGGTAGAAGGAAGGGAGACGTCCCCCTGGGCTGGGTTCCTGACTCGCTGTGTGAGGTCATGCCAGCTACTGCTGCACCCTGTGGGGATGAGCTCTGCACACTGTCCCCAATGGCACGAGTGCTTTAAACCCCAGGAAAAGCTGGCTACATCTCACTCTGATCCCACCAAGGGTGTATGGGGTCCTCTTCTCCCCCTACTTTGTGCTACCAGCAGGTGCTGCTACCTCTGCATGCCCTGTCTGTCATTCACCCCTCTCTAGGACCCCAGTGTAACGCTGTATGGGACATGAGGACAGCACTATGAGTTTTATGACAAGATGATTGTAGGAAGGCCCAGCAGTCTTATCACACCAGTAGAGGTGTGTTACCCCCACAGTGTGTCTTTGCTGCATTCTCCCTAAGGAGTGATGTCTGTCTTTGCTCTGAGTGAATTGGGTGGCGGATCCAAACTAAAACACTTCTTGTCTGTGATCCCCTTCTACAACAAGAACAGGGTATACTGCTGTTGATTCTCCAAAATGTGTTAAATTTTTGGTTTTGCCATGGGTTTCCTGACATCTGGTAGCACAGTGGGCGGAGGAGTTGCAACTGTTCCACCAGAGCTTCTGGATGTCTCAAAATGTGAGAGGTGCCTTCCTTGGCTGCACAGAGTGGCTCAGACTGAGACATCCCAGCTGACCAGCACCATTGGTGTTGCTGTCTCACAGATGAGCTCTCCCAGGAAGAAATATGACCGTTTGAATTTTGCAACTCCAATTTTTTATTTTTTTTATTATTTTTTTTTTTTTGCAAAAGCAGGTTACTATTCTAAACATAATGGGTTTAGGGTTTCTTGGGTTTCTATTACCTATTGTTCTGCTTTATCCAGGTTATTCCATTTCCTCTGGTCCACATAACCAAAAGCTACTGATGGCAGCAGCTCTGTGCATTGACATGAAAGACAAAGCTCAGAGGTGCTTGGGACCCTAGAAGATTATATACAAAAATAGGTAATCCCCGCTATCCCAATTCATAAAATTTCAGTTTAGGAAGATGTCTACTCAAGTCATAGTTCATTGGTAAGGGATTAACATTGTGATGCAAGTGAGTGTGCAACTGGGTGTAATGAAATACTTGAAGGAAATTTTAGAGTATGAAGCAGCTGCAGTCAGCCTAGAGAGCAAAATCCCGGGGAAGAGCTCCCCTTCCTCTGGATTTTCACAGAAGACTAGACAAATGGCTAGACAAATACTAGAAAGTATTAACAGTGCCAATTTTTCATTGCATGTTGGTTGACTGATTCTCCTTGACAGCTAATTTTTAAAAGTAAATAAGGTAAATAAATATCTGAGAGCCATAAAGCAAGAGGTACTGCTCTCCTTCTCTGAACTGGCTTCCAGGCGGGTGGACAAGATGACCCAAGAGGGAGTTTCCATTTCTGTGCTTTTAATGACTGTGTCAGTGTTTGAGCTGAACTGAAGAAATTCGTACTGGGAGCAAAATCAAAGTGTCCTTGGCTTTTTGTCAACCACAGCTGTGCGTGTCTGCTTCCCTGTTCCCAGCCCTTCCCCAGGGTTCAGGGTTTCACTGGCCAGGCTGTGTGAGGGGAAATGCACCAGGAGCTTGATGGTGAGAAGCTGACGTGGGGACAGGGGTGTGCAGCAGAGAACCCGCTCGTGGGGCACACAGGGCATGCCACACAGCTGTCTGGCAGAGGCCAGGCAGCCTTTGGCTTTCACACCACCAGTGGCTGATGTTGCTGAGAGAAGTGTGGCCAGGCATCTCACTCCTGCTGGCTGCATGGCTAAGGTTTAGAAAAGTGAACGGACCTTATGTGCTGAGGAGTACTGGAAAATGCTTGCACACAATGTTTTGTTCCAGTTAATATCACAGCTTTTTAGCACTGGTGCAAGCAAGAGCACTTAGTAGCACCAAACCTAAGATTAAAGAGTTGATTTAGCTGTCCTGTGCTAAGGCTCGTGCTTCTGTGCATGTTCTGATTAATATCAGTTTTCATGCTGGCTGACTCACAGCTCCTGAACAACCAGTATGTTGTGGGCTTGGTTATTTTTTCTAGTATTCCTCTACCCACACCTACAACGTCCAAGCAGTAGTGTGGAAGCACATCTGGCCTCTCAGTACAATGCTTCTTGGGGCAATTTTCTTGCAACTGGGCAATTCTTACAGGCTAGAAAAATAAACTCCATATTTGTAATGATTTTAGGCCTTGGTGTTTGGCAGGGCTGTGTGCCCTTTCTCATTCATGTCCTTGTTTAGCTCTGGGCTTGGTCAGTCATAAATGCATATTCCACAATGCTATCATAATCCAGCAATTCTAACACCAACCCCTCTCCCTTCAAATTAGCAGTTGGGCTTCTGAAACTCCGAGACTGATTTGAACATATATGTTTTTACACACTCAGGTTTCACTTGTCTTTGATTTTGATTCTTACAAGATCCTTCTTTGAAGCAGTCCTGAGCTCCGGGAGCTTAATTTTGTTTTAATGAGAGTCCAGATTGTCTTAATTGCATGATACTTGGCAGTGGTAAGAAAAACAGTAAAAATCATGAGACCTTTGATACTTGCCAGGGGTGTACCAGAACCTGTTGGTAATTTTTTATGTCTTCTTCTCCAGCCCAGTTTTCAGGTGTGGCTGACTATTAATTCTTTCCACTTAGTGGACGTGAGTTTTAGTCATGTGTAACTTTGTTTTCTACATCTGATATGACACACAGTGCCCGAAAGCTCTCTTTATTTTTTAAGGAAGATAAGAAAAACTGCTTTGTCATAGCTGATTATCTTGGTATTTATCATTATGATGCTAAGCCCTGCCACTTCATTTAACGTGTGTGCATAAGCACGTGTATTTGTGGGTACACATCACTGCTAGCAGATTTCTCTTTCCCAAGCCAAACTAATTACTCTGATCATTAATTCAAAGCCTCAGAGATGGGAGAAGGCAGAAATGATAGTTAATCATAGACTGGAGAGGCTTTTGCGGTTTGGATTATAACAGTGTATGTCAAGAAACAGGCTAATTTTTGGTTATACTCCCTTGGAGCTGAATTCTGTGTCCACTGGAGTCGATGAGCTTGGTTTTGTTGACTCCAGCAAAACAGGATACAGCTTCTGAAGGCCAGTCCACCCCCAGTTCAGGCAAAATAGTAATGACACAAGATTTTTCTGGAGAGCTGAGCATTTCCAGGCTCTCTTTTCCATTATTCCACTGTTATTTCCATTTGCTAGTAAGTCACCAGTAAACTTTTGCTGCTTCTTTAAATGAACTGGGGTGAACAATGTCAAGTGGACCAGCTGGGCTTCATCAGGGTGTGGGGGAGAGCAGCAGTGGAGTTGAAGAGGCTGGGAGTATTTGTATGTGTGCTGGAGAAGGGAGAATCTTCTGTGAAGAGCAGTTAACTGGAATCTGAGGTGACTCTTTTGGGGTATAAAAGGCCTGGAAATGCTTTGCCTCATCTTTGCTTTTTTTGTCTTGAGAGGCAGAACAGAGATAAAAAGCTGTGATGTGGATCTGCCCCCTAGGACCATGGCCAAGGCGATGCTTGTATGCTGTTTCTCTCGGTTCTGAGAGCAGCTGGTGACAAAAACAATAAAATTCAAAGGTATTACTCGTTTCTGCAAGTGTCCTCTGTGAAGCAAGTGCCTTTCCTTCTGCTGACACTGTACTTGCTGATGTGAGCAATAATTCAGTGAGGTTTTGTTTAATTTTTCCTGAGACTTTGTTAATCATTTTAGTCAATGTATCCGCGGTTTCTTTAGTGGCCTTGTTTATTCTAAGCCATCCATGAAGAGGTAAATGAATTTATATTGGTGTGGCTTCTAAAGGAATATTTGCTAATTAATTTGAGCTACCTCTACTGTTTGCCTGTATCCTTCAAACTGGTAGTACCTATGAACAGAGATAACTGCTGTCACTGGGCAATTATGGTTTTATCTCCTTCTGACAAGAAGTCCTCATTTAAGATGTGTTTGAAGCCTGGGACTTGCTTTTGTTATAAAAAAGGGGTACTCTTAATATGACTTAGTTAGAACTTGGTAGGAGCCTAGGGAATACTAAGTACTTTTATAGCTGTGATTCAAGATATTGAGTTGAGCTAGTCAGCCTGTTAACTTATGGACAGGAACACGAATGAGACTGACCCCCAAAATCACTTTGATTTGCAGGCTTGTTAGGTCTGCAGATCTGCAAATAATTTTTTCAGGTTTAGCCACTGAATGTCTGTGTAAGTTAAACCTGTTTGAGTGCTGCTTGGCTACAGTTATGAGGAAGTTCTGTACCTCTTGTGAACAGTAGAGGATTGATTTCGCTTTCTACTACTCTGTCTCTTCTCAAACATACGTAACTGTGGTATGGAAGACTTGCCATAGCTTGAGAGAACAATTCTTGATGCTTCTGCTTACAAAGGTGACTGTTTCTTCCCTCTCTCAGATGCTCTTCCTCCCTTCCGCAGTGTAAACTCTCCTGCTGCTGTTTGCTTGCCTGAGGCTTTCTACATTATCCTATGAATAGGATCTCAGCCTAAAATCCAAGCCAAGATATAAACACAACAGCAAGCAGCAGAACTGTTGTGTTTTTGTTGTTGTTGTTTTGTTTGTGGGGTTTTTTTGTTTGTTTGTTGGTGTTGGTTTTTTTGCCTGTGTTGTCTTTCTGGAGAAGTCACCCTTGTATTTAACATCTTGTTTAAACTGCTGAGATGTTGCCATATCTTTGAAGGGTTACTCTGCACTCGCCTGTGGTAAGCTGCTCCTAATCACTTCCATTTATTGCTGACACATACTTGGCTAATTTTACCTGTCTGTGAGACAGGACATGGGGGCAGGAGGAAGAAGTATCTTGCTTTCTTAACTTGGCGGTGCAGAGTCCCGGCCACCTCAGGCAGTGACCTGTCAGGGTGGGATAACCCTGTAAAATAGGGAAAGAGGAGGGTTGCTAACCACAACTCTCCTGTTAAAGCTCCTCTTGGGAGTAAGAGAACACCGGCAGAAGGGTCTGGCTATGTGTATATGTGGGGGCAGGATGCTTTAGTGCACAGTGTGTTGGTGTCTCTTGCCAGTGCTGGAAGGGAGGTTTCCCCTGTGCTAGGATCCTGACAGTCCTACGAGTGCAAGCACAGGGGCTGCGCTCCTCTGGAAGTCCCTTGGTCCCCTCTGGTTCCTGTCCTCCCTCCCTCTTCCCCTCTTCACGGAGCCCAAACTGGAAGCTGTTTGCACCACCCCTGACCCATACTTGCAAAAGAGTTGCCATGGTGCATACAGTAGCTGTTTGGGAGCAAGGGCAAGCCTGGGGCACTGAAATGAGCACACTTGCTGTTGCAACACCTTCTGTGTGGCCATGGTGGTTTCAGTTCTTGTACTCCTCCTCTCCTTGCTGACGAACACTGTAGGAATGTGCCAAGCCAAAGTCTCTGGGTTTCTGTTTAAATTTTCTCTTTTCTTGTTTTGTTGAATAAAAGAAGTTGAAAAGAGAGTTGAAATATTCTGAGGTACAAAATAAGGTGACGATCTTCTGCTGAAGCATTTTCAAAGGTAACCCAAGGGCTTCTAGCTTTTCCTGAGAGTCCAGTTAGCGAGAGCTCCTTCTAAGAGAGCAAGTATTTGGCTCCTACAACTTGTGTCCCTCTAAGATAAATTCAGGAAAGGACTGAAATCATTAGCTGCTCCCAAAAGCTTGGCTTAAGAATTTAAGATTTGCTGTCCAAGAGGATAGAAAAATTGAAAAGACAACTATGTTATGGCTTGCAATGAGATCTGCTAGGCAGAGCAGAAAGAAAAACAACATATGTTAGTGGAGGCTTTCCTGAAAAAACAAGTGCAATTTGTATGCTGTGCTCATCTTTCTGGTGATGTCTTCCAAAATTATTCCAGTGTTAGCCTGATGTGTTATTAAGCTTTCAGAGTCACAACGTGAAATGCTACTGTGGGTTTTCTTTCTGGCTTACAACTGGCTAATCAGAGATTTAAAATCAAGTGAAGGGTGCTATTTCAAAATCTGAATAATAGTTTTTGTGCTTGAGAAGGTCTTCAGCCATCCCTTATAACTTAAATACTTGTTTTCTATAAGTTGGTTACAATGTTTTCTTGCCTCAGTCAACACCATCACCGAAGTAATGATATTAAATTAGTCATGACACTGTAACTTGCAGCAAGTTGTGTTCCCAAATTGGATGCTGTGTTAGCATAGTGTGTTGTGTGTTGTAGATTGCAGGGTTGGAGTCTTCTCACTCGCTTTTTATTTTGTTAAAATAAATAGTACAAGTTAAGATGCTTTCTAAAACTAACAAAAAGAGAGAAAGCAAACATGATTATTTTTTAGGGTTCCATCTCAAAGGGGTGAAGGTCAGAAACCTGCAATTGAGCAAAGTTATTAATTAACAACTAGTTACCGGATTCTTACCAATTTATGACTTCATGTATCATAACTCTTTCGGTAAACCGTTGTTGCTGGTTATAAACATGCCCACTGATTAATCATACAGTATGTACAGCCAAAAAAAAAAAAAAAAGGGCTGAGAACTCAGTAGTGACAAATTAGTAGAGCCTGTCCTGAGTGGAGAGCAGATCAGAAAAGTTACACAGCAAAATAGTTTGTTGAAGGAAAGACTTTTCATTTGTTTTAATAAAATACTTGAGGAAGTCTACTTTGCTCTGGAGAGGAGCCAGCTCTGCTGGAGTGTGCTCCCCATGCTGGGAGCAGGGGCTGAGGGCTGACAGGCAGCCCTGCAGTTGGATCTGGATCCTTAGAGACACTTCTTGCCTCTCCCTGAAATGCTGTGCCCTCTATGACTGAGCTCCAGGTCTGGGTGAGAGCTGTGGTGCCACAGCTGTGCTAAACTATGAAATGCTCTGGAGGACCCAGGGGCTGCTGGGCAAGGTCAGCATCCTCACAGGAAACCCCCAGGAGGCTTTCAATGATGGCTGCTTCTCTGTGCTGTTTTTGAAACAGTGCTGTGTAGTTTGAACAGAAGATTAAACCTGAAAATCGCTTGGAGAGCACCTGTTTCCCTACTAGTCTTCAAACTTTAATGTTTAATCACCCTTTATAATCAAGGCATTATGGATGTTTGCATCCCTTCTAGCAGAAGGGGGAATGGAGAAGGAGAGAGACAGGTATGGGAAGTTAGTCTGGAGTTGGGAAGCTGGAGATCAAGGAGCTGGACAAGGCCTTTTCTCTCCCCAGCAGCTGGAGAACTATTTTTATGCGGGGAGAAACCCACAGTCCATCTTATTCTGGTTTAACTATATTTCAGTAACAAACACAATTTCAGTAGGAGAGGCTGAAACATCACTAGAGAGAAGTGCTAATTAGGCAGTGCCCATTTTACTTATGGGAGGTTTGAGCTTTGCAAGAATCCTCAAGGGATCAGGATCCTGCAGGAGGTGCATCTCCTTGAACCCCTCTCATCAGCACGGCTGTTTACAGTCACTAACTGATAACTAACTAATAAACTCATAACTTGCCCGTAAGGCATTGTCTTCACCTTATGGATTAGCAGCTGAAGTGCAGCATAGACTAAATGACTTGCCCAAGGTCACGTAGGAAATCAGTATCTGAGCCAAGAACTTCAAAACCAGTATTTCTGAGTCATGACTTTAACACCTCTGTATCAACTTTGATTTGGTAAAGGCTGTGTCCTTGGACAGAAGGAAAGAGTTAAAAAAAAAAAACAACCACCCAACAAACCCCACCCCAAAGTCTATGCTGGCATTCTTTAGGGAGAAACTGTGTCCAATTCAAGTGTTTTTCCCATGTTCTGACATTTCCTATCTCCCCAGCTGTCAATTACTCTAAAAAGCCTTTTCCAGCATGTTTACTTTGTCGTATTCCTCATGAATGGACCTTCACAGTCACAAAGCCTTCTTGCTTGCTGCCTCCTAGTTTTTTCTTTATTTTCCTTTTCTTCTTGGTGGTGGTTTTCTTCTGTGTTTTTGCTTTTTGTTTTCCTTTTTGTGTTGTTGGAGGGCAGGCGAAGGGAGGAACCTCAGAGGCAGCCAGCCAAGGGTGTGAGCAGTGCAGGGTTAAGTAATGGCTTTGCTGACATGGATTCCCGTAACTACTGCCTGCTCCTGCCCTGCCAGGAACAACAACCCATCAGGCGGCAAGTTTTGAAAGTCAAAACAGTCCAGGCCAGTAATCTATTGAACTGCACAGGGCTTCAGGAGAAAGCCTGTGCGTATGCATGTGTTTTCTGAGGGAACTTATTAATTAAATGTAATAGTATTTAATTATCTAAGTAATAAGTTCCTGGGAGCTACAGGAGCCTGATGAAGCTACACACGAGAGGCTGAGGAGGCTGGTGTGCTCAGGGTGCAGGAGGGAGAGAGGACCCCGCAGAGTGAGCTCTGAGGGGCACGGAGGGGGCTGCTGCCAGGGCTGCCTGCTCCTGGGGGCAGAATGCTGGTGATACCTGCCAAGTGCTGTCTTGCTCCTGACACATCTAGCTCAATAAAGGTCATGATTACCCCACTTGCCTCTCTTTTTATTTATTCCAGATCCATCAGAGAGGGACTGCAGGGGTGCAGTTATGGATTTCTTGTAATGCTTGAGCAAATCCTCCATATCAGTTGGAGCTCTGCAGCAATCTGAACAGGCTGAATAGGCTTTCTGATGTCCACAGGATCAGAAATTTTCTCTGATATTCAGTTATGGCTTAAAAGAAAAAAAAAAAAAGAAAAAAAAATGTAGCTCTAAATTTGTTTAATGGACCCTTGCTCCCCTCCCTGCATCTGTCTTGTTAACTGACCAGTGAAGCAAACCCTGAGACCTGATTTCTCCACTGATTCTTTCTTGCCCGCTTGTGTATCCATGCCGTCTCCTTGTCACAATGCCAGAGAAGCCACTCAAAGTCTTGTGCTCTGAAGGTGGCTGTTCAAAATAACACCTTGATGGACATACTGATGTTTAGATGTATTTTGAGGTCTTCTACCAAAAAACCACATGAAACTCTCAAGAATGCCCCCTATGTCAGAGGAAGCATGGCTTTATCTGAAGTGCGTTATCGTGGTGTGTTGCTTCATCTTGTTTAAAAGGAGCTGTTGTCCTTAGATCTGTTAACAACAAGTGATAGAGATATGAAATGTCAGCAGGGGGGGTTGAGACATGACCTGAGAGGAAAGTGTAGGTTATCCAGAATCAAAACAGAGTAAAGGTCTGACGTGTGTCAGATTGTCTTCTGTAACTAGACAATCAAGCCCTAACTTTTATCAATTCTTCAGAAGGTAAAGAGCGTTCAGTGTTCAACCTCTTTCCTTGAGCAAAGCTTAAAGTTGTCTTGACTCCTGACTGGAATTCAAATAATCTTCTGGCCCCATTTCTCATTAAGTAGACTATGATCTATTTATTCATGTTGTTTAACTCTCCTTTGACCTAAGATGCTGTACAGGTACAGTACTATTGATTTTTCCATGGTGTTGCTATGGGAACTATAGCCTAAATGTGCTCTTTCCTTTTTCTTTATTTTTAAAAATAAAATGAACACCCATCTGTCTCCTCTTTAAATATGACTTGAAAGATCTGGATGCCAAATTATCATTATGGAAAGATTTTGGAGGAAAGTAAAAGTTTGTTCATGAACTTATTTTTGAATTATCAGATCAGTTGTAGATTGTAGCTTTTTTATATGTGATAGTTGAAGTATTGTTTTCCCTGACTGGAATTCTTTCAGAGGTTTTTGAGATGTGGCTAAAGGAGCTTTGCTTAACTGCCCCTATTTGAGGTAACACTTCACTTTGTGGGGAATGTCTCTGAAATGACATCATGGTTTTAAACATCTGTTTCACTGTTGGGCTGCATGCAGATGCCCATTGTCCATTTCTCCTTGGTGTGAAAGACTGTACAAGCTTGCCAGAAATCCAGCCTTCTACAGGTACCAGACACAGTTGCTATGTAGCACTTGCATAAAGTATCACAAACCTTCATTTATGCAGACTGATGTCAACCAACTCATACTGATGAACAGCAATCCATTCTTGCTGGTTTCTTGAGAACTGTTTTCATTTAACTAATTTTAAAAAGCGAAAATCTTCTGTAATGAAGATTTTGATATTTCTCAGACCAGATAATAGAAATGGAAGGGGCAAAATAAATACTTGGCACAAAAGAGGAATGAGTTGTTCTCCTGGTTCAAACACCAGCTGGAGCTTGCTTTGGCTTTAGTTATGTAGAAAGAGCTCTACTCACTGGTAGTGCAAATTTCTAGACTGTTATTTGTGATGACTTGGTCCTTGGCTAAAATTATGTCAACTGGAGCTGCTACTCCAGAAGATAATGTGACTGCCCTACTGGGAAATTCTGTGTTCAGTGCAGGAACACTCATTTCCTTAATAAGTAAACCCAAAAATATGGTTTACTAATTTCATTCATGGAAGCTAGTGTATATATTGGATTAGAGAAAGTGTATTTTTATGGATGCAAGCAAAGTAGGTCTAGAAGGTCTTCAGAAGAGTTAGATATCTGCTTTACAACACATAGGTGACTGATATGGCTGATACATAGCAGCTTTCTTCCCATTATGATTTAAAAAAAATTCCAGGTTTGACCAAGCAGTTACCAACATCTCTTTTCTTTTTTCTAAGTCAGCACTTCTGCTTCCTCCTTTGCTGTCCACAAGAAGCAAGCCTCAGCAGAAGTTCTAGAATCATAGAATGGTTTGAGTTGGAAGGAACCTCAAAGATCACCTAGTTTCAATCCCCCTGCTGTGGGCAGGGACACCTCCCACTAGAGCAGGTTGCTCAAAGCCCCATCCAGCCTGGCCTTGAACACTTTCAGGGATGGGGCATCCGTAACTTCTCTGGGCAACCTGTTCCAGTGTCTCACTACACTCACAGTAGAGAATTTCTTCCTGGTATCTAGTCTAAATCTACCCTCTTTCAGCTTAAACTTGTTATTACCCCTTGTCTTATCATTACACTCCCTGACTGGCTTGCTCCTGATCTTTTCTTTAGACTCCCTTTATATACTGGAAGGCTGCTATAAGGTCTCCCTGGAGTTTTCTCTTCTCCAGGCTGAACAACCCCAACTCTCTAAGCCATGGGAGGTCCTCAAGCCCTCTGATCATCCTTATGGGCCCCCTTTGGACCTACTTGAGCCGGTCCATATCTGTCTTATGCTGGGAGGCTCCTAGAACCAAAGGCAGTACTCCAGGTGGGGTCTCATGAAAGCATAGTAGAGGAGCAGATTCACCTCCCCTGACTTGCTGGCCATGCTGCTTTTGATATGTCCAGGATGCACTTGGCTTTGTATGCTGCAAGTACACATTGCTGGGTCATGTCCAGTTTTTCACCCATCTGGTGGTGTGCTGCCTAGTGGTGGGCCCTTGGGAGTTGACTGTTTCAATAAGAGCCCATTAATGTCTAAGAAAATCTTCATCAATGATGGTTTGGAGGCCCTCCTGACAGATAAATATCATAGGCTTATTCATGAGCACATCCTTCAGAGAGAGATCCTAGTTCATTAATCGATGTGTCATACATATAATGCAGGATAAGGCTTGCCTAGTTATAGGCACAATGGGGCCATGCGTGCAGAGGTGTCTTGGCTGGCTTTGCATGAGTTGGTGCTGGCCCTGGAGGCACTATCATGTCATTAACAAGGTACTGCTGGCGTGTGGGTCTACTACACATGAGGCTGGACGGCTTTCAGATTCTCTCAGGTGTGAGCCCTATGGATGCCTGGGGCTGCCTTGGCGCTCGGTGGTCTCTCCATGCTGCTCCTAACCAAGTAGGAACAGGGCTGTTTCTACAAACAAGAAATGTTTTGTGCCCACATAAAACGGTTAAAGCTTCATGTATCATTCTTACTACGTCACCGAGGCTACTCCAGTAGCATTGACTATCAACAAAGTCCTTGGTTGTCTCAGTCTCTGAGGCCAGCCAGCTTGCCTGCTGCCTGGCTAGTGAGTAGTATAAGCAAGTGTTGCGCATATGTGATACTATATGGCCCCAGGGTACATTGCTCCTTTTGGGGCACTTGGGGCAGCAGCTCTGGCTCCGTGGTCATTGCAGCCAGCACAGCCATGAAAATGGTGGAGATACATCTTGTAAATGATCGAAATAAATTATGTCAGAGTCTGGAATAACTGGGTCATGCTTCAGGGTTTTCAAGTCGTGATTTGAAACTGATTTGATTTAATGCCAGTCACAAGAATTGATTCTGGCAGGAACGATCAATAATTCCTCTCAATTGTCTTGAACAGTGTCAATACATTCATGCCTGAACAGAAACATTCCCTGTGCTAATATATTAGCATGCAAGATACTTCAGTGCTGGCTGAAGATGCTGAGGGACCTAAAAAGACAAATTAATGTGTGCTTGCTCAACCACGTTTAGAATATTATCTGACTGAAAAGCACCTTTCTCAGTGGCAGATGAACTTGTTAGTCCAGGTAGCTCCAGGCAGAGCAGGAGATGTGCTGTGTGCATGGTTGTGCTATTTAGCACATGGTAGGGCACAGGAGGAGAAATTGTGGTGGTACATTGTAGCCTGAATATACCCGAGAGAGATGAAGCCCTTTTAAATGTGAAGTCCCACCTAACTGTATTCATATCTGTTTAAACTTGCTCTGTCCATGTGTTGTATGTAAGTTGGTCATAGAAAGCTCACTTGAAAGTCACTATTGAAAACTCTTCTGGACAAGTATCTCCATGAATGCCATGGTGAGCATACCTGAAGAGCTGTGCTGGTTTGTCTGGACCCTGTCCTATGTCCAATACTGGCCATATAAAGGGGCATCTCTGTGGAAGGAAGAGTGAGGCAAGTGTGTGTGTTACTGTTCCCCAGTATTCTTCTGGTAGGGGATTGTCCACAATAACCTGACTTCCTGAAATTCATCCAGGAATTCCTGTTGTGCAGTTATTAAGGGTTTTTTACGATCTTATGGTCATGTGGTTTTACGTCTTCTCTGCATTCTCAGGGAACTCCCCATGAGTCAAGGCTTTAAACAGCAAATAAGCTCTATGAACAATGCTGTGTTTTCCACTTCCCCTCTCTCTCAACTTTGTGATCCCCAAACCTTAGAGCTGGTCTGGCTGTGACAGAGGAGGATTAGTTCCTGGTTGTGATACAGGGTGGTCACTGGCTACACAAGTGGCTCAATAAAGCCCACTGTTGCTTTGCAGATGGTACACAGTGCCTCCCAGGTGGGCTTTGGGCAGGATGAAGTGGAAACCTCTGCTCTTAGACATTGCTGCTGCTCTGCACTTTGGATCTGGGACCTCACTGCACATGGTGATGTACAAACAAGACATGTGAACTCACACAGGAATCCAAACAGACATATCTACATTCTTCTGGCCTTACTAGCAAAGANCCTGATATGAACTCACACAGGAATCCAAACAGACATATCTACATTCTTCTGGCCTTACTAGCAAAGATTTTTCAAGTTGCTTATGAAAGCAAAGTAGTTTCCAGGGATACTGCAAAGCTGTTTTGGCAGATGATATTTTAACAGGCATCTTTGCCAGGAAGCTGAAGCAATACCACGTTATGGTAATGGACACTTAGCTCTCTTCCAGTGCCAACACAGTCATGTTTTATGAACAAATAACCAGCTGACACATAGCTGTATGAAAACATACGCATTTAATAAACACTTGTGCGATGACAGGTAATTGTTATAACCTGAAGCATAATAATATGTAGTTATCTGGACCAGAATAATTGTTAGAAAAACATTTCAATTCCATTTCAAGTGTTCTCCATTTCAGTGCTGTTGAAAGCCGTAGTGTAGCCAAGATATGAATATTTGAAATAAGTAAGTTTTATAGATGAGGAAAAAAAATCAGTTGTAAACTGAAACTTTTGTTATTTTTCCCAGTCTTCCCTTGAAGTAAGGGTTGAACCCCTTAGTACTGAAAATCAGCATTTCTTCAACTTGTGGAGTTTTATCAAGTATCCAGTGAAGACTGGAAATTCTGCCTTTAGCTCCTTTTTCAAGGAGCAGATTGGTGAATTGGAAAAAACAGCCAGAGGTGCAGAGCTATATCTGCTTAAACCGTTGAGGTTAGTAAGTATGACAAACCAAAAAATTAGCTGAAATTTCTCGCACTACTTACTTTGCATTTCTGGGATTTCTAGAATAACCGAAAGTTCATCTCTTAAGGTGTAACTGAATTTCAGTTCCTATGATGAATGGGAGTGTTATGACTTTGTGTTGTGACTTTTAATCCAATTTGCTTTTTTCCCCCCTGACAAAAGCACACAACTTTTCATAGACATTCACATTAAGATAGGCTCTCTGCTCTGTTCTTCATTGTCTGAATAAAAGGCAGATGCTGACACCTGTAGATTTTGATCTATACATTGATGCAACCTCTGATGCTAAACCCCTTTCTTTCCCAATTTAAATGGCAACTTCCTTTATAAGGTACTCAGTGCTAGACAATGAGCTCCAAGTGATTGTAATGCTCTTCAGACACTTCAATTGTGACCCTTTCCCAGGTTTTTTATGTGGAACAGGAATATCTAGCCTACTTGAATACCCATCCTCCAACAACATTTGAAAAGTTTTCCTAGAAGGTGAAGTTGTTTCAAGCGCTGTAAATCTCAAATCAGGAACATCTGGGCAAATCAAATAGTAGACATGCTGTATCTGAAGCAAATAAAGCTGTGGTGGATTCTTGTATTGTGAACAAATTGATGGTCTTTCTGTCATCTCCTGGAAGTGTTCTGATTTCGCAGCATACACCTGTGGCTGGGGCAGTAGGTATTTAGTATGCTAAAGTGTTAGTTTTGTTTTTAACTTAAAAAGATGTATGAGGAAGAGCTGATTGGCGTACTCTGGTATGAAGGAATGATAAGCAGCAGCCAAGGAATGCAGAGATCTTTTGGTTTTGCCTGGTTTTATGGCTTAATTATATATCAGGACTCTGAGAGATGTAGGATCTGCCTCGAGGGCAGATGCAACTCATCTCTAGGAAAGCACGCTTGCCTGTTGCAGCACTGAAAATGAGGCATGCTAGTTTGTTTACTTTGAAAGATGGTGGGGCTGAAGGGAAATAATGAGGCTTCCCAAAACACAAGGCAAAGCTGAAGCCAAGTCTGCCTGGTGCTTTGGAACTCAGGACCTCCAAGGGCTGTGATTCAGTCCCTGCTGCGAGCCGGTGCCTGTGAGGTGATGATCAGGACATAGACACCACTCCTCTCATCAGTCTAGGGAAGGGCCCTGGTGATAAGTAACACCCAGGCTTGGCCCACTCCAGCCTCCTGTAACTTAACCCAGCTCTTACAACTTCTGGTATGCTCAGTTTGTGGAATAGACTCTGCCCAAAGAGCTCTGACATAAGTAAAGGTCCTATCTGAATCCATATCGCTGTTGTTGTCCTCAAATGGGTTTGTCCCACTCTGTAGAAAGAATAGTTTAAGTGAAGAAATTTAAAATAATGGAGTGTTTGCATTTTCAAAGGTGTAGCAAACATAGGTTGTGGTATTATGGCAATCAGTGTTGCAGCTGGTCGTTACTCATGGCAACACTGAATGAGAACCAGCTGGGTTGAGGATCTGTCTCTTCCAAGGCAGTTGCCTTTTGCACTTGCATGGTGAGCTAACAGATTGGGAGTGCTGGAGACTGCTGTTGGGCAGCTCTCTTTAGCATCTTCCTCTTTCAAACAGCTTCTTCTATTGTGGCACCAGGGCAGACTGAGGAAATGAAACAGAGGTAAATATATCTCATGTAGCTCCTGTTACGGTGATAGGAATCTGAATGCGCATTTCAAATTTACATTGACACAGTTCCCCAGGGTTGTGATGAACTGTGAGGCTCTAGATCAGCATGGCTATGAGCAACTGAAAATACTTTACTTGGTATGACAGAGATGAATACCAGGGTTGTGTGGTAGGTCCAACTGAATAAGGACTCCAGTTGATCTCTGAAGATTTTTAGAGGGCAATATTTCTTCTTGAGCAAGATGGTTTGCACTTGATATGCCAGATTTGGATGTTGTGTATTTATCCTCAAAAAACCATAGAATCATAGAATGGTTAGAGTTGGAAGGGACCTTAAAGATCATCGAATTCCAACTCCCCTGCCATGGGCAGGGACACCTCCCCCTAAACCAGGTTGCTCAAAGCCCCATCCAGCCTGGCCTTGGATGTGACATGTGACATTTGAAATGCTGCTGCTCTTTGATTACTGACTTGCTCGTGTTTCTTCCTGCAAGGAGGAGGAATGGATGGCATAGACAAGTGTACTCTTCGCTGGGTAAAAAACTGGCTGGATGGCTGTGACCAGAGAGTTGTGATTAATGGTGTGAAATCATGTTGGCAGCCAGTCACCAGTGGCATCCCTCAGGGCTCAGTTTTGGGACCAGTCTTGATTAATATTGTTATCGATGACCTGGGTGAGGGGATTGAGTGCACCCTCAGTTTGCAGATGACACCAGACTAGGTGGGAATTTTGATCTGCTTGAGGGTAGGAAGGCTCTGCAGAGTGACCTGGACAGGTTGGATCCTTGGGTCCAGCCCAGTTCTATGAGGTTCAATAAGGCCCGTATGCCAGGTCCTGCATTTCGGTTACAACAGCCCCAAGCAANCCAGAGGAAATGGTCTGAAGTTGCAGCAGGGGATGTTTAGATTAGATATTAGGAAGAATTCCTTTACTGAAAGAGTGGTCAGGCACTGGAACAGCCCACCCAGGGAGGTGGTTGAGTCACCATCCCTGGAGGTATTTAAGAAACGTGTAGATGTGGCACTTAAGGGCATGGTCTAGTGGCTGAGATTGTAGGAGATTTTTTGTGTATGTATGGTTAGACTCAATCTCAGAGATCCTTTGCAGCCATGAAGATTCTGTAATTCTGCGTGTGCTTCTGCTCTGTTTCCAGTATGCAATGGTGAGAAGTGAAGGCAAAGCAATGCCCTGTTAGGGCCTGAGGAAGGGGAGATGACTATGGTTCTGTCTGGAGATCAAGTGACAGCTCAGACCATGGAGGGAGGTTTTCTTTGGATAGGGCAAACTGGTCTGCCAATTAATGGGTATCTCAAATGCACTTACAAAAATGTTAAGATAGAACTCTTCCACCTAGAAATTGTACGTATAAAAGTGTGGGCATATAGACATACAAATAAAATGCTGCGGGGGAGGAAATCTTTAACTGCTGGGCATCACGGTGAAAGACAGGTAAGTGTTTGGTCTTTTTTTTTTTTATAAAAGAAGACCACCTTAAGTCCACTGATCACAAGTATAACAGTGACTACTGAATTCTTCAGGTCATGATCTCAGAGCAGGGAGACCAAATTGCTGGTGCTGAAAGACTAAGCCTTGCTAGAAGCTGAGGCTGCTGTGGCCCAGTCAGTGGGCTAGCGAAGCAGAATGCTGGGCTGGTTGTTACACAGGCAGCCCACCAATTCCTGGGGGGGAAAAAAAATAAAAATCATACTGTGTATGCAATTGCATCTGCTGAGTTGTGAAATAAAAGCCTGCAGATCACATTTTCCACCTGGCTTTCCACTTTCCTTTCTAAAAGTTTACAGCATGGCTGGAGCTTTCCCTGATATTCCTGTGTCACTACTTCTCTATTGCTCTTTCTGAAGGTTTTCAACCCTGAAAGGAAAACTGTGGAGGTGTGTGTACATCTCTCAAACGCAGGATCTCATGTAAGGGAATAAGAATATATTTTGTATGTTTTCAAGTGAGAAATACAGTGATGGGGAGGGAATCTATATTTTGAGGGAATAAACGTATTTACTCTCTTTTTTCCTGCAATCCAGATCAAAATTTGTAATGGCCTGCAGTAACTGAATATTCAATCAGACTTAATGTTAAAAGCAAACTTGATCAGTGAGGTGGCAATCCCACCACTCTGGCATTTCCTTGTATGTCAAAGCAGAAAGTTTGAGTCAGTGCCTGTTATGTAAAAAGCAGAAAGGAGAGACAAGCTGTGCAGTAGGTGTGAGTTGCAATATGGCTAAGTGTAAGCTTACTGGGACAGACTCTATAGTACTTGAAATGTAAAGTGATGGGCTTCATACTCTTCATGGGGTGGGCTGAGCAGGCTGTGAAAAAGCTGGGTGAAAAGATTGTAGCAAAATTAAAAGTGATAGGGTGGATGTGTGCACACTAAAGAAAATAAAATTAAAAAACCCAAAACTGATGGGAACGAAAAAGAAACTAATCCGCACACGCTTTGATTGGGACTGGAGACTTCTCCCATTTCCCAGACAATGCTGGCATCATGTGGCCACTTTATTTAGCTTGCCTTGTACTGTACTATTTCTGAGAAAATCTTTGCTTTTTGTCAGCATCTTTCCAATTGGAATACCCAAAAATGCTCATGAACACCACTGGCTCAGGTGCTTCACTTACCTGGATGCCCTGGGACACTACCTCCATTTTACAGAAGACAAAAGGATCTTAATTGGTGGTTCTGACCAAACGTCACTGATCATATTTCTCAAATGATCAAACTACCACTTCAAACATGCAGAAGAGTTTTTTAACTGTGCTTTGCTTTTGAATCTAAATGAGAGGAGGAAATTGTCACCTGCATGGCGGTGTGTGGTGGGAGTATTTTCCCACTGTGGGGACACCCCTTTAAGGAGGGTGAGCAACATTAGCAGGGAGGGAAGAGAAACTCTAGGGCAGCAATTCTTCCTAGAGAGGAAGAGTGTGGGCTGCAAGAGAAGAGGGGAGATCGTTCTGGAAAGGGGAAGAGGGGGAGATTTTGCACTGGCAGGAGATATTCACTGAAGGAACAGGAGTGGGAAAAAGGAGGAAAGGGAGCTGTAGCAGTGCTTTTCATGGGTACCCTGCAAAGGAGCAGTGCCCTGTAGAAGATACCAGTAAAACCAACTTCAGTGACTGCTGGGCTATGGAGAAGAAAACTGCCTATCCCATTCTGTATTTAGCTGATCAGTTTAATAAACCGCGCTATAGAAAATAAAGTTAAATTTAAAGCAATACTGCTGGTATTCCGGGAGAAGGGAAACCTGGGTAGAGATAGTATCTAATACTAGTTGAAGTGGGATCCTGTTACATAGATTTAAAAAATTTTGCAGAAATGCCCCTGAAGCTCGAGTAAATAAAGCCTAGGTAGTATAGCTTTAATCAATGATACTAATAGCTTATTAACCTCCATACAAGATAACCTGCCAAAACCAGAATCTGTTCAGAGTTCCTCTTTGAAGTTTTGTATATCCAGGAAAAATGGAAAACTTGGCAAGAAACATACAACAGTCAAAAAAGAGGGTATTCCTCCCAGCTATGTTTCAGATTGTGGAAGAGATGATACAGCATTCTTAAAAACTAAGACAGAGCATGTGTATAATTGCACACTTGCACAAATGTAGAGAGGAGCTGTGCATACTTGCATACGTTTATGTATGGACAAACACTTGTGTATATGCACAGATGAATGCCTTTCTGCAAAGACTGTGTTTTTAGAAAATAGCTCATACAGGTGCAAAAGGGAAGAAAGTGTAAACTGTGAAATGAATGACAGAACTGTTAAACCTTCTTCAAACCTTGTAAAGCCAAATGAGTCTCAGGTCTCTGGATATTTGACATCAGCAACTGGGAAGTCAGTCATTAAGATACACATGCGTCATTCTAAAGTATGCAGTACTGGCCGGATAAATGCAGGCATGTGCTTAAGTAAATACTGATAATTACGGTTCTGATTTTATAACTTTCATGAGCTTTTTATTTTGTGACGGGGAACCTTTAATCCAGCTCAGCGTCTTGTTCAGTCTGGTAGCTCTTGATTAAAATGTCTAGCTTGGATCATGTCAAAGTTTTGGAAGGTGATAAGGTACAAAATTCTGTAATAATAAAGAAATACTTGAACATCTGCATTACACAGGTGTTTTTTTTTGCTATCTAGGTGAAAATCCAAAGTAGATCCCTACATTTCTTCTCCATTATCATTTAGATTCCAAGTGCAGTTTTCCAGGAAAGCTTTCTGTCTCTAGAGCAGACCCAGCAAAATCAGTCTGATTTAAGTTAGTATTGCAGACATGTGAATGCAGGCCCTTTGCCCTTCTATGGTAGAATCTTTGCGACAGCTTCTATCCAAAAAGGAGATACTCTTATTTCTTTGGCTATGTATGATTAAATATATAGATTAATATATGCCCATACCTATTGTGTGACGTCTACTAGAACATTTGTTCCCAAAGACTGATTTTTGCTTTTTTTTTTTTTGACAATGGTTCTTAGAGATGCATTGACAAAGAAGAAGCAAGAGTACGGAGTGCACTTTGTGTTCTTCCAGTGTAGTTTTAAACAGGAGACTGCCTGCATCATTAAAAGTTGTTGGGCTGGGTACTTGCATCACCATTAGCTAGAGAGTTCCCTGTTGGAATAGGACTTGATAGAAGCTATTAAATAGACATTTCTTTTCCTGAGTGTGTTGGAAGGGGATGAGAGGCTGGAAAAGCAAAATAAGAGAGTAGATAATGTGACTGAGGTGAAGGGAACATATTCTTCTATTTAACTGTGGAGCTAGGGAAAAGGTGAGACTTTTGGTAGGTTACTCTTTCTCTAATTGTACCTCTGCCTTTTCATTTCTCCTGGCTCGAAGAATGAGAAGTTATTTCTTTAATACATGTTTTTAGAGACTTTTGTATAGAATTATGAGTGAAGGATGGGACCTGTCATTAGTGATGACCTTAACAGTTTTGGGCCACGATGGCAGATAATCTTCCTGATGCCTAAGTAACTTTACCAGAGCCACAGAGAACAAGCACTGGCAGATAGAAGTGAAATTGCATCTTTCCAAGGCAAGCAGGGCCCACATCTCTTGCTGCCACAGGACAAAACTTACTTTGGGTGTGAAAGAAAAGTAATGAGCTTGTTGAGGATTTATTTTTTTTTTTTCTTTAACTGTTACTTCACCCTTTTACTCTGGTTTCTAAATGGAGTCAGTTATAGCAAGTAACAGCTAGTTACCACTAGGCGTGCAATCAAAGCATGCTTTATGTTCTCTGGAATATAGTCCATGAATCTGAAGCACTGGAGGAAGGACTGGGATATCAAATGTGAGATAAGACACATATAAAATGTGAGGAAATATGCATACGCTGGAAACTGAAGGTAGTCTAAGTGTTTATTGTAGTCAAGCTCAGACCTAAATCTATTTTCAGGGATTTCAGCGTTCAATTTTACTTTTCAAGGGGGAGGAAGGAGTAGAGGACACCATCTTAGGCAATTCAGATCCTGGCTTCCTACCTGGCTTATTAAAGATTAAAAGCTTTAGAATATGTGTTTCCAAGTATCTTTGGTGACAGAACTCATATATAGGGAAGTTTCAGCCCTGTTTTAGGGGATGACAAGTGGAAGTAGAGTACAAACTGAGTAATCAACTCAAATGCCACAGGGAAAACTTGTGACTTAACTGGAAATTACATCAAATTCCCCTGCTAACTAACCTGGTCTTTTCTTAAACTTTTAAAGAGGTTGGCACTCTGGTAATGGTAGGAGAGTGAAGTTGCTCTTTCTACAAAAACAAAACCAACAAACAAGTGAAAACCAACCCCAAAACAAAACCAAAGAAACCAAGACTAGCAAGACTGCATTGCTGCAGGAATCGATGGGGTTTACTTTTGGGAGAAGAATGGCTGAAGGGTTAGAACTTCAAGATCAAAGTGTTCTTTAAAGATACTTTTGCAGCTGTTAAATTCAAGCTGAATATTCCTAATTTACTGGGTTGTACCAGCTACAACCCAGTTCTAGAACAGACAGGGAGGAATGCAGTGTGTAGTTCAGTGTGTTAAGAGCCCTGATCCAATAGTTAGGAACATCAACAGGAAGGAAGAGTATTGCACTTGACTTAGGTGGCCCTATGATTCTATGCTGGCAGAATGGTGTCGTCTGGCAAGGAGACAGGGATACTACCTCAGCTCTTGAAGGTGGGGAATGAAAGAAGCGTTGAGGAAACTCTGATATTCATCATCCATTTAGACAGGCTCTAGGTTTTATATCTTGTATGGAAGGTAGAGACTGGAAGAGACATGGTGCCTGTCTCTTCATTGGTTAGGTCCAGAGTGGAAGAGTAAGCAGATGTTGGGGCTTGGGTTGAGTGCTTTCTCGTAGTCCTCCTGGTTGCTTGGCTACAGGCACAACTCTGGCATTGCCAGGTGGATCTTGTCTGTGGGACTGGAGACTAAACAAAAAGCTTGCAGAGCCACTCTGTAGAACGTAAAATATGCACCTACCTGAGGGCAAGAGTGTGGGAGCTATGCTTTAGTGGTAAGGCTTGAGAATAGGTGAAAACAGGTGATATCACAAAGGGTAACAGGTGTCTTATGGAATCTGGCAATGATTTGACTTAGTGCTGTTGGAAAGCAATTGGAAGAAGAGTTTAGTATAAAAAAATCCCACTCCAAACTGGTTTGGTGGTGGAAGCACATGGGATTCTATCTGCTTAAGACAACCTTCCTGCTCTTCTTCCAGATACTAATTGTGGCTGGAAAATATTACCACTTGGTAATATATTTTTTACTTTCCTTTTGTATCCTTGCCATGTTCGATAAGAGACCGTTATCAAGGCAGATGATCTTTTGAGAAAGTCACTGTGAGCTTTGTAGGCAGCGTTCCTTGTTCCCATGACAATTGCTTTGCTGCAATCTGGCTTGTGAAACTGAATTTGAGTTTGCTCTGTTGTTCCCTTCTCCCGAATATTTATTATAGGGTACATCAAGGCTGTCACTGGCTTCTTAAAGTTATGAGGTGGAATGGGGAATCATATTAAATGAAGGCATGAAACATGGAACTCTTTCAGCATCACTAAAAAAAATCTGGAAATTTTGTATCTCTAACAATTTCCTTGGTGTGCTTGAATTCTCTGTAATTTATGGATTAATCAATTCAACTATTCCAGAATATTTAATGAGAAAACTACCCATAATCTATAGCGATAGCTTCAATATAGTATATTTTACCCTGGTAATAAAAACACGCTACAAGATTTTAATCTAGTATTGTGGAATACTCTTGGGTATTTTTTTAAATTAACATAAGGGCTGACTGCTGGAAGATACTCCATGAAAACAAATTATATTATTAATCAAACCAAAGCACAGAATTCTCCATGTAGTGGTTTTAAAATGCCCAAGATAGTCTTTAATTGAAATGTTACAGAAAATAACAGAATGAGAAACTGTGTACTTCGTGCTTAATTAACTTTACAATGTATGTTCAGCAGTTTATATTAGATGGTGGGACCAAAATGCAACTATGTGACGTAAGATGTTGCCAACTCGAGTCCCTTTATCTATTGTCTAATAATAAATTTCATCTTAGATTAATAGGTAGCTTATTAATTGAATGGTGTCACTCCTTGTTGCGTGCTGAAATGGCTGATGCTACATGCCATTTCCATGCATTGTCTTCCATTAATTCAGCACTCGCCTTTTCTTGTGAGGATTATTGGTCATGCAAAGAAACCATGTCTTAACAATGCTTTTCCTCTCAGCACCTGCCATATAGTTGATCGTTGTAGTGTTGGGTTTTTTTTTTTCATTCTTTTATCTAAATCTAGGCTGTGTTTTAGCTTTCTGTGGCTGTGAGAAGGATGCAAGAGATCTAAAGAAGTTTATATTTTGTACAGAAGAACTAGGCTGGTGGTCCTTCATGTGGTTTCTGTTTGCTCCATGGGCCAGGCATAGAGACCCTTGGAGGCAGGCACAAGCAATGGGCCTTGTGCACTTTGTGTTTTTACTCTGGGCCTTGTTCAAAACAGCTAGAGGAGGACATCTAGAGTTTAATGAAGGATCCAGTTAGTCTTGCAGCAGTGATGGATAGTTGGTGACTGAGGAGGAGTAGCAGGACAGAGCAAACCTATGACAATGAGTTCCTGCTATACTCTGCTCAAGCCACATTGTTGTGATTTCATTCAAGCTGTAGATCTTCATGCTACCAAAAGCTGCTTCATAACTGGTCAGTCAGTGGACCCCCGGGATATTCCCCCCTGTGCCCGCTGTCCTCTTGGGTCAGCAGGTGTGCTCTCTTCTACCAGCACAGCAACTCCAACCCTGTAGAGCCTCAGCTCTCCCTTGACACTGCTGTCTTTGGTCTTGTTCTCACCACCTTAGCACTGGTTGGAGAAACCCCTGGCTATGGCTGCCGAGATGTTGCTACAGGATCTGTCAAATATAAGTAGTTTCTCTGCACCTCACAAGAGACTCATCTCTCTCTATTTTTATTTCAATTTTTTCTTTTTTTTTTGTTACCTGTATAGCAGGTTGTGTGGGATTGATTGTAGTATGCTTCTAGCACCTCTCTAAATATCCAGGCTATATGCTGGGATTGAGTATACTCCCAAAAAGAGCAGGGGAAGCTAGTAAGTAATAATCTTGGTCCTATTAAGTACCTTTTTGACGTTTGAAGCAAGTGTTTAGGGCCTGTTCCTTTCCGCTTTATTGGAGAAGGGCTCCTCTCTTCAGGGAAAGAGTGTCTTACCTACAGGGTCCAGGTCAGGGCTCTTCCGGAGCCCCTTCTATGGGCAGCAGGTGGCTGAGGGGAGAGGACAGGGTCCTTGTGGAGTTTGTGGAGCTGGGGGAAAGTGGGGTGACATCAGGGTTGCAGGGTAGGCCGGGACCTGGGGTGGGATGATAGTAGTGAGGGCAAGCAAAGGTTTTCCTCTTTGCTTAGCTGAGCTCTCAGCCACCTGACCCAGGTGACAGTTGGTGATATCTGGTAATATCCACAGCTTCCTGTGTTTTGTATCTTCTATTAATCAACAAATCCTGCCTCTAATGGGAAGAGTCTCATGTCTCTCAGTGCAAAGGTACCAAGTGAGCTGAGCATGGCCTCTAGTGGCCTGTTAGTATCACATACCCAGACTCAGGGCTTGCCAGGCTGCTCATCTGTTGGGATACTTGATGCTCCTTGTTAATTAAGACCTGCAAATCTGTGGAAGGAAAGAAAGTGTCCTGTGAACTGGGATAACGAGGTTGTTTGCTACCAAGCACTTGATCAGGTGAGATCAAACAGCACTGTGGGGCTCTGTATCACGCTAGAAAAGCTGCCACTATAAAGCATGTGCAAACTTTGTAAAATGGTGCCACAACTGGATCTTACTGCTGAAGTGTTGGTAATTTCACTGAATGTACAGTAGAAGCTTTCAGTAAACTAAAAACTCAACAAAGACAAAGTAAAGATTAGATCACAGTAACTTTAATTTATTGTTTGTCTCTCTAATTTGCAAAGCTCTGTTGTGTAGGGTCTTTGGCCCCCTGTGTGTCTGAATTGTTCTCCTATAATCTGAGTTTCTCTGCAGCGGGCACCCAGGCTGGGTGTCAGAGGATGTAGTTTCAAAATTTCCAGCCCATCTCACTTGGGTTACAGCAGGATCTACTGTTCTCCACGAGAGAACTGCAGAAGCAAAACTGCTCATCCTGAGTGTGTTTGAAAGCAACCCCTAGGCCAAGTGTACCCTGAAGGGTGTCCAGCCCTGAAGCACAGACTTAAGTGACAAGCAATGGCAGTGCTAACATCAGCTTATCCATGTATCTGCTATCTTTCATTTTAATCTCAAGCAGCATAAGCATCTCGGGTGTAAGGTGGAACAAGTGGCATTTTTGTCTTGTTTTTAGTTTCTGGGGACTTTGTGTGTCTGTATAATATTGGTTCTCATCTTCCATAGCATCCTTCCATAGATGTGTTTACATCTGCGTTTGCCTGCAGCTCTGAGGTGCTTATATACATTGATATCAGTGAAGAAAGTTATTACTAGTACTCACTAAGTGCAAAACATTCTTTGCAGTAAGAAACTTTCGTAACTCTGTACTTCTGATCTGCGGTGATGACTCACAAACATGAGTAAACCATAAGATAGTGCTGGTGCACAGTGTGCCTTCCGTGGCCATCCTTTGTGCCCCTGACTTGGATGTTATTTCCCTCTGAGGCATCTGGCCCTGCTTCAGCAGTGACTCAACTGTTTGTGCTGCTCAACACCACAAATGACAGCCTGGCATATTGAGGAAAGCTAAAACTGGCACTGATTATATATTAATATACTGCAGCTAAGCAGCTACTCTGTGAGAATCTGAGTCATGCCTGCAGCTGGCCCAGAAAAGTCTGAGGTAACTGGGAGTAAGCCCTGTTGCAACTCTATGCTCTTCCTTTCTCTATCCAGAGCCCTGTGTTGTTTCAGTACCTCAGCAGGTAGGGAGAACCTTCCTTACTCTGGAAGAGAGAGAAACCCAGGAAATAAAACAGAACTCCCCTTCTGTCTCTGCCTAGTGTCTGCCACAGTGACTTAGCCTTGAGCGTGAGTGAGGCTCCTGTTTTTCACTTTGTAGTGGTTCCTCTTGTGTGATCATGCTCAACAACGTATGCCTGCGAGAGCATTGCAAGGATCAGTTAGGGTCCATTTAGGTTTTCAGAAGTGTATGAAGGACACTCCATAACACTTGGTGTTTCTAAAAATTGCCTCTTGAGTATCTGTCTCCCAAGGCTTTTTTACCAGATCAACTGAGTTTTTTTCTTCATAAAACCAACACTTGAATTTTTTTAATCAGTTTTTTGTCCTTGTCTAATATTGACATGGGTGTTCTCTGTTGTGAGGTTAGTTACTCTTGGAGAAAGGTGATATGAGTGCTCTGAGATGGTAGACAAGATGAAAAAGCATACCTGTTGCTTTTGTTCTTCCTTCCTGTTTAAGGGTGCAGGAGAAACAGACTTCAACAGCTGCTTTCTTTTTAGACTGAAGCACCCTCATCCTTGCTTTTAAAGTTATGCTGGGATGAGTGCTGCAAAAAAAGGAAGAACTTTTGGGGGTTTTGCCTGCACAGTACAATAGAAACTATTTCATTGTTAACATATGCAGACTGTTATTTTTGTTTGTAATGGGACTGGGAAACAGTGATGTCTCAGATACTCTTGAAAAGCTAAATTGTATTTACTGAAATTACTAAATTGTATTTTAGCCATAAAAAAATATTTCCCAGCTGATTCCTAGAGAACTTAGGATGTTGCCTGGAAAAAAGCAGGTTGTAGGAAAAGCAACAGCTTTTGGGAAAAGAATTCAAATGGCAGACTGCAAAGAGATAGTAACTGGCAAACAGGGAAAACTGTCTCCCTGGCTGGGGGGGCTTCCTGATGGAGCTGCTTTTCCTGGTGAAGAGAAAATGTGCTCTCACTGCCTTTTGTGTGCAGGCAGATGCTCAGGAGAGGCAGGATGGAGGCAGCTTTGCTGGTGTATGTGCATAACACCTATCAGTCTGGGGCTAGGAAGAAGATCTGTGCAAGGGAAAGGATAGAGAAATAGGATATAAGATATGAAAGCAGACCCTTGTCTGAGCAGTGTTTTCTAGCATATCTGTTCTTCACAGGCATAAACTCAATATCCAATTTATTTTCTAGCAAAAAACTAGTACCTTTGAAGTCCTTTAACTGAACAAAGATTTGTTACATTTGCCTTTTCTCTCCTAGCTCAGATCTTTTTTTCATTTGTTCTCATCTGGTATTCTGATTTCTCTATTAGTTGATGCTTCAGGGAAAGGCAACGAAACAAAATGAACACCTTAAAATGTAGTACATCTGTATAAAGCGTGCAGAGCTATGCGTGAGAAATGCTTCCTTGTCTGCAAGGGTGATCTGCCTCTGCAGTGAAGCATGAAATTTGATTATTATCTTATTGCGACCTTTATTGTAGCTTGTGGAGCTGAAAGCATTATTAACGTAAACAGAATGATTCAACCTTTCCCAGGTAACATAGTTGTCCTTTAACTTTCAGAGGCAGCATGTCCCACAGGTTGGTTCTGTGCGGTCCGAGCCGACGACTGTTCTTTGCCCTGCAACTTGCTTTAACCGTGGCAAGTGGGATGAGGGGCCCACGGAAAGCCTTTGCTTTCTGACCCAGTGCAATGTAAAACAGAACGCTTTGCAAGGACTCAGATTAGTGTTGTGTGCTGGTGGTTTTCAAAAAGTGACATCCCTTGCGTGTCAGGTCAGAAGCATCCCTGTTACCAAGGCGGGTCAGGAGCGCATGGTGTGACTCCCGGCGTATTTTGGGATACGTCTCACGTCCAAGCAAGCCTTTATCCTGGGCAGGCTCTGCTGGGAGCAGAGGAATGAGTAAAATCGGAGAGCTGCAGCCGAGCCAGGCCCTGCAGATGGCAGCAGAACAGCACCGAAGGCAGAGCTCTGTCCTCCCGGCGCAGCAGCATCCTCAGCTCTGCCCTAGCTGGAAAGCTTCGGGCATCTTCCACTGAATCCCTCTGCCAGGCTGAAGGGTGAGGGCAGTGAAATCGGATATTCAAACCGTGTGTGAAAATCCCGTGTTGGAGTTCAGTGCTTTGCGTTCAGGCACCACAAAAAAGAATGCTTTGGAAGAAGGAGAGCTGTAAAGCAGAGAGCAAAAATATGCCTCAAACACAGACTGTGTACTAATAATGTATTATAAAGTGATATCCTCTCAGTGGATCCTGTTATTGCCCTACTGTGTAAATACTGGTGTGAAGGAACTCAAATTGGGGTGTTGTTTCCCATGAGGGGATCTTAACTACGGTTATGGCGAATGTTCTGGTTCTCGGCCTGAGCTGAGGGATGCTTTCTGCAAAGCCAAACAGATTCAGTGATGCAGACTGAGAGAAACCTGCTCCCAAGGTATCTCTGACCTCACAGTTAGTATTTTCTACCTTGAGACTTAAGTTCAGAAGCTCTCAGACAGGAAAAGGAGGGGATGTAACACCATGAGTGGTCCTCTGACTGTTGAGTAGCAGGGACTGCTGCTGCTGGGGCTAAAGGATGATTTGCAACAGCTGGAGGGCTCTCAGTGTACCTTGTCTTGACCACTGTCCTCCCACACATGGTGGGAGGCAGGCATCAGCACCGAATTTCCATCACTTCCAGAGTACTCGGTATATTCCAGGAAAAGCTTTAGCCAGCTGCTGAAGCTAGTTATGTGCCTGTTTTGCACACTTTGTTGATGTGCCAGGATCTAGCTCTGGGTGTCTGTTATGATTATTTATTACCGTGGGTGAATGTAATCATTATAGCAGGCTGCAGAGGCCATTTGCTCCATATAATAACTGCTGATTTTATTTGTTGGTATATTTTATTGTTAGTAAAAGCCCCCACAGCAATGGCTGTGGTGTTCTGATATCAATCAAAATAAGACTGCTATGAGAAAAGGCTATCACCCATGCAAAACAACTCCTCTTCAGCAGCATTTTTATTATGTATTTTTAATGCGCATGCAGGTGGTAGTACATAACCTCTGGAAGATGTGCAATTAAATGGTATGCTTGCACTCTTCTCAGAAATCATGCCAGTATACCAATTTTATGTCTGCAGTCATGTTTCTGCTAGCAGTTTCTCACAATCGCTGTAAAAATTAAACAAAAGGCAGTGTTCTATATAACGTGGTTTATTAGGCATATTAAGCTGTAATACGCAGGTCAATGAAGCTGTGTGTAGCCAAATACCTCTAAGTCATGGCTGTAGTATTTGCTGGCTTGAACATGAGTTCAAAATTGAGTTTGCTTTTAACAGAAGGGTCAGCAGGGTGGGAGCTTGGCTTTATACTTACCAGCACCCCTGCTGGCCTCTAGAGCACTCGATGGCCAGCTGTGGGGCTTGTTTCCCCCATTTATTTGCTTTAACTAACAAAAAAAGCTTCACACGGCTCCTAATATTTTGCAGTACTGTCAAGTCAAAATAGTCAAGTGCTTTTAGCCAGATGGGAAATGGTGAGTCTCAGAAGTGCCGTTGCTTATCAATTTTCTGACCCAACTTGGTTTGATACTTCAGGCTGCCACAGTATTGGGGTGTAGGAGTGAAAGGAGTGGTTCACAGTCCAAAACTCCAGCTGCGATATGAGAAATGTAGAGTTTAAACATCTAGGTTTGACTTGGGTAGAGACTGGAGATGAATAGACTCTGTCTCAGAAGGGTACCCATGGGTTAAAGACTATTGCAATATGTTGCCCACAGTCTTGTATGGTTGGTCTTGATTTGTTTTGCTTAAAATAGTTATGCACTTGAGAGAAAGAATGTCTGCAGTGGTGACAGCACTTCTTGGTGCAAGAAATATATGGATTTGAATCACACTTCTAATAAAGGATTGTACTTGGGGAAATGGATTGGCAGAAAAGACAGAAAGCAGGTCCCACTTAGCACTGCGTATTCCTTGAACGCTGTCAGAAGCATAGATAGCTTTGATACTGGAGCCTGGTGCTCATGGACGCTGCTCGGGTTCTGTCTGTGTGGTCAGATACCTGCCTGTGCTGCTCATGTGCTGAATGAGCCTGAGTCAAGCTACTTCCCACCCAGAAACTGTCTTCCACATTAACGAATATGGTAAAAATGCGGGTAATGCTAGGTGTGCCATAGTACACACATAACATACAGATGAAATATCTGTAACCTGGCACACAGTGAGAGAATCCTGGCTTATGTGGTTTTGTTTGTGCAGTGCGCTGTCATATGCATTTGTAAGTTCAGGCCCTGGCAACTGGAAAGAACAATACAGACAATCTCTAACAAAGTATGGATCACTGGGAGAGGTTGGCAGGGAGGCAAGGAGCAAGGAAAAGGAGCACTGGTGTTATTACCATTAAAGTTTTAAGACAACAGGACTTCTCAGAGTATGCACCATTTCCAGAAGACCTCAGGATAAATCCCTTTTATCTCCTCTCCCTGAAAGACATTTATGTATAGGACTGTTATAGAAGTGTAAGCTATGCAGGGCACAGAAGGACCTCAAGAGATCACGTAGGTCTTCTCTGAGTCAAGACCATGAACTCTGAGAGCCAGAGGAGCATCCTAGATGAAGAGAGCAATGCATTTGGTATAGAGACAGATGAAAATGGAATTGAGAATATTTGTCAGTGCTTTTCCACCAAAATGGGAGGACTTCTGGAGGGTGTGTTCTGGAGCTGAGAAGAAGATACAGAAGATGGTTGTTAAATCTACTGCTGCTGGATGTTAAATTTCCTGAGCTCAAAAGAAGTGGAGGTAGGTTAGAAAAGAAAAATAGCTTAAGAAATCAAGAAAATTGTGTGTGTAATAGAGAGAAATAGCACATGATAGAAGAAGTGAAATACAACTCAGCAGAACAAGTAATTCACTTGAGCAGCAACAATGAGTTGCACAGAACTGGGATAGGGGACTAACTCAACGGGTATAACTCAGGGATGGGAATAACTCCAGTCTCTTCTACGAAAGAAGATGCAGGGGATGGTGATGTATCACAAGCAGCATAGGCATCAGTAGTGTTGTGCCACTAGGAAAAGAGACAAATACGTTACTAGAGTGTGTAGTAGAAGGGGTTGCAGTTCATCATACTTGTGAAGCAGTATGTCTGCTCAGCATTGCTATGTCCCGGCGCTGACAGCGCTGTGGGCTGTTCTGCATGGAAAGAAGCGTTCTCCAGGGGACGGCTCAGCAGAGAGTACCAAGGAAAGCTCAGATATCTGGAAAACACAGCCTGTGACAGGACAGCGAACTGACAGTGTTTAGCTCAGTAAAGAGCATGTCTTTAAATCTGCAAGAGACTGTTGTAGAGGAGGGAAATGATTTGTTCTCTGTCTCTGTGGTGGGTAACATGAGACCTGATGGACCTGAATTGCTGCAGCAGAGATTTAGGTAAGGCATTAGGAGAAACCTGCAGTGATTGAGATGGAAAGGATGGGAAGAGGGACTTTGTGTGCTCTCTGAGCAATTGCACTCTCTGCAATTGGAGATCTTCAATAGACTAAACACCTGTCAAGAGTGACACCAGGAACCCATCATCCTCCTGTTACAGTGTTTCTGTGGGCTGCCTCCATCATTTTTTATTTGAGTGCCATCTCCATCCTTCCTCATTTTTAAACCTTGTGGGATTTCTCTCTTCCCCCCTCTCCCCCTCCATTTGCAAGCACACCTTTGCACTGCTGCAATCCATCCCTGCTCGCTGGAGTTTCCCACGCAGCTGCCTGACGCTGAAGTTCCTCAGCTGGTGAACGCTTCTGTCAGGGACTCCTTCACTGCTCTGGTAATGGGGGTCACTTGCAGCCTTCCTGCCTCGCCGCTCCCTGTTCTTAACCCCACTGCGAATAATCATGGAGGCATCTAGGCCTTGCCGCAAACCGATGGATGGCAGAGGTCCCCAAGGCCGGGTAATGGTTTTAGATTGGAAGAGGAGAGATTTAGATTGGATATTAGGAAGAAATTCTTTACCGTGAGGGTGGTGAGGCACTGGAACAGGTTGCCCAGAGAAGCTGTGGGTGCCCCATCCCTGGAAGTGTTCAAGGCCAGGCTGGATGGGGCTTTCAGCAACCTGCTCTAGTGGGAGGTGTCCCTGCCCATGGCAGGGGGATTGGAACTCAATGATCTTTAAGGTCCCTTCCAACTCTAACCATTCTGTGATTCTGTGATTCGGCGGCCCGTTTGCCGGTCTGCCCCTGGGGCGCCGGCCAGGCCCCGGCGCTGTGGGGCGCAGAGGGGCGAGGCTGCGTTCAACCGTTACCAACGGTTCCAGCGCGGCGGGTAAACGGCTGAGGCGGTGGGAGGCCGAAGCGGCCGCCAGGGGTCGCTGCCCGACAAGGCAGGCGGCTGCGCCGGCCCGGGGTGAGGGAAGCGGTGGTGGCGGCCCTGGCGGAGCTCGGCTTGGGGGAAGCGTGTCGCTTGGAGAAGGCCTTTCAGATCGTCAAGCCCAGCCATCAGTCTAACACTGACAAACCCCGTCGCTAAACCGTGTCCCTGAGCACCACGTCCACCCCGTCTTTTAAATACTTCCAGGGATGGCGGCTCAGCTGCTTCCCTGGGCAGCCTGTTTGATAACATTTCAGTGAAGACATTTTTCCTCATATCTATCCTCAGCCTTCCCTGGCACAACTTGAGGCCATTTCCTCTTGTTTGATCACCTGTTACCTGGGAGAAGAGACAGACTCCCCCATATTGCTTCAGCCTCCTCTCAGGTAGTTGTAGAGAGGGAGAAGGTCTCCCCTCAGCCTCTTTTTCTCCAGGCTGAACAACCCCAGCTCCCTTGGCTATTCCTCATAAAACCTGTGCTCTAGACCCCTCACCAGCCTTGTTTGTCAGAGCCTGCTTGGGGCAGCTGGGAGAGATTGGGTCTGGGGGGGAGGAGCATTGGAAAGAGGTAGCTGGAACAACCACCTTCCTGGCTGGAAGGAAGCTGGTGGGTGGTGAGACCCATGGCTGTGTCCGGGGGTGCCTCCACCTTCGGCACGGCTGTGCTCCCACCTCTCTGTGGCCAGCGGAGGGTAGCTGTGATCCTGCCTGCTGTCTGATGTTAAAGCAGGTGGACAGAACGAGACAGGGCTGTTCAGTCTGGAGAAGAGAAAGCTGAGCTGGAGGAAGATGAGTTCATGAGAGGCCTCTGGGAAAGAAGGGAGTCATCTGCTGTGGTGGCTGGGTAAGAAGCAGCTTCTTAAATGGCAGTAGAGGGTGTGTGGGTCACCTGTGGGAAAGAGGTTTCCATGCCTAACAAGTGTGAAGCACTAGAAGTTTACCAAGGCAGGTAGTGTGGACAATGCCTACTCAGTGGGAGAAGAGTTGCTGATTTCCATCAGGACATCTATGATTACTGCTCACTTTCCAAAGCTTGGAAAGGATGTGCACTGAACTATCTCCAGGTGACTCCTAGTCTTACTGTATTTTTCCTTCTTTTGAACATGCCAAGTTCCTTATGAATGCTAGTCCCACTTTTCTAATTGGCTGCCTAGGCTTCTGGGGAGCTTATTACACAGCTGACATACTAAGTGCTTGAGTACCTTTCCATGCCTTTAGGGTTTTAGATACATTCTGTCCTCTTTGAAATGAGATTTAGAGCATCATTTGGGTGAATTGGATAACTCGGTCATTGGCAGAGTAAACCTGCCCTGTTTACTCACCACATTGGCTCCAAATTCTTAATACTGAATCCTGGAATAGCTTAGCATGTGACCATCTCAAAGGCAATGTGATGTGGCTAACTCTGTTGTTCAATATTAGAAGAAGATGTAATTTTCTATGAGCCCTTCCATGTACTGTCACTTACTCAGGGGCTGGAAGCAAAGCCTCAAGGTTTTTATTGTTTTGCTTTGTTAGGTTTTTTTGTCTTGGGAAACACATTTGGGATGTGTTGCATGTCTCTTCAAGCAGGATTCTTCAGGGCTGGAAGACCTTTAGATTTGTCTGCAAAACTGGTCCCAAACTGCAAATTTATCTGCAAACAGTATCTTTCGTCATGTTCACTGGAAATGAAAGAAAGCATTTTGCTACTAGTGCCTTTTCAACTATACTTAATAGGAATAATAACGATCTCATTAAGGGCTGACAAACCTGTCCTTTTTAGAAACTTTATTTTAACATGGGATGATTTGAATTTCCATACGTAAATTAAGTGCTAGCCTTGAGTAAGTACAAATTTGTAGATAATTAAAATCAGGATTAGTGGGAGAAGAGGTGAAGAATGGAGGTCAGATGCAAACCAGTATGGGTCAGGCATCATCAGTTTCGCTTTCGCGCTTTCGTGCTGTTCAGAACAAAGTTTTGGATTCTTCTGGTTAGAACTAGAACTAGGTTTCTAATAGTTTGGTGCACCGAGTCACTTATTCCTAACTACAGCCTTATCTCAGTGACAGTAATAAATTCTCTTACCTAACTAAAAGGTTTAGATGCATACTTACTGTCTGGCTAACTTTATGAGAATCTTCCACAGGCACCTAAAATAGGTTCAAGAGGTTAAGCTTAGTTTAGAACATTTATTCTTTGTGTTTTGTCATAAGGGGATATATATATTCTTCTACATTTATTTGGGATTTCCTTGGAGGTAGTGATTTAAGTATTATTTTTATGTCTGTTTCTTCTTTCCTGCTCATTACCTATCTAATCTTCTGGCACCCATTTTGTATGGGTGATAAAAAAGGTGATTCAGCTTAATGTGGTTTGAAATGGAACTGTTATTCTTGGAATAAAGTAAAATGCTTGAGGAAACATGCAAAATTCATGCAGCTTCATTGTTCAAGGAATGAGATGATCATTTATGAGAAGCCCAGGACTTAAAAGTTGTTTCAACCTCTTGCAGATTGCAGTGTCCCCATCTTGAGACCTTTCTGTGATAAAATCAAGGGTAAAAGATAGAAGATGTAAGCTTGCATACTTCTGGTTCAGGCAATAAAGAGTTTTACTTCTTGCTGCTGGTATGGAACACTGTTCATGCAAGTTTATCCCTTTTTAATGTGCTACTGCCAGCCTGATAGTTTTAAAATTCTGAAACAACCTAATCCTTCTTACAGATATTTTTTCTGGTTGAATCAAAAACTATGCAACTTGTGTTTCAACAGGAGCTATTTAATACTGTGCAGAAGTGGTAGGATTTGCACACTGAAGTCTGGTATAGGGACTCTCTTGAGGTTTAGGCAAGGGACTTTTGGGACTAGAGGTCAGAACTTAGAAGAAACTATATCTTGTGGTTTGGGTAATATAATTTCTAAGCATTGCTGGAATTGTGCCTAATGTATTACTCTTAGCTGCTGGATCAACAACAATGTAATGAAGAAGTCTAGGGCCAGATACCAAGGTTTCTCAGAAGGTGAAATAGAATATGATGATTAGCAGCTTAGTTGTATTTTCTGGGTATAAGTGAGGAGTGCCTTTGTTCCTTGGTGATCCCTATGGACTAATGCAGACTTCAGCATTTCTGGCCAGAGTAAGTATACAGCCTTGAGACCTTGGCTGTTGACCAACCTGGAACTCATAATTATGAGCAACTCCATATAATTATGGTCCCCATAATTATAGCATCCATATGCTGCCAGTGACTCTTCTGGTAATAGAAGATCAGTGAAATGAACAGCCATGTTGGCTGTTTCACCTTTTTTTCACTTGTCCCAGAGGTGCAGAAAGGTGTGTATTGTAAAAGTGTAGTCTTGGGCCACTGAAGATTTCAGGAATACTGCTGGAATCGAGATACTGTGTGAGGCTTCTTTAGTCATTTTTAGAAATAGGACATTCATCTCCCAGGGTACTGAGGCTTCACCCTGTAGCTTGAAGGGAGGAGGGGGCACGTTAGGCTTTAGCAGGCTTCATAACTCCCCCCGAGGGATTAAAAATGGAGCTACTATCTTTTTTTGTTTCTGATATTTACAGTTCCTGCAGTTAAAAGTTCATTGCAGTTCTGCTTCAAGGAGCTGAATCTTTCCTGTAATTAACAGTTAATTTTTTTTTAAATTTTAATATTTTGCCACTGTTGTAACTTACAGTAGATTGAAGATAATTGGGATGGGGAGGAAAAAAACCTGCAGAGCTTCTTCCCAACTGTTTGCAATTCCTTGAATTTTGTAGTACAAAGTGAAAAGTGTCCCAGACAAGGTATACAGGAGGTAAGCAACAGTCAATGCTCCACTGAACATTTCCCAGATGTCAGTGGACTAGTTCCCATCTCCTGCGTTACTTCAAGGCCTCATGATGGGAATCTTCTCTGAATCTCCTTCAGTTCCCAGTCCATCAGGGTAATGGACATGCCATGATCTGTCATCATAATTTGGCTGTTCAGAAGGGAAGGACTCTGAAGTATCACTGGGTGGCGGTTGTGCAGACAAGCTAAACTCCCCTCCTTCTCCAGAAGTCAGGAGCAGAAGCTGGAAGGTAGTGGACTTCTATTGAGGGACCTGAAGCTTGAGAGAAGCCCTTGTGAGAGATGTCTTGTCAGGTTGGAGCAAGACAAGCATTAGAAAGTGGGTAGTTGCAGTTATCATAGTATTGTGTTTGTGAGCATAGCCAGTTTCCATGTCTGGCCTCCCTGAGAATGAGAACACTGCAGGGATGTCAGGAAAAAGTGGAAGAAATGCTCTTATGGGAGTGGTGCTTTAAAGAGGACAGGCTTTTTAGGAGGTACACCAGTTCCCTGTGCTCTGGCAGGTTTTTAAGACTGCTTTCCACTGAAGCTTTGTAGAGGTATTCTGCAGAAGCTGGATTCCTTCTGGATTAGCTGTGCATTTATGCCCTTATGATGACTTCCATATTTGTATCTGTGGTGGAAAAATAACTATATTTAGCTACTTTATGTATTTGGAGTTATTGGACATCACATGTGGATGTTGGCCTTTTAAGATGCAGAGCATAAAACCAGTAAAATGAGACACTTTTCATAGCTTGTCTGGAGTTTCTATGTATTGTGCTGTTTACAGCAGTATGTGCTTACGACTTATGAGAAGATGAGAGTTAAAAACTAAAAATATTTCTCCGTGGTGATATAGTTTGCAATAATTCTAGCACAAAGTTCCCTGCAAATAAAGAAGAGGTTGAGTCCCGTGAATTTACTTCTTTTATTTTAAAATTGCTTCTGCAATTGTTGTAAGTGCTTGGAAAGCAAGATTAGAACATTATTAGAAATTTGTCCCTCGGGGCACTTTTTTTTTAATATTACCAGTGGGAAAGAGGCGATTGGGAAGGGAAGCATTTATACTGAAACAGCAAGATCAGAAAAAAAAGTTAAGTAATACACTACTGAATGTATGACTTAGTGTCCCTTCGCTGTCCCAGGAAATGAATGGCACTCTGCCTAGTGAAAGATTTCTTTAAGTGCCCTCTCACCTCCTTTATTTGTGTACTGGCAGTATTTTTTTGCCTCTAATAATTCTTAAGGCATTGGGCGTAATAAAGCCTCCAGCTGAACCTATTCAAACGTGGCAAATATTTATGGATGTTCTGATGAACTGGGATGTATTTTTTGGCTTTTCAGCATTCTTTCCCCTGGCAGTTTATTGTTGCACAGCACCTCCAGAGAACTTTCTTCATCTCACTGATAGTCCATGCAAAACAAACTTTACTTTGTTTTTAGGTGCCACAAAGTGAGTTCCTAGGGACACTCCAGCTGTGAAAATTGCTGATAGGCTGTAGGATTGAAGAGGAAAGGAGGGAAAGACTAGGTTGGGGGGAGACAAGGAGGAAGAAGGTGGTGAGACCTGTCCTGTGGTTCTTTCTTAACTTGGTTTGGTCTTTCAACTGTTGACATGGTGCTAAAACTACACTGCAGTCCTGCAGAGCTTGTGTCATTGCCTGCCCATGGATACGGGAATGGGGATCTGCCTTCTGGCCCCAAGCATGTTCTGTTAGATGCCTAAGTAAAACCTTTTAAGAGTTATGTGCTGGCTTCTGGAGGACAGTGTGATCCTCATTCCTTGTTTTCCTGTAAGGCAATGTTTTCCAAGATGAAAACCTTTCCTGCCACACTATTTTGATTTAAATCTGTTTCCACTTATTCTCTATAGTTTTATTTCATGAGGGCGGCAAATTCTATTTAAAAGAACGTTTGATTACTTTGCTCATTTAGTTTACTGATTCTGCAGCTCTGGTCTAGGTGCTGCACGGAAATAGCTGTGCTCTCATCAGGTTCTTCCAAATCTTCTGTCTACAAGGAAGTGTTTTGCATGCCCTTTCTTTTGAAAAGGTGACCTTGCTGATACTGAGATGCTAGAACAGGCCAGCACCCCAGTAATCTCAAAACAGATGCAAACTGGCTGGGATAGCTCTGGGTTTTATTTTTCCCTCCCTCTCCTCACTGAAAATGTTTGCCAGTTTTAATTATGAGCACTGGATGTGCATCTTGAGATTTGCAGCATCTGGAGCACGGTGCAATGATTTCTGTTCTGTGAGAGGCATGCATATAACTAGCAGCTTGAACTTGTTCCATATTCCTAATGGTATCTCTGTCTCTTCTGCATGCACACTGCCTCATCAGCCCATACAAATATGTGCCTCCGTGTCTCAATGTGGCAGACACGTTTTCAGACTCCCTTTGCTTTCAAGGCAGAGGGATGTATTCTCTTAGGGGCAAACTTTACATGGCTTCAGTGGCTGACTTCTTAAATTAAATCAATATGTACTAACTGGATAAACCCAAAGGAGTCAAGCAGCTATACACGATAGGGGAGAGAAGATTGAGGCTGAAATGCTTTGCCTATTGCTAATATCCATGGATGATGTTCTTCATAGGACCAAGTTTTCACTCCCACTTCCCTGTCCTGTCTGTCACTTCATATATTGTTGAGGATAGCTCTCTAAATGGAGCAGCTGTGCCATCTGCCTCCAATATTATTTCAGTTCTCACTGTTTTGGGATAAATTTCATAAAGTGTATTGCACATACAAACATTTAATTGAACAAATGGGAAGCCTCTCCAGTTAAGAAAGCTTTGCAAATGACAAGTAGTGTCCAATTTCCATTCTAATGGTTACTCTGAGGCTTTAAAATATGTGTGAATTCATCTAGCAGGGGTTGATGGTATATTTGAGGCAGATGGCTTGGTTCTGCAAAGAAGAAATACAAGTGGTTTTTACTTTAAATCTTTTTTTTTTTTTTTAGCAAAGGGTTGACATAATAAAGATGTGAATATTACTGAGAGTGCTCTTTAATAATTATACTACCTTATGTTTTCCCTCAAGAATATGTTATAACTGAGTAGAAAAATCTATTCTGAATTTTTATGCGTAACTATAACAAACAGTTTAGAAATGCCCCTTTCTCCCTCTAGTAAAAAGACGGAAGAGTGAGCAGGTTATTAAATCAAAAGGCCAACTCCAGTCCTTAGAGAAACATTGCAACTTCTGGAAGGGCGTTGGACCTCTTGAGAAACACAGCTCAACCCCACACAATGTCCTTGCCTATCAGAGGACATTAGGAAGAAGTGCAGACTAAACTCCTCCTGTAGAATCTCAAATTTTTAAGGCAGTTAGGAAGTAAGCAATTGGAAGATATTTAAAATGTTTCACTTAAAGCTGTGCTGGTTACTTTTGCTCAGAGCTTCAATGCTTTATACATCTTAATGGTCATGAAAGGGCAGCTGTGAAGCAAAGTATTTCTCAGTCATTTGACTGAGAACCATTAACACAACCAGTGCATGGAAGTAAGATGTCTAATGTAGGCTAGCTGTTGTCTATAGCTTTGAGACACTTATGATCTCTTAGTAGTGGAATAAAACATGAGTAAGTATTAATTTGTCAGCATGCCTTATCTGCACAATGAGGATAAATCTTGCTGGCAGGAGCAGAGAGGATGGACAGCCAGATCTACAAACTGGGAATGTCTGTTTGTTTACCACAAATTCGGTCAAAGCTGCATGCTCATCATGCCTTTCTTAAGGTTTTCTGAGATATTCTCCTTCCCGGATGCTTTTCCTCCACAATATACTTACAATTTTGTTTCCTCCTACCTCGAGATTTGGATGTATGGATGGAATTTTGTAGATTCTGGTGTTCTTAGCTCTGTAAATATATTACCTTGCTAGTCTTCTAGGCTCTGTAACTGAAAACTTGTAAACAACTGAGCTCTATATCTAAGTTTTTAGTATCATAAAAACAAAGTTAAATGGGAACAGAGGACTAAATGTACTGTCTATACTGGGGACTAGCTCTTGACATTAAATACTGAGAGACTTGAATTGAGTCCTCAAAGTTGCAGGAACTATTAAAAAACACAGCAATTCCTCCCCCCAGAATAATTAAAAAAGAAATTAGAGTAATCAAACATAAAGTCTGGGACTATCCACTTGAATTTATGTATTTCTGAATACTTGCATATGTCTTAAATTTTAAAATATGCTTGTCAGAACTCGTAAGAACAGACTTGATTATTGAGTATTCAAATGACGTTTTTTGGTTGTTATTTGGGACGAGCTTTACTGGAAAAGAAACAGATATGATGGAAAACTTGACAGACTCCTCAACTATGGTAGTGTTGGCAGGCACAAACCTAGTGTTCGTATCCCTTGTCAGTAATTCTTACTCTAGCTGTAATAAGCAAGTATTGACTTCTGTTGTATTCAGCACTAAGATTCATTGGCCTGAGAGGTAAATATTGGTGAGAGCAAAGCTGGGGTCAATATGAGCCTCAAGGGACTGTTAATCTTCTGTGGACTCAAAAAGAAGTCAATATTGGTATCATTACATGATTCCAGTGTAAAAATTTCTATTATATGCACACACAAAGGAAAAGAGAAAAAAGCTACAAAAAGTGTACTGTAGCTACTTCATTAGGCTTTGTATGTAGCATTTAAGTCATAAAAGTTGATTACTTTTATAAAAATATCCTGAAAATAATTTTCTCTTATGACGCAGTTGGGGTTTGGACCATAAGCAAAGGAAGGCCGGCACATCTGGAGAGAGGGAACGAGCACTGTCCGAGTATTGTTTTTTCCACCTGATGTCCATAACCCTGACACATGCTAAAAGTTGCTGCCTTAATGCAGCAGACTGTCAGAGTTGCTGTCGTTGCTCACGTCAGAATAACAAAGCACTTGTTTCTTCTCAGCATCAAGGGCTGTAGTGCTCACAGCAAGGCAGGATCCTACCTTAAATGTAGCTGGTAAACTGGTGTTTACCAGCTGTGTCTGTGCAGTGTCTCCTGGCCAGTCTTTCTGAACAGTTACCTGAAATTTAATTGAATCCCAGTTCAGAATGGTGCCTCTTCTTTGTGTCACCTTCTTCCCTGCTTATCCCTCCTGAGACCTCTACTCTGTTCTACTCTGATTGCTCGCTCTCTCTCAGCTTGGGTAGAAATCTTAGGAAAAACTTACTGTATGAATATGGCATAGTTCTAAATGCAATGCCTTTTGAGCATGGTGGTGAGCTTTTTGAGAATGTGATGCACTTACTTTGGATGGGTTCTTCAGACTTTTGGATTTGTACAGTAAAGCACTAATGTGACACAAAAGAACCGTGGGGTTACAATGATGCCAAATAACCGCTTAATGAACATACACAAAGTATGTAGTCTTGTCATTGCCATAGACAGGTTGGTGGTCTGGAAGATGCTTCTGGGCTTTGGAAATGAAAGAAAAGCCATTTTGAGAGCTGCTTGTAGCATTGTACCAGCTGTGTGTGTCTGAAATGGGATTCACCTTTTGATGAAGTACACTGCTAGCCGCGCTGCTGTGGTTGGTGAGTTTGGTCACACTCCTTGATGTGCTTTCTGAGGGAATATTGTCAGCTCCTTAACAGCTAGACAGGGATTGCTTTTCATTAAGAAACAAAATTGGCTGTTCCTGATTCATGATTTGTTATTCCTCTTGCATGGATATAGCAGCTTAAAGTTTCACTCATTCACTTAGGGAGTAGAAATAACGTGAGACTTGGGAGCCGGCTCAAACACATTGGATGCTAGGTAGGGAACGGTAAAAGCAAACAAGCTTGCAGACAAGCCCTAAGGGTGAATTTACTTCATATAAATTATTCAGTGAATAATTTGCAAACAGCAAATACGTTGGGAAAGAATGGGTTTGGTTTGTGAATGACTCACAAAGAAAAAATAGATTTGAAATCACCAGACCACTTACTCACAAAAAGTAATTGGACAGACTCTTGTTCTCTCCTAGGATAACCTGTAAGTCTAAAAATTCATGTGTTTTTAGAGATACATACACCTCAATTTTTTACAGTTGGTAACATCTACTTATCTACCCATCAGTCTACACACAAACATATGTTCTGTGATTGCTGTTTGCACAAGAGTTTTTAATTCAACTCTTAAAATAAGAATATAACACTTAAAGATGTGGATATTGATATTTTACAGGTCCTGGTATTTAGAAACATGCACATGTGCAAGACAAAATATCGACATTGTGTAAAAGACATTTTTAAAAGTGTCTGTTAGTAATAAAACAGGAAAGATTTTTTTTCTACTATTAATGGTCTTTGCAGTTCATCTTCAAATAGACCTGTATAGGCCTAACATCCTAGAAAAATGCTTTGAAAAGTCAAATTAACTTCAAGTTTGGATCTTATTTGGTAATATTTCATGGTTTGTCATGGTATTGGAATGGAATTAGATAAATATAAAACTAGTTTAATATAGTGGTGCTGTGGTTCTAGTCATTGTAAACTTTGCAGCTCCTCCTTCTCTTTTATCTCACCCCATTCTGTGTCTCTAGCTATCTGATTTTTCAAGAGATAACTTTTACCTAGGAAAACTTGTTTTGTTTGCTCTTTAAATGTTAAACCAATATTTTTGTGTAATACCTTGCAAACCTTCTGTGTGATGTTACATTCCACAAAATATGAATCAGACTACCAAGGTGTAGTTTTCTATGGTTGTCTGCAAATTAATTTCCTTATCTGAAAGTTCAGCTCTGGACTTCAAGGTAGTTTTCCTGTATGGGAGGTTATTTTCAACCCAGCCTTCTTATCAAAAATTGATTAGAGCTCAGAAAGACAAACAGGTTGTTTTGCTTCTTCAACGCTGTCGCAACCCAGAGAGCTTCCTGGAATGAAACGTTGCATTTGATGTTGGGGATTGCAAAGAAGGTGCTATTATTTAGCTAGACATATGTTAGAAATAACTACAGATCGTTAGAAAGCAAGAAGCACTTGAATATTTTATGTCCAGAATTACTAGAGCTGAAAAATAGAAACTATATAATTGTGACTACCTTTATTAAACCTTGAGTTTCAACAAGTCATTGTTTTGTGGAAATCTTGGAGAAGGAGTGGTACTTCTGTAAAATACTCTGATGTTGAATGTTTTCATGAGGTGCTCTCAAGGAATTTTCTGACACTATGTAGTCATGGGACTATGTCCTAAAATGCAAAAAAGATGGGTATGCATTGTTTCTACTATTGCAGCAGGGTTTCTACCGTCTGACATCCCTATTAAACAGTAATAACGATAAACTCTGATACAGTTTTTACAGGATTGAGGCAATTGCTTTTTTCTGAGTTAAAATTACTCAGCAAGGAACACTTGAGCATAATCGTGATCTGCTGAAACATCCACTTTTAGATCAGTCCTACATTAAGGAGGTAGACATACTAGTGAAAGAAAATATTTAAAAAGGCTTTTGTACAAAAACTCTATCCCAAGTGTTTATTATTAAGTGTGCATTTGCATGTGTCTTTCAGTGCAATAAATTGTGAAATGTATGCCCTGTTATCTGTCATGAAAATACCAGTTTGTCAAAAATTGATCAGCAGCCCATTACAGATTCATGCATTTTGCTTTCACTGTGGAATGGTAACACAGTTTTGCTTGAAAGATCATTGCACAATCCAGGTTTCTTTCTTCTTAAATACAAATGAGAATGAGATACGAATAACCTGGTAAAAAGGAAGAAGTGCTTTTTCTAAGAGGCCAATATTTCAGTGCAAGGCATTCATTTGTCCCAGGAGCTTCTTGCTGGAGATGTTGTTGCTGTTAGCACTAAATGGATGTTCAATTTCCAGGCTCACAGCAATGGAGCTAAAGAATGTTGCACCAGTATGACAGTGTGAGTCAGACATGCAGCACTGGACTAACAAATTCATGTGCTGAGCTCAATGTTAATCAGCTTCTGCCCTGTGAATTCCTCAAATTTGCTTTTAAAGTATGCGCTATCCATTTTGTGTAAAGAGCAGATGTGTGTTTCCAACATATGGTGTAATCAGAAGACTCCAGAAGACAGTAGATGTTGCCCATATTTTATAAGGGTTTGCAGCGTATTGATAGCACATACGATGACTCTTTCCACTTTCCTGTCTGTTGATTTGGAATGCCCAATCTCTTCTCTTGCATATTACAGCAAGCAATCTGTAGCAGTTTCAGTTTGCTTCCATTTTTCAGAGACTCTGTTCCTTTCCGTTTTCACCTTCTCATGTTCTTTTGTGACACTAATTCAGAAGTCGTAGATACCTCCATGCCCATCTCCTTTCTGTTATTTTAACTTTTGAAACAATGTAAGATCTTTTTCTTTGTTTATGTGAACGTCAGAAATAGCTTTATTCTTTTAAGGTGCTTTGGAAGGATGCACTTTCCTCATTATTTCCTCCCTTCCAGTTTGCTTTCGGGACTGAAGGCAGGCAGAAGATATTGTCAGCATCATAAAGGCCCTGTTTACAGGTACAGTTTACCTGTACTTTGGTGACAGCACTCAGTACCAAAGTTGTAAGACATGTTGCCCACATGATTGGCTGTGCCTATAGTGTATTTTAAATCTAGTTTGGGATCTTTTAGCCATATAGGGCCTCCTGTTCTGCCTATAGAAGGTGCAACCTAAGGCCAAATTGTTATCCAAGTCTTCATATTTTTAGATTATCCACACCAGAGGCTGTTTGAGCTTTTGCCCCTTGGTATGCTTGTCTTTGTGGCTTCTTCCTGTGCACTATCTGCCCTGAACATGGAGAAAAGTGGTGTAAGTTTGTGTGCATCCTGAAAAAACATTCATCAGGGTACCCCTTTCTTCTCCTGATCCAAGATCTTGGAATTGATCCAGTATCTTGAATAAGGCTTAAGAAGTCTTCATTAGGACCTTGGGCTTGGAGAAGGTTTTCATTGCAGAACTCCCTCATTGTTCAATAAAATGAAGTGGCCAGAAGTCAGAAAAAGCTTAATTAAGGTTGAAAAGTAATTCTTCTTTCTGTAGCATTTTGATTATACCTTTTATCTGTTCTTCACAGATACTGAGCACTCCAAATACTGTTGGCAAACGATGTAACTTCTAATACTGTCTGACTATAAAGCCTCTGAATAATGAACCAGCAACACATGGAAACACTGACTGTAAAAATGATTTCCACAGCCTCACATGTGTGCATTGCCAAATGATGGGGCTAAATGGAAATCGCTGGCAGCTGCATGCAGAGCTGTTTCCTCATCACAAAACTATGGACAGAGTTCCCATAGAAGAAAAAAAATTGACAGGACTCAAGATCACCTTGCTGACTTCCACTTGGAAAGTGAATCTGGTTGGGCTTCTTCCTCTTCTTCGTTTCCGTTTGCCTCACTGTGTTAAGCTGAGGGGACCAGAAAGTTGAAGTACCATGACTCACTCTCTTGGTGTGACTGTAGGAGGTAAAGGAGGTAAGACCACATGCAAAGCTGCTTCTGCAATGTCTGTGCACTGCTGTCCACGCTCTGTGTGCTTCTGCACAAAACTCTTGCAAGCAGCTAACTAGTTGTGACAGGCTGAAGAACAACTAGAAGAGTAACTCCTGTCCCTGCTCATACAAGGCTGGAAAGGGAAGAGTAAGAGCAGGAACATGTTTTCCCTCCTGTACTGCTATTACAGTATCAATTTTCACCTCTTTCTTTTTAGTAAACACCCTTTCATTGTAGGACATTCCTTCCTGTCTCATCTTATAGATGTGTGATGGGAACTAAGTAGCCTTTTGTTCTCTGTAGAGGGAAGGAATAGGACACCAATGTGCTTTTCTGGTTTGTTACCAAAATTCACATATTTTCTTTTCTGTGTCTTTTCCAGAGTGGTAGCGGAGTGATGGGAGTGATTTGCCTTGAGTCTTTAAATCTGCAGCAGGAGGCATCAGGGAGAAGTTTATAACTAGATGTTCTGCAGTGGCACAAAGCTAAGAGGAAAGCTTCAAGGGTAATGTTCTGTCCTTAATCTAATAATGTTCCTTGTTCAGTATTAGTAGAAAATGACTCTTTCTGCATTCCTTCATATTGCTATATAATAAACAACAGCATAATACGGAAAATATGAAGTAATTTAATAAATTCAGGCTTTGTTACAGATAATGGATAACTATGCACAGGAGTATAGTAAATCTTGAATGACAGTTTCATTTGATTACCAAGCCTGAATGCAATGCTCCACAGCACTGTGTTACAGTAATGCTGTGTCATGCTGCAGGAAGTCTGATTACTCTCAGATTTGATTGAGCAGTTCTCCTTCTGTGGTCTCCTGTCTCATCAAATCTGACAGACTGTGCTTGATCAGTGCCTGGGTAGAAGACGTCTGGAGAAGATTTACATTTGGCAGGAAGAAGACCTGGTGACTCAAACCTGTCATTTCCCACCTAGTGCAAACTGAACCAAAGTGTCTGAGGTAGTGCTAAGTATGTTAAGGTTTGATGGAGTTTCCACTTTCAGATGTGATGTGACTCTGCTGAGACTCTGGCCAAATACAGAGTCTTTAAAATAGATTCTGTGGTTTCACTTAATTTTGGGTTTTTTTTTCTGAAGTAGGGTTTTCATCGACTATTATCACATTGTCCGTGGCTGCATTTTGACGATCAGTGAAATGTTTTCTGATGGAGTATAAAGATAACAAAGAGCTTTCCTGTATTACATGTATTGTACTTTTCTGTTAGAAAATCGCAATGATTAAAGGAAACAGATCAGTTTTTATCAGACACTTCCAGGCAGATGGAATATGGTTCTTCCTTCCCCTGTGCCCATTTTTCCATTCAGCCACTTACCACCATGCTACTTTGGCAGGATGACTGTGCAAAACAAGACAAGACATTTGCCAGTTTTCTAACAATACTGACACTGTCCTTTAATACTGCCCTGAGAGAAGTCATGGTATTTTGCTCTTGCGTGATAGGAGGCAGCCAAATGTTGTGACATTTTGTGACGTGCAGGAGCTGGAAATTAGGTTTCTGTCTTTAGGCACTGAATTAGTTAACTGTTAGATTTGTTTTGTACCCAATATAGTTCACTCCTGATTTACTCAACACCCAAGCCTCATGCTTCTAGTTTGTTTTATTCCTTGTAGGCACACCCTATGGGTGTGGTAGGGATTGCACTTCAGGCAGTTTGCAGGTTTTTATGAGAAAAATGTGGAGGTTGCCAATTTTAACAAAGGTTGTGCTGCTCATGGTTACTTTGGGCTTGTGCATAATTTGCTGGTTTCGATTTTACAGGCTGTGGTAAAGTGTTTTTTGATTCCTGTATTTCCACATAGCTTTGGGTATAATACTAAGAGGGTTTTGAATGATAGTTTTTTATCTTGTTGTATGCCTTTGACAGAGATCCCGAGACAGGAGGAAGAGAAGCTAATTCTCAATTAAAAGATTAATTGCTGGGATGTATTAAACTAAAGACTGGAGACAGATCTAGCTACATATAGTTCCTGTGCTGGGACACAAGGACAAAGAGCTTGCTCTTTACTAGAGATAGATCTGAAGCTGTAGAGCTCACTTGGAAAGGCTTCTAATAACACTCAATTCATAAGACTGCAATAAGCAGTGTTGCATCAGCATCAAGACTTTCAAAGTGTGCTGTAAGTGGTCAAAATAGGAGCTTCTCTATATTCCAACCAGTGGCAGTAATTTATTTTGATTTTCAAAAGGATGTTGTTATTCACATTCATAAAAGACCGCTGAGGATTCTTGGGTAAAGAGTGAAAGGAGGAGCCCTTTGAGAGAGGGAACAAAGGCTGATAATAAATAGCTAATTCTCAGAATGGAGAGAGGTTAATAGTGGGGCAGGCCAGTAAAGAACTTGAAAGGAACGCCGGTAGAGTGAGGGAGATCAGAGAAGCTGTTTTAAAGAGTCCATCACCTACTCTTTAACATCTTATTCACCACATAAGCTAACTTACACATCTAAGGAAACTTCTTTTGTCTCCCTAATTAAGACTGAATGTTGAAAGCAGCTAAAACTTCTGCAGCTAAACTGAAGTGATGTAGATGAGCACTGAGGTGTCAGAATCCTACGAAAGCATTATAGAGATACATTGTGAAGAGGGCACTTGTAAGACGGGGCTCCTTCCTTCTCTTAATGCTTGCAAAAGGAATGCAAGTTGGCAGGTTTTCATTTCATATTTTATAATCCCCGATAAGGCACTTAAATATGGCAAAATCAGACAAACTTTTTGTTTCTTTTTAAAGTAGATATCTCTGTATTGTTAGGCCTAATAACGTCTCTTGACAGAGACCGGCTGAACTTCAGATAGCCACTGTTCCCCACCAGTACATGATGTGTTTTACTGGCTGGTTCATTTTGATTATGTCAGTGCATGCAGCAGCCAGTAATGGGACCAGTAATATGCAGCCGGTGGATACAGAACTCAAATGTGGTTGTTGCTCTACAGAGCTGTAAGCCAACCTGAAAAAAGGATGTCACCTTTTCTGTCTGCTGTGGATTTCTAATGTGGCTCTTTTTATACATAATGAGGTTCACTTTCTCTGAATGGCATACTATTTGGATTATGTGTGTTGTGTTTATGGAGAAAGGAGATAAGGACTCACATGAAGTAAGGAATAGAACCTGATTTACTTCTAGTCCCATTAGATTTCAGTGATACTTCCTTATTAAGTTAAGTATTTGGCCTGAATTTACTTGGCAGAATGAATCCTTTATAGTGAGGCTCTGTGCTGTATATACCTCAATGTCCTTATTTGCAACCAACTATTATAGTACTAAATCTGAGTAAATAGTGCACAATCAATGATTTATCCTGCAAAAAGCATCTTGTTTTTCTGCTTGTGGAAGCTCCATGAGTAACTCTTGATTTATAGAATCATAGAATGGTTAGAGTTGGAAGGAATCATCGAGTTCCGCCCTGCTGCCACGGCAGGGACACTTCCCACTAGACCAGGTTGTTTGAAGCTTCGTCCAGCCCGATCTTGAACACTTCAAGGGATGGGGCATCCACAACTTTTCTTGGTAACCAGTTCCAGTGCCTCATCACCCTCACAGTAAAGAATCTAAATCTTCCCTCTTTCAATTTAAAACCATTACTCCTTGTCCTATCACTACACTCCCTGACAAAAAGTTGCTCTCCGTCTCTCCTGTAGGTACTGGAAGGTCGTTATAAGGTCTCCCTGGAGCCTTCTCTTTTACAGGCTGAACAACCCCAGCTCTCTCAGCTTATCTTCATAGCAGAGGTGCTCCAGCCCTCTGATCATCTTCATGGTCCTCCTCTGATTGCCTTCCAACGGGTCCATGTCCTTGTGTTGAGGACTCCAGAGCTGAACTCAGTACTCTAGGTGGGGTCTCACTGGAGCAGAGTAGAGGGGCAAAATCACCTTCCTTGACCTGCTGGCCATGCTTCTTTTGGCGCAGCTCAGAATGTGGTTGGCTTTCTGGGCTGCAAGCGCGCATTGCTAGCTCATGTTGAGCTTCTCATCCACCATCACTCCCAAGTCCTTCTCCTCAGGGCTGCTTTCCAGCTCTTCTCCACCCAACTTGTATTTGTGCTTGGGATTGCCATGTCCCAAGTGCAGGACCCTGCACTTGGCTTGGTTGAGTTTCATGAGGTTTGCATGGGCTCACATCTCTAGCCTTTCCAGGTCTCTCTGGATGGCATCACTTCCCTCCAGCATGTTGACTGTGCCACATACCTTGGTGTAGTTGGCAAACTTGCTGAGGGTATACTCTATCCCACTGTCCGTGTCACTGACAAAGATGTTGAACAGCACCGGTCCCAGTAGCACTCCCTGAGGAACACCACTTGTCACTGGCTTCCACTTTGACACTGAGCCATTGACTGTAACCCTTTGAGTGCAGCCATCTGGCCAGTTTCTTATCCACGGAGTAATTCGTCATCATATCCATGACTTTCCAGTTTTGAGACCAGGATGTCATGTAGGAGGATAGTGTCAAATGCTTTGCATAAATCCAGGTAGATGATGCCTGTTTCTCTGCCCTTGTCTACTAATGCTGTGGCAACATTATAAAAGGCCACCAAATTTGTCAGGCATGACTTGCCCTTTGTGAAGCCATGTTGGCTGTCACCAGTCACCTCCTTATTTTCCACGTGCCTTAGCAGAGATTCCAGGAGGATCTTCTCCAGGATCTTGCCAGGCACAGAGGTAAGACTAACTGGCCTGTAGTTTCCCAGGTCTTCTTTTTCTCCCTTTTTGAAAATGGGCATTATGTTTCCCTTTTTCCAGTCAGTGGGAATTTCATCAGACTGCTGTGACTTCCCAAATATAATGGAAAGCAGCTTAACAACTTTATCCGCCAGCTCCCTTAGGACCTGTGGATGGATTTCATCAGGTCCCATGGACTTCTGCATCTTCATGTTCTTTAGATGGTCTTGAACCTGATCTTCTCCTACAGTGGGTGGTTCTTCGTTCTCATAGTCCCTGTTTTTGCCTTCTGCGACTTGGGCGGTGTGGTTAGAGCCCTTGCCAGTGAAGATAGTAGTGAAAAAGTCATTCAGTACCTCAGCTTTTTCCATGTCCTGGGTGACCAGGTCTCCTGTTTCCTTCCAGAGAGGGCCCACATCTTCCCTAGTCTTGCCTTTATCACTGACATATCCATAGTTTTGTTGTTATCCTTGATGTCCCTGGCCAGATTTAATTCTCTCTGGGCTTTATCTTGCCTAATCTGGTTCCTGGTCACTCTGACAGTTTCTCTCGGTTCTATCCAGTTTTACCCATCCTTGCTTCCACTCTCTGTAGACCTCATTTTTGGTTTTGAGCATATCCAGGGGTTTCTTATTTATCTAGGCTTCCTGGCTTTTTTGTCTGACTTCCTTTTTGGGATGTGGCTCTCCTGATCCTTGCATACTAACCAGCATTCCTGGGCCACTCTCCCCCCCAGTACTTTTTCCCATGTTACTCTGCCAAGCAGGTACCTTAAGAGGCCAAAGTCTGCTCTCCTGAAGTCCAGGGTAGTGAAGCTTGGTGCATACTATCCTTGCTGCCCTAAGAATGTTGAATTCTACCATCTCATTAATCACTGCAACCCAGGCTACCCTTGAGCTTGACATTCCCCACCAGCCCCTCCTTTCTGATAAACACAGCTCCTCTCCTCACTGGCTGCTCTACCACATGAAGAAGAAAGTTGTTATTGAAACATTCCAAGAACTTCCTGGACTTCTTGTGTCCTACTGTGTTGTCCTTCCAACAGATATTGGGGTGGTTGAAATCCCCATGAGGACCAGGGTCTGTGAGTGGGATGCTACTCCTATCTGTCTATGGAGGGCCCCATCTGCCCTGTCACCCTGGTCAGGTGGTCTGTAGCAGACCCCTACTGTAACATCACCTGCCCCTGTGTTCCCTTTAATCTTGACCCATAAGCTCCCTGTTGGGTCTTTGTCTCTCCCCAGGTGGACCTTCATGCACTCCAGTTGGTCATTGACATAGAGGGCAACTCCTCCTCCTTGTCTCCCCAGCCTGTCCTTCCTGAAGAGTGTGTGTCCCGCCATTCCAAGGCTCCAATCATAAGAACTATCACACCATGTCTCTGTGATGCTAGTAAGATCGTAGCCCTGGAGGTGTGTTCACATCTCTAATTCCGTCTTGCTTGTTCCCCATGCTATGTGTGTTTGTGTAAATGCACTTCAGATGGTACCTGATGGAGCGTACTTACTGGCTGGTGTGTCTGCATTTCCTTCATGCTGCTCCTCAGGTGGCCTTCCTTTGAGGTGTTTTATCTGTGACTCCCCTGTTCCTATTGCCTCAGAAGTCCCTGGCACATCCCCATAAGACTTTGAGCCATGCCATGCATTTACAGACTGTACATCTCATGTCTGTTCAGAGTCCTTGCCTGTAACTGGGAGAACAGAAGAAAAGATTACCTGCACTCCAGGTTCCCTTATTAGCCTTCCCAATGCCCTGAAGTCTCTTTTGATCACTCTTGGGATATGTGTTATCACCTCATCACCACCCACATGAAAAAGCAATAGTGGATAGTAGTCTGAAGGTTGAATTGGGCTGGGTTGTTAGCATTTTAGCCAACATTAGCATGATGGCATTTATAGACTGTTTGAATTGGGAAGATGAGTTGGGCTTGGGGTAAGTCATCTGTATTATTTCTATGATGTGGATTGATGCACATGAAGCTCATATAATTTTATACAGGCATGTTGACACCAAGAGCTGTTTAAGCATAACACTTGTTTTTAGCAAATAAGCACCTTAAATTCTTTGTTTCAAGAGTTTCTGCTGGTATAACTTTGTGATAGAAACATATTGGAAAGTAAATGCAAAAAGAAGTCCATGTCATCAAAGCAGGACTTCTGCATATTTTCAGGCTTAAAGATATATATAATAAATGTTCATATATGCATACTATTCAGTCAGTTCTTAATTCATCTTTCTTTCACTCAAGGGAGTTGCAGAAGTTACTGCATGTTTGCAAGGTGCTTGGCAATATGCTGCCTCGATTAAAGTATGTTTTGGAATGGCATATTTTTATCTAATGCATATATTTGGGGTCAGAAACTGTGTCCAGAATATAACCAATTAGAGGCTACTCTGATGATGTAATGGTTTTCCTGTCAAGTGCCATTGGTTGCCTGTGGAGAAAGTGGATGGAGGTGACAGAGCACTGCAGCTACTTCTCTCGCATACATTTCATCACAGCTTTTAATCAGCTCTCTCTCTTCCTTTTCTCACAGCATCAAACTGTTTTTTGAAAGAGGTGTTAAGCCAGCAAGACAGACCCATTCTTCATTCTTGAGAGGGTGGCAGTGAGTACAGACATCATAATCTAATGTGCAAGTGCAGGTAGAATTTCTCTAACAGAGCCAGATTTGTCTATAAATAGTCAATCATGTGAGGGAGTAGGTCATGGCTAAATCTTCCTCATTTCACTGAAAGGGACTGAATTTTGTCCACTGAAACAAACTGTACAACTTTCCCAAAGAAAGCAGAATATGGCCCTGAGTGATGGAAAAACCATGTTATTGCAGGTGCGTGCATCGGCCAGAGAGCCGCTAAAGCTATAAGTGTTGATTTTTACAGCTAGATCCAAAGAGTTGAGTTCTCTGTCCTGGGAGCTGTGTAATGAGCTTCTTTTAATCCCTTGCGTTGGCTGTGTGACGTGGATGTGCAACACACAAACAGTAGCTAGCACTTGCACAGGAGTAAAGATGGTAGGCTTTTATTCAGTCAAGTTCATCCTTATGCATGTGGATGAAAACCCACAGAGAGAAAACATACGAGATATTCAGCTAATACTGTACTTAAAATTAAGCCATAGGCTGAGCTTTAGCTACAGTCATAAGGAAATTTATAAATGAAGCTTCAAGTCACTTCTCTTCTATTATTTTCCCTTATTTTTCTAGTTGGGTCATATGTAGATACAGTACCACACTAGAATGGCTGAGATGAGACTGCTAAAACCAACTGATCTGTGTTATTGAGAGCTGACATGCATCAGAATACTAAGTTGCATCTTCTTTGGTGCCAGTAATCTACACAACCAAAAAGCCTGCGACTGCATTAAATTGCTATGATTTTTGACAGAAGAGACCTTGTTTGCATAAATCCCTTGAATACCAATGGAGTGTGATTACAGCTTTAACAAAGGGAGAGGTTGAATACAAATTTGGGAGGGCCAGAAAGTGTTTAGTATCTCTTATTGTTTTCATCAGAATTCTAAATCTTATTCATGCAGATGACTCTGATCTTTATATCAATGCACAAAAAGAAAAGAACAGAGGAGCAAAAAGACTCTTCTATTTTGACTGAAACACTGATTTTGTTATCGTGTTACCAATGAGGGTCCATTTGGGATATTATTCAAACACAGAGATCAGTGCTGGCCTTTTGTAAGAGCCCTTAAATGTTTGGAATACATTTGCCCTTGAGGGAGATAATCTACTGCAAAACAGTTAGATTCTGAGCTGGAGATAGAGATGGTGGGATTGTGTTTAGCACGTTGATGCTCACTGGCAGAGCAGTTCTGCTTTAAGCTTAACACTACCTGCATTCTTTTGTAACCCTCTATACTTAATAGCTGGATTCTCTTTTCTGTGTCAGATTTTGTTCATGAAACAAATTGGCAATTAGCCACTGGCTGAGGGAACAAAGAGTTTTTGTTTGGAATAAATGCAGTGATCAGGATGTGTCTTGCTATTTGGTTTCTTTTGAGATCAAAAATACCAGGTATGTGTTTTTTGAACCAAGTAAGTTAAATAGGCTGCTTATTATACTTAAAATAGACATTCAGTTTGATTTTTCTGTACCCCGTATTTTCTGTTTTTGCTTCAAGGGTGGTAGTTTTGCACTGTGAGTGCATGGATAAGTTGACTTCTGCATGGGCTCATAGTGCAGATAAAAATTATGAGCTCTTTCCTATCTTGTACCCCTACATGGGGAAGCCATCCACTTGGAAGCACAGTTGCTCTTCCCTACTAGTATCCTGGACCTCTCCTTTCAGAAAAGAGGTATGGCGTTTGAGGCCTGGGCTGAAACATCCGTCAACATCTCTGAAGCTGGGGGATCTCGTCAATGTATACAAACATCTAAAGGGACAGCACAAAGAGGACAGACCCAGCTCATTTCAGTGGTGTCCAGTGACAACATAAGAAGGAATTACTACAAGCTGAAACACAAGAGGTTCCCTCTGAACATCAGGAAATACCTTTTTTTTTTTTTTTTTCCTTAATACTGCGAGGGTGATGGAGATTGGGAATGAATCAAAGGTAGAACGAGTAGGGCAATCCTGACTGAACACAGAACACTCTGAATGTATCAGTTCATTGTAATTGGGATTATCAGAGTAGTTCAGGATCACTTCAGTGTTAAGTTAAGTGTAAATGGGTCTCCTGTGAGACCTGAACATAACTGAGGGAAAGGCTGAACTTCACATTGGGAGTTATCCATGTGGAACCCGAGCCTTGGGCTAGGTTATATATGCCAAATTAAGTGAAACTGTATATTTGTTGTGGCTGAGTATTTGAAAATTAGCCCAAGGTACTCTGACAGAGTCCTGGCTCACTGCAATATTCTGCTTCTGCTGCCCGGTGCTTGGAAGACTGTAATGTAGCATCCTGTTCAAATTTACCTTTCTAGAAATGTTGGCTCTCACTGAAATTTGGAAGAGCTGGGAATGTTTTAGGCTTTTTGGAAAACAGGAACCTGAAGTCTTGTCTTCCTATGGAATTTTGATGGTAGCACAGCATTGATGTAGTGCTGCTATAGCTATACTAATACAGTTTTTCCCATATAGACAAATATATATATACCATTTTCTTGTTCTAATCATTGTTTGTATAAAGTTGTTTAGGAGCTACTCTCATTCCTAGAAGTGGTCTGAATCCACAATGACTCTCCATGTGGTCAATGTAATGGTATACTTAATTATATATTATACTGATACAGGTTTTTCTCATTCACTTCTACAAATGGAACAGGTCTGGTTTTGTCTTCTCCCCTGACTATCTTCCTTCTTAACCTTTCTAAGCTAGAAGAGCTGCCAAAAATGGACATTTCTCCTTCCAGGAATCACACCAGAATAATTTAAATAACCTTTTTAAACATTAGCATGGGTCATTAAATAGCATTGTAGAGAAAATCTGCTCTAAGTTGTATTATCAGTTTATGCTTTTATCAATACATAATGCCTCGGAAATGAGCACATTAAGTCATCAGTTTTGACCATCCCAAACAAACTTTTGTTAAATTAATGTTCCTCATCAATAATGTAAAGTTTCTAGGAATACCTATTAATTTTAGTTAGTTTTTTGTGCCAAATGGATGGACCACCATAAGCAGAAGCAAGAGCAACTAATGTACTGCAAAGGAGATACAAGTATTATCTATGTTGTCCAGTTCGTCCAGTGAAACATACTCCTCTGTACTGTCATGTTTCCTCTGGTATTGGTATTCCTATCAATGCTACCAGGGAATCACATGTTTTTGCATGACTGAAACTATTTGATCTTGAGGCTTATTGTTTCCCATACACCCTGCTGGTCCAGTAACATCCATCCTGCTCTGATATTAGTTAAACCTTAGGTCTGCTGATGCCCAAGTTGTAAAGCTCTCAGTGACTTTATCAGAGGCATGCCTGTGTACTCAAGGGCAGAATTTAAGTCTTAATTAGCTGCTCTGGCTTTTTACAGCTCCTCACCCAGCAGAACAAATTCAGATCAAATGAAGCATCTAAAAATTCCAAAGCACTGCTTTCAGTAGCCAAAAGTAGTCAAGTGATGAGTCGATATTTAGCTTGCCAGAGGAGACTGATATTGTCTGTAGGCAGAATGTAATCAGTGATTAATGTATTTTTCCTGTGCAGAGAGATTGGGACTGCCTGAACATATGGAGGTTAATCATGAGAGATGTTCAAATCTAGGACAGACAAAGTATTGTGTACAATCATCAGCTCTGGTTCAGAGAATGGATGGGACAAATGATGTGCTGGATTCTTTAAAATTCAGAATGTTTGATTATTGAATTTAATGACATACATGTTTTGCATGGTAACTAGGTTTCATGGGACAATACTTTTAATAGGGAATAAGAATATAGTAGACATGCTACAACCTGAATTTGCATTTTTTTAAAATGTTGCTTGTATAAACCACTGTTGGTAGGCATCAAGGCAGATATTCGTGGTGTGTGGTGTTTAATTTTTTTTTTTAAATGTTTGCTGTAATTGATGGACCTGTGGAATGTGCTTCAGACGGAAACTCGACCATTGCATCCTATCCAAGGACCAAACATGAGTATGGCTTGAAAATTCACAGTGGCATGAAAACATGGCAGAGATTTGCCTGCAGGGGTCCCTACTACATTAATCCTGGAGGTACAGTTTTGCTTTTGCAATTTGTTTAGTTTTCATACTACCTTTGGGAGCTTGCACAGGGGCCCATCTTGCCAGCCTACATCTTTTATGGACTTTTGCAGAGAACCTCTGTGGATTGAAGATCTGCATCTGGCCTAGGGTTAGCTAATGGGAAACTCGACACTGGTGTGGGTTTTGGGCCCTGGTCATTCAGGGCTTCAGTGTCTGTCTGAGAGGGGTGAACCCAGGAGTTACCTTCCCAGTTCTGGTTGTCTCTGTGGTTAGGATCCCATGAAAGTAATATGTTGTCTGCATCTGCTTTGGCTGGCTCTCAGCTTGCACTGAAATTGTCATGAGACCAGCAGGGAGAGTGGGATAGCTGTGAAAGCCTGCTTATGGTGGAGTTCTGTGAAGGAAATACTGCCCTCTTTTTGCAAGTGTCTTTTGCAGAAAACAAAAGGCCCTGGGAAAGGCCTTCTAAAAGTTGACTTTGTCTTCTGTTTTTTGGAGTAGGAAAAGAAAAGGAAGGAAGCTGTTTGTTGCTCTGACTGTTGTAGGGGAAGTACAGCTTATAAACAGTGAAACACTGAGCACCCAGGTGACGTGTTGCAACACCTTCTGCTGCCTGTCTTGCAGGCAAACAGCATTGCAGGTTTTTGTCTTTACTCCTGAAGGACGAAAGAGGGGAAAAACCCTAGCAGTGCAAATACGACAGTGGCAGCTTTTACAACTCGTAAAGCACTTGTCCAGCAAGTAGTTATGCCTACAGGCATTTTAGGTTACGAAAAGGCTGTGTCATTGCTTGCTGGAATGTGGCACAGGTGTCAGTTCCCTGCTTGGATAGGGCTGTCTCATCAATCTCGGTGCCTGGGCTGCTTGTCCACGCTTGGAGAAAGGTATTGTAATAATAACAATAATAATAACAATCATAATAAAAGGCCTGTTGGAGGAGTATGATGAAGCCTTCTGTTAAGAATGCATTGTAAGCACATTGACATATGGAAATGTACTTCAGTCCATTTAGTGCTTTGTTTCCTTGAATACATTTTGATGATATAGGATTGTCATTTTTGGTGTGGGGTGGGCAGTTGCTTCGTGTTTTGTTCCATAGCTGTATGCTGTAATTACAAAGTGGGAAGGAATGGAATTTTGAGTTGTTTCTCACCTGGTCTATCTCTTGCTCAGTGCAGCTAAGTGCATGTGTGCTTGTTTTTACAGCACGAAGGAACTACTACATTAAAAAAAAAAATGTTAAGGCTGTGAAATAATTGTGGAGAGCCAGAGATGAGGAGTCAATCTCCAGCATGGTGATGTGGGGCTCAGAGTATCAGGCTACTGAACCACACTCTCTTCTGCTACTCAGCCGAAGTGTAATACTTGGGTGTATGTTTCTGGGCTTATTTCACTACTTGAACAGTATTTTCCCTGGTACTTAAAATGCTGTGTCAGCTGATGCTTCTCTGGATATTCTATACCTTCTTATTCATTGAAATAACAGAAGGCAATACCGTTATGAGATGGCAAGTGTGTGAGAGCAGTGGTTGCCAGAAATGAGAATTTATCCATATAAATATTTACTTGATGTGCATTTATATTTGCTTGACTGTGTAATTATATGTGACTAACCAACTTAGGTAATCATCTATTTACAACTATTTTATTTTAAGTTAGGAAATGAACACTCTTTACTGACCAGAGTTTGGTTGTTCTTTGTCGATGAAGTATATTGTGCAAGGAACCTGCAGATGCAGGACTTGGCCTTCACAATATCTCAGCTGCTTGAAAATGTGGTGATTCTTGGTGAAGGAGTTTAAACTTAAAATAATCATACCTGTATAGTTAGTGCAGCTGTTAAAATTCTGTCCTGAGTTGATGCTGTTCGTGGCATACACGGTATTGTGTGTTCAGCTCTAACGATGTTTGGAAGATTCTGGTTTAGCAAACTGGAATAAGCATATGCCTTCTCTAGTGAGGTTAGTAGTGCGAATTGCTGTATTTCTATCATATGGAAGTCTTTTAAACCTTGTTTCACAAATGAATTAGGCATATTTCTACTTGGAAGCACTTTGCATTTTATAAATGCAACCTTTTCATGGAGCATGCCTGGTTGAAAGCACAGTTGTTCCTTGAAGTTAATGGAGTTTGAACAGGAGCAAATATAGAAATTTTTTTTTGTTCATTTTTCAAATCCTATTCCTCGATAAAAGAAAGTGTATAAAAAAATCAGGATATTTGTTCATAATATATTTGGGATCTCTGAGCCTCAAATTTCTTGGTATTCCATAATGAAGTGTAAGTTTTGTGGATGTTTAAAAAAAAATCAGATTTCTTTATCTTGTTTCTTTGATCTCTAAGCACCCTAAATTTGCTTTCCTTTTGTATTCATTTCCTTTCTTTTTGTGTCTGAACTGCTATGTCTTCCATGGAGCTGAAGCGTTTAATATGTGATGCCTGAAAAAAAAAAATGGAATAAGCAGGTGCTGTTAGTTCCAGCAGATAACATTTGATCCCCATTTTCTTACTGTAAAGACAAATCAATTTTGTAATAAGTTTTTCAACTGTTGAAAATTTTATGCTGTTGTTTGCACAAAAGAATTAAATAAAGTACATGAAATGCTTCTATAATGTTTCTGAGTTAGTCTCAAATTCTAGGGGCAGAAATGAAAACTGTAGGGAGGGATAGATTCATGCTTAAGCATCTCCTTTTCTCGAAGGAAACCAGGTCCAAACAGGACATGACATTCTTGGAATTGAACTTATTACTAAAGTCTGAGCTTTGTTGCACTAACTTTTGCCTTGAAATCAAAAAGCGTCTCCCACTGGTTTACATTGTATGTTCCTATTTCCAGCTTACTTGATGCCAATTTTTATTTTATTTTATTTTGCTTCATTTCATATGCAGTTTCTTGTTCAGTCCCTTCAAAATAGAGTTTTCCTATGATTAAATGTGCTCTGTTCTTCCACTTTGGTATCTTCTGTTGCACTTAACTTCTCTGCTGCTTTGATACTTGCACCAAAGATGTATTTACATCCGTCCCTAACAGGGTATGACTAAGCACTGCATACCTTGCACCACTAGTAACACATGACTAAGCATTGTGTGTTTGTCAGTGTTCATCTAATTACAAATTCTACATTGATCATTGGAGTATTTGTATCAATTGTACTGATTATGATAACTATCTTAGGAGACTGAATTTCTCAAAGCAGATTTTGAAAGACCGTATGAATGTAAGGACATTTGTTTCAGTACACGTGCCATATGTGTAATATGAATAAATTCCCAAATGTTATTGGGAATGTATAGATCAAAGTCACTTTTGGCCATCGACCCAAGTTATTGAATTCATGCTATGGAGCATGATGCGGAGAACTTAGAACTTTGTAAAAACTGGTAGTGGTTGTTTTTCCTCCTACCACTGCCTTGCTGGGTCTGCTCTTTGGTACTTGCAGGGTTTTGAGCAATACTAGTTTTCATGTAAGAGTTGTTTCAGTGATCCCTTCTCCCCTCCCCACTGCCTCTGCTTCTCCTGTATCGAATCTCCTTCCTGGAGGTGTTTAGTAACTATGAACAGTATAGTAACACTGAATTATTTTTCTAGCTTCTCTGTAGCAGTGCTGCTTGTAGATACGAATTTTTTTTTGTCCCTCTCATGCTTATTCCCAAACATCCATCCTTCTGTCCCGATCTATGCAAGACTGGCATATAGGCTTGTCCAACTTACTGTGTTGATCCTACCTAATTCTTAAAAGGCCTTAGGCTGGATCTAAGCTGACAGAGGTTTTTCTCCCGAATAAATAACTTAAAAGCAAAGGTGATGAAATACTGTGTAAATATAAGGTACTGTAATCTCATAGAGCCACTGCTTCATCAACTAGTTACTAGGAGATCATAAATACATACACGCATAGAAATGGACTGAAGTTTCACCTGAATCTCTGCCTAAATTTTCCTTAGTATTAATACTTGGGCACACAACTTAAGTGGCCTGAAGCGCTATGTTGGTTAGCAGGCTTTTTTCTTTAGGGGCTGCGAAAATTGTGTGGCCTAATTATTATTCCTTTAGGTGTATTTTATCTCCAGTAGCTCTTAATAAATTTATAATGCTAACTTAAGTCAATAAATGAACTGGCATGGAACTGTTATTGAAAGCTATGTCTGTCTGCATCATTAATTGTATGGTGTTTCATATTCTTGGAAAAAACATCTTTACTGTAAAAGAATTTGCCTGCAAGGTCATCTGCTCTTGTGAAGTTATGGTTTATAAATCAAATCTAGGTATTTATGCTGGTAGTCAGTTTTGTTCTTCCCTTGTTGTGCATAGGTCATAGGGTTTTTTTCTTGATTAACACTGTTATGGAACCTTGTCTAAGCCCAGTATGATCAGTTGAAATATTTACTAGCTGAGGATTCTTTTCTGGTACTAATTAATGTAGATTTTTGAAATAAAGCGATGAAATGATTTAATTTACTGTGTTTGTAGAAGCAACACCGAATCTAAGCAGAAACAAGTGGATTCTGGGAGTAACTACTTCCAAACATTTATATACATACCCAGGTGTATTGATCCGAGTTAATGCGATTATCTCCAGGCAGTGCCTAAGTACTGCAAGTCCCTTCTGTGAAATCTCTAGGCTTTTCCAAACTGTGTGAGCAGATGAGACTTTTCTTGTTCTTATGCTCAAGTGTCTTGTTCTGGAGGTGGGGGTCTGCATCATTTTTTGCAGGCTTGCTGATTCGTGATTTGCTTGTATTCCTCTAGGATTCTAGAAGCTTGGTTTTATCTGGCAGAGCCACACTGGGGGTACAGTGTTGCCTGTTTCTTTGTTGACTTGCTGTTGCTGCCTTTTGCGCTGATTTCTGTCTGTGCTATTTGCCAAAGTCTTTCATGGCTTTAGCTGCTGTCGCTCCTTCCTCATTCAGTACTGAGAACATTGTCTCACCATAACCAGCAACGTGTCCTGGTTAAATCTTCAAAACATATCTTCATGCTTTCACTTGCTCTTACGTCAGGGAAGAAATCATAGCAAATGTCACTGAAATCTACCTTCACGTTAACTTTCCTTTGCCTTAAGGCCTACATAAATCTTGGCTGGACTACTACTGATCTAAGACATTTCACTTCCATTCCCAGAAAAGATGCATCACATTACAGGGAAAAGCATGGGAAGGCTGGGAGCAAGTGGCTGGGAAACAGATGAAATTGGCTTGTTTCCTCTGCTGCCTGAGGAACCACAGCCGAAGACCACAACAACTCATGCTTCCTACTGGGGTCTCGTTATTTTGATGGCTATCCTCTCTATATCCCCATGTTCTCATATACTGCAAATATAATTACAAAGTCTTTGGCACAGATGCTATCATCTTGGTGTTTATGCAGTCTCTGGCACAAATGTAGCATTATTACAATAGAAACAGTATATAAAAATTGATTTTTTAATAGAGAGCTTTAACTAGATAAAGCTCTTCAACTAGAGTTTTAGCTGAAAGAAAATAGAAATACAAAGCAGAAAGAATTGGAAAGTTTGGTGTTTATTTTAGGAAAAAATGAATTTAAGGGTTTTTCTAAAAACTTTTGCATAACGTTGCATATTCCTCTCATATATTACTTTTATCCCCACTTAAAGTGTTTGATATTAAACTAGGCAGTAGACTCCCCAAAGCACAATTGTTTTTCCAAATGTACTTATATTGCAAGTAGCATGGCATCATCTAGAGAGAGGAGCTGAGGAGCTTCTTGCATATAACAATAAAAAGCAATAGTAATTACTCTTATTTGGAAGTAAAGCTGAAAATTATTTGGACTGTATGGGAAAAGTGTTTTCTTGCGTGAAGCGTAAAACCAGTAGGCCTTGTTTATGAGCTTCCTTCCTGTGCACTAGCTTAAGCTGCAAGTATAGATGTAGTCTGCGGACGTTCTGCCTTAGACACGAGATGACGTCCTGATGCATTTGACCAGAGACTGATTAGAATTATTGGTGATTAGAGTTGTACTTTATTTTAGCAAGAGCTTTCATCTACTTACTTTGGATTCCCTTTTTTTTACTACTGGAAATGTTGTTGCCACGAGCTTACACCCTATCTTGACATCAAAAGAGTGATTCTATATCTCTTATGTGACGGTCTCCGAGGTTGTACACAAGTCCTGTTGAGGGAAGATTAATAGATTTTTAGGTATAAAAAGATTTATTACACAAGGCTAAAATCTTATTTCAGAGAGCTTTTGTGTATGTCTGATGCATTTCTGAAACATGATCTTCAGTTTCTGTAGCTCTGCAGTTTGATTTTAGCTTTCTAGCTGTCTCCAGTAGATCTGTAGCTCTCCTTTGTTACCAGGACACTCCTGAGGCTGTCATTTGTATTTTATTCAGTCTGAACATTGCTAAAATTCTTACTCTTTCTCTGTTTTGTGACCCATTGTTATTTGTACGTTCTTTTCTCTGTTCTAATTTTAAATCTGTCTGTATTCAGTTCAGCTGGAGTGTTAAATGTATCCCTTTTTATGTTACTTACAAGTTTTTATGTCTCTTAGTGGTTTGATTTCAGAGAGAGATCTAATGAAGCCAGCTGGCTGAGAAATGAATTTCTCCATTTCACAGGGAAAAAAAATACAATACACCCTTATTTTAGGAAAATGATTTCTTTATTTCTTTGACACCCAGCTTTGAAATGGAAATGAAGTTCAAAATTTTCTATGGAATTCAGGATCTGGAAAAATCTTTCGAATGTACCAACCTAAAAATACCCACCGAGCCCTGATCCCATTTTAATGATTTATTTAAACATTTTACTTGAGGTATTCTGACCGACCAACATGTGAATGTCTTGGTCCCTTTTAAATCTGATTTTTGTTTTCACTACTCAAACATGTGGAGAGACGAGGACAAATACCTTCAGACATGAAAATGTACAGGAGAATCTTGAGCCACAGTGTAAGAACATGTGGAGAATGAAATAAAACTTCCTTTGACCATCACTTTACCAATATACCATTTGATTTAAATTTAAGTTTTGAATAAGGCTAAAAAATGGCTTGGGAAATGCAACAAAAAATACACCACTGACCACTATTTCCTGCAGCCCAATAGATTTAAAACCTGTCTTGATATTCTTTCCATGTGATGAAAATAGCCTATCGTTGGCTGTATTTCAGCCTGTCAAGACCTCGCTACTTCTGACATGTTACTTGAGTATATAGTATTCACTGCGCAGTTTGTGACAACATGCATAGTTTAACTTGGATACAGTTTATAAGGACTGTAATACTGCTCTTCCTTGTAGTGTCCGGGCAGCTCACAAATTCAAGAGCTTACCCATAAAGCCTTGTTTGGAGAAGAATTGTTATCCTTGTGTGGCTGGTAGGGAATGTGAGGGTCTGTGGCTAGCCCTGCATCATGTCAGCCACTGCAGCTCTGCACTCAAACGCATGACAGCACATGTGCAAATTGTATAACCATAAGAGAAGTGTTTTGTCCTTGTTAATATGCCATGTATTTACCTGATTCTTGGATAGGCTTTTCAAAATGCTTGGGGTCCTCTGCTGCTGCAGCCTGGCTCCTCATAGGCAGGGCTGCATATTTGAAATGTGCCTAAGATAAATAGCATGTCACCTTGCGGAATAAGCCTTCAAACNGGGGGGGGGAGGGCGTCTCTCACAGGAGTATTTATTCATTTAAAAAAGAAAAAAATCTCCTTTGTACAGCTGAGAAAATCAGTCTGTGATGTAAAGTGTAATGTGCCCTCAATACAGCTAGGCTGTTTGTGCTGACGTATATCACCGGGCTGCAAATTGCTGTGATCTGTTACCACTACATTTAACACTGCATTTTTTTAAATCAAATTGCTTCTGGGTGGTTATCTTGATTAAAGCACTTGAATGAATAAATAATGCAGTGGACTTAATAGTGAGGGAAGGAATAGATGAGCGGAGCTGTAATTCTTGAGAGGATTCATTTTTCTCAATTTTTGATTTTATGGATTATTTAAAAGAAGTATCCCTAATCACAATGGGTTTTAATGTTTTCATTTAGTATAGTAATATTTACTTTGATTTGTTGCTAATGTACTTAACAAGCAATACTGGTATTTACCCTACGGTATCTTTCTATGATGTACAGACTAATGAAGATTTGCAACCATCCGTTTCCTGTGTATTTTCTCCAGAAAATGAGTGTGAAGTTCAGAACATCAACTTTGTAGCTCTTTGCTCTGGGACAGAATCAGAGTATTTGTGAGCATGACGTAGTCATACCAGTTCAGACATATCTGCTAAGACCTGGGGATGGGCATGTTCAGCTAATGGGAACAAGGGAAGAAAGCTACATCTTCTTTGAGTTCTTGCTTTGAAGAAGGCTGTTTCTTGTGTGTGATAAACTGTGCTATTAAAAATACATGTTGAAACAATACAAGGAAGACAGGAATACAGGATTTATTGCAGGTTTGGGAGGTCAGGGGAGAGGTGTTTGCTTTGTTTTGTTTTCCCCCCAGACATGTAATCTTCAATATCTGGTCTTATTTTCCCAACTATGAAGGCAAGGAATCCTCATCCTAATTCTCCCCTGAAATTAACAACTTGGAAAATGTCTGAATTCTGCAGAGATGTGATAGAATGGTTAAAAGAAACAGTGCACACAAAGGTTAGAGCCCCTGTCCTTATAAGTCTGTTCCTTTTGCTTGAGGCAAAAATGTGGGTTTTTTTCAAAGTGATAATGAACTTTTGAGTGCAGCACTAAATTAAAACAAGAAAACAGCCCCCCAACCTGTTCAGCTGCCCCAGGCTATACCATTTGTTAATTGCCTTACTCTTTAGCAGAAGATAAATAACTCCTAAAGATAGGCAACTCTGTTTTCTTATTGAATTTTTCCCTGGCAAACAAAATACCTCACTTGAAATGCATCCAGGTCCTGGGATGAGAATAACTCTTAACAAGAGAAAATTGTACCTGCTGCACAGTACAGAAGTGAGATAGCAGAACATCTGACAATTAGTCAGTACTAAGTCAGTCTAACTGCAGACAAGAGCAGAGTTAAATAATATCAGTGTGAACTCTAAAAAAAATATATAAAGGAATTAAAAGCGCATAATGTGTAGAGGGGTCAGATGATATGACTGTTCTCTCCGATTCCTGAAAAAAATTCATCAGTCCTTTCAGAATAGGGCATTTATGGCTTGGTGATGTTTGGTGGGAGGGCAACAGCAAGCCTGATTCACTGTAGCAAGAATGTAGATGTGTGTATGGCTTGTGTGAGGTTATGAAAGAAGAAATAAAGTGTGAACTTGAATGAAAAAAGCATTTTATTTTTAACTTCTGCGATGTCACTTGTGTGATATAATTTTGCATGCCCTCATAGAAACCTGCCTCTGCAGTGGCTTCTGTCTGTTAGTCCGGTGACCTGGCTACTTGCCTAAGATGTAGAACTAGGTTTAATGTCCCTTGGTTCTGAGGTCTTTATTTCAACTTTGTTTTGTTTCTCAGGACAGTATTTTAGGCACTGTTCTAAAGCATATGCTATACTTTCATTTGCTGTAATTGATATTAGAGTTTTTATATAATCGGTTCAGTTTGAGTTGGTGGGGCCAAAACTGTTTTCACTAACGTGGGAGTACGTTTCACCCTTTGACCTAAAGGAGTGGTCCCGAAAGGGTGATGTGCTCCCTTCAGCTGGAAGAGGGACCTTCAGTCTGCTCCCCTGTACTGGATAAATGCGCTAATATTTCCTGGAAGTAGAGGGTAATGAGGACAGTGACTATGGGATTGGCAAAGCCACAGTGGTGGGAGCACGACAGATTTTGTGATCAACTATTCTGACTAGCCCTTTTCTATCCCTGTGGAGATACCCAAGAGGAGAAGGAAAATATTTATTCAACAAGACCTGAAAACATTTTCCTTCTCAGCTTTGGTAACGGCCACATCTTGAACGGATCCAAATGCATGACCTTTTTAGCTCATGCAACATTAAACTGGTAGCTCTTGTGCGGGTGGAGCCTGTTCTGGCACATGCCTCTGCTTGGTGGGGTTCTGGGGCAGAAAGGTGTTCTTGTGCTGGATGCTTGTAGGTGATCTGAAGACCAGTGAAAATCGATGCACCCTTAGCAAATTATGATTTGGGAGCTCATTATCTCTGTGAAACTCATTTTCCAGCCTACTGATTAAGCTTATAAAAGCAGAGTTTTAATATGCTTCCTGCTCTGTTTTTAATTCTCTGGCTGACAGAAAAAAAAAATTCTGAACCAACTCTCAGGACAATTTATACTCTTCTTTTATCTTGATGGCATATTGATCTTCCTGAACAATCCTTCTGAAAAATAATGAACACGCATCTTAAACCCAGTTCACAGAAGCTGTGTTGTGATCTTTTTTCTTCCTAGGGGCAGTTTGCTGTTTTTGTATTCTGACAGCAGGTACAACCTAGGAGGTGTGGGTCAAGGCTCTTCTGTGGAAAAACCTTTCTGATCTCCGTCGCTCTTTCTCTTTCCTTGATTAGAGTTTTCTGACACCTATTGCTTTGAAGTTTTAATCTCACATTAAATGATAGAAAATTGTCCTAGTAACTAAAGCAGCTGCTGTATTTACTGAGGAAAAAGTGGTATTAGAAATCTGTCTGTGGCCTGAATAAACACAGGAAGCTCTGATTTATTGTACTAGGTCTGCACTTGCTTATTTTTTTGTCTTGAATAAAAATAGCTTTAAAAATACCCCAGATCCCACAAACAAAAGATTCCCAAAAGAAGCTTCTAGCACAATATAAACCAAGCTCTAAAACCAAAAGAACGCGCTTACACCAAAAGAGGGAGGAGAGTCCGGTTGGCTTGGGCAACATCACTGTGGTGTATTAAAGCACATTAAACTTGAGTCCTACCTTACACGGAGATCACTTTCCTCCTTGGAGAAACCCCAGGCTGTGGGCGCACACACAGTCTGCAGCAGCGCTTGCTCAGGCAGCCCTTTCACTTCAGTTCACTTTGGGCTCTTACTGAATGGGAGCAGCAGGTGGGACTACCTGCATGTAATTTTTCACCATTGTGAAAAGGGCCTGAGTCTCTGAAAAGGAAATAAAGGTTTTGGGATTAGTCCCTGGAATAATGGTAAATTCAGGCGTATTTCTTTGCAATGCAAACTAAACTACCTGTATTTTTCAAACAAGTAATTATTGCCTCACCCTACACTCTGGAGGCTAACAGGCTCCCGATCGTATGAATGAGGTAATCTTTCAGCAACTTAACACTAAACATGAGAACAGGTGAAATAAGGAAACCACTTAGAGGAAAATAACCTCTCTGTGATGGCCTTTTCTCAGAAATACAAGATTTGCTGTTCAGCACCAGCAAGTGTGTAGGGAAACAGCTGAATGGGAGAATCTGTCCACTCCTCTAAGTACTTAATGAGACACTTATTTTCCCTTGCTAAAGAAAGGCTGGTGACATCTGCATTTAGTTGAAGAAGCTAATGGAAGAGGGAGACAAGGAAAGGCTATGCTGTAAAGCAAGAGAACCAGATTAATGTTCCTTTGAGGCTGAAAGCATCCTCTCTTTCTCATCTGAAAATCTGTAGGCCTCAGAGGAAGAAAAATGCTTAGTACTGAAAGATTAAGGATAATATAGTTATTAAAGGAAAGGAAATAGACTGTGAGTTTGTCTAGCAGGTGGGAATGGGTTCAAAAAGGGGTGTGTCTCAGTTACACAGAGGAGTGGGTAATGTTTAGGATTCATCTAATGCTAATAAAGTATATGTAATTGGAAATGGTGGTCTTAAAAACAAACTTTGCATCTTGTATTTATAACTTTCTATAACTGAAGATGATGAGTGCTAACAAAGTGATTTTTAATTTTTTTAGATTTGGGGAAAAATAAAAATTCTCTGTATAACCTGAGAGGAAGTTTACTTCTAGATTTATTTTCACAGCGCATTGTCAGATCTGTTATGGTCAACATAAAAACTCTTTTTCAAAATGCCTCCACGTGAGCTGAAGCTCACCTGTGATATTAGATATAGATTCTGCTAGGAGCGGCTAAAGTGTCTAAAACCAAAAAGACAAATTGTGAAACAAAGAGGAATTTTAAAGCAAGAAATGAGCTGTTTGTAAATGCTTTTCGAAAGCAGTAGAATAGATTTGTTGCCACTGAGCAGGCAGGTTTTCATAAAGCCAGCGAAGCTGAAGGAGTCTTGTGTGTGTTTTTTAATCCAATTCACAATTTGTTACCACAGCCATTTCTCATTCAAGTTTACCTCTGCTAATACTGAAACATGTTCGTCCTCTGACGTATGTTGTTTTGTGCTAGTATGACTAACAAGGATTTATATATCCCAGTTCTATGGTCTGTACCCAGATGAAACTGATGGCAGGGTTATTTACAATCTGTTCAGGTCACGTTTCTGCTTTTGGTGAAACTGCATAAACTGGATTTGGATTCTGTGTGATGTTTCAGAGTGAGTATAATTTCATGATCATTTTTCTTACTTATGCTCCCTGTTCTGCTAACAGTTTGCATTAGAGTGATTTAAATTAAAATTGCTTTGGCAAAATAGAAAGTGAACTAGTCAGTTCTGAGGCTGTGTAGCGTTCAGTTGTTTAAAACTGGTGCATGGTCTCTCTAGATGCCAATAATGTAAACAGCCATGGCAATTTTTAAACCGTGTGTTTGTGTGAGTATGTTTGATTTTAACTAGGGAGGAATTTCTCATGCAATATTGATTTTTATTTTACTTTATTTTCCCTTGTGACTACAGCATACATTCACTAGGTAAAGTAAAAATTATATAAATTGTTGATCTGCATTAGATGGGTTCTGAATGAAATCTGATCTTTCAGAAAAGGAATCCAGGTAATGTGAATTGCTTAAGCCAATGGGCTTAATGTGGGTTTAATACTGAGAAAAGGCTAGAAAAGCAAATGTGTGTGGGTTTTTAAATGCAGATAAATACAGGTGTGAGAAACACAAAGTAACTGGAAGAAAGGGTGGAAAGCATTGTAGGCTTCCAGAATTTCACTTTAAGAAGAACTGAAAATACTAGTGTAGGCCTGGTTGGAAAAGAGGCAGGTAGGAGGAGACATAATAGTTGTATATGGATGATTATAATGTTTAGAGGCAAAATCCATGAGATCCCTCCTGCATATAAAACAGTATATCTCCCAAATATAAACCAGCTTCTGACAGGTTGTTTTGTGGGAGAGATTTGCTTGTTTGCATTTTGTCAGTCGAGGTTGTTCTTTCAAACATGCTNTTTTTTCCCTTATTTTTTTTTTTTTTTTTTTTTGGAAACACTTGGTGTTGAGAGATGTTCTAAACAAGGCATATAGCTGGATAAAATATTGTTTGGTTGAATTGTTCCTTTAGAAGGCCATTTAGGCTACAGGAATCATTCCATTGACCCTCTGATAATCACTGTGCGCCTTCAGAACAACCCAAAAAGGCAGAGTCCCTCTTAAGAGCACAAAGAATTTCACTTTTGAACTAAATATGGGGGTTTCACGTGACTTATAAAATTGAAGAATATTTTGTTCGGAAAAGACTCCTCTCCTCAGTCCTTAAAAAAAGCTAACAATCTAGATGAGTTTACTGGAATTTCATGATGAAGTTCTGATAAATGCTTACATTTGGTAAAAGCAAATCTAGGATATATCCAGAGCTCTATATGAGAGGGTAATCATGATAAAAACATATGGAATTTTTTTTTCACGTTAATAATAGGTGATAATCTTGTCTTTTCTTTTTTTTTTTTTAATTAAAAAATGCAAATCTCAAAAACTCTGAAGTTATATCATGGACAAATCAGTGTTAGAGTTTGACTTGTGTATTGACTGGTTAATAATCCTGGGACTTGTCTATTTGGAATTTGTTCTGTTCTACTGAGTTTTTCTATTCGCTTGCAGCCACTCTGTCTCCTTGCAGGTGTTTGGATATCGCAGAGAATTGTGATGTGTGGGGGCTTTCCAAGTCTTGGAGGAGAGAGGAAGAGAAATGATTTTGCTTATGCATTGTGTCTTTCTATATGAAAAGAGAAATCTCCTTAGATGCTAATTGCTAAAACTTGTAATCACACTCTGTCCAAGACTACTCTAAAATTAGTGTTTCGATAAATGAGCTTGTCTAATTTCAAATAATACACAAAACAGTGAGACAGACAGAGGGATTTGTGGAATGGAGACAGATCTTTTAATTATGAAGAGATACATTTGGAAAGCTCTTTATATGTGATATATTCAGTGGTTTGTGGTCTTATATTTATTCTGTCCTAAATAACTGTATGAAATCATACTGAAAGCTTGCAAAATTATTGAATATTATATAGAGTGAAAATATTTTTTTTTTACAAATAAGCTCTGTAAGATTAGAAAATCAAATAGTTGGACACACGTTCCTTCAAGGAATAATGATGGAATATTCAGGTTTGATTTATTTCTCCATGTTAATGAATTCAGGGATTTATTTTTACTTTAAATGTGAAAAGTAAATAAATAATACATATTGCAGTGGAATTACTGAATTTTCTACTATTTATAGATAACTTGAAACAGAACCTTGGATTTTATGGATACATGGGATGTGTCCTTCAGATCACTTACAAGTACAGCAAGATAGCAGTAAAGTACCTGTTTTTACTAAGTACAGAGATTTGTTGATCGATTGCTTTATATAAATAAGAGTGGTTAATCACTGACAGAACACATTTGGGCTGTTTTTCCCACTTACTTATAGAGTTTTAATACATTGAGGGGGTAACTGCTGTACTCCCAGGTTGTGAAAGCTGTTTGGGGCTGGGCACACCTAGCTGATCATCTTTTTTCCACCAAGAAGCATATGGTGAGAGAGGGATATGTCAGCAATCATTTTCATAGGGGTACGTGATGTGACCTGCTGGGATGAAGGCTGGTCTTGCTGGCTGCCAAGGGCTGTGATGCAGCCGCTGTGAGCTGTGCTACCCAGCCAGCTTTTGACCTGCTTTTGCTCATACGTGTGCAGGTGGAAGTGCATTCATTTTAGGTAAGCTGCTCTGACAGCTTGTGAGAGAGTTGAGTCTCCCTAAAGTGCCACCACTTTTCTGTGCGTAGCTGCAGAGGTGGCCAGCTTCTTGAATGAGGCTCTGGTTGTAAGGACCTATCCTGCAGCCTAGTACCTAGTCTTCTTTATTTACTGAAAAGCATAGTCTGCAGAAAGTGAAAGGTGGGATGACAGCTGTGATGCTGGGCTAGAATCTCATTGTGTGCACATCCCTACGGAGGGAAGAAACCCAGATGTTGCAGAAGTTGTACTTGCTGTCAGTGGAAATGGAGAGGAATTGCACACAGTGTCTGAAGACGATTTGATGTTCCTAATATTCTTATCTGAAGATGAAAAAGCAAAGGATGACTTCTGAAACTATGAGAGTCTTAAATAATTAAATAAAATAAAGATTCCCATTTTAGAAAGCTATTCAAGGGTAGACTGTGCTATAAACACTCTTGTTTGTGAAACTGATATTATGCTGAGATGTTTGATTGTGGATTTCTGTGATGAGCCTATCTAAACATTTAATGTGGAGTAAAAGACTGGAACATGTCATTGCTGCATATCTCTTGGTTTATCTTTTTATTAGCTCAAGGCTACCCTAGTCCAGACTGTATTACATTATTCATATTATAAAGTTGGATTTAGGGTGTGTGCTTGAATAAAGGACTAGAAATTTGTAAAGGTAAAGAGCCCTTTGGCGACTCCAAAGTATAACTCTTCTACACTACGTCTTTTCCAGAGCAAAACCGCTGCTGGGAACAGCAAAAGCTGTGGCTGCCTGAGTAAGGGGACAACACAGGGCCAGATGGAGTCTGCCATTCCCTGGTGCAGAGCCCAAGGTTTGTGTATACAGGGGCAACCCCCTTTCATCACTGGGAAGAAGGTGAAACTGATCTTCCCCAGCTCTGCTGGAGCTCTACTGGATCGCTGCGCAGTGCTGCTGGACAAGGAGGCTGCTGATCTCCCATGTGTGGAAGTGACTGGTAAGGAGTAGCTCAGGAACTGGCAGGGGAGCATCACACTGGCTCTGGAGAAACTGAGAGCAGGCAGGGGACACACAGACCTGTGAGCCCCCGGGGGTTCCTCTAGGAATCCCTTCACCAAGGCTTGTGCCTCTAGTACCTCTTGTGTCTCTGTGCTTCCGTATTAAAAAGGAAATCTGCTTTCTTCTGTCAGTACCCTGACATGGTGGGACCTTGGGAAGGGTGTGTGTGTCCAGTGCATGATGTTGCTGCCAGTTCTGCCATGGCTGCTCTCTGGGCCCTGCCCAGGTTGTCATGAATGTGCACAGTGTGCTCTGCAGCACTTTGATGTTTAAGAGGGAGCTGGCCAAAGTGAAGGCATGGCAGAGGCAGGGCTTTTCTGATCTAAAAGACACCGTAAGCCCCAATAGATCTAGGCACCTCAAAGCTTTCTGTATGGTGCCAAAGTCTATAAACTATTGTTTTCTCTGGCCAAAGGTGTAACAAAAGCTTCTAGGCATAGATGGTTGCAATAGAAACTGAAGGGAGGGGGCAAAAGGAGGAAGCAGGAAGAAAAAAACTAATGCAACAAAAGGGAGTTAAACACTTCCCCCCACACTCCCCTCCAAGTCCCAGAGATAGGGGAGTAGATATTATGAAACAGGTTTGGTTTCTGGCAGCTTGATCTTTGCCTTTGTGTGAACTTGGCTTTGTGTTCATTGGTGTCCTGTTGGTAATTATCATTCTGTTGACACCTGCGTTCATGATGACACCCCTATATCACATTTTCATCACAGCGTGAAATGTTGCTCTTTTTGCTTTTGTTTTGTTTAGTACTATGAATTTAGCCCAGAACTGAAAAAAAATAGACACTTCTCACAACACACAATGGGACATTGATAACCTTGCAGCTTAGTTACTGATCCTATCTCAGTGCTTCCATCTCTCTCCTTCCTCCCACCCCTCTTTTTAAGCAGACAAGGTTTTCCCTCAACAAGCTGATGACAGAATAATTTCTCCAGGTTGATTGTTTGCCCCACATGGTCCTCTGGAGATCTTCATACAAGTGGAGAGAAGCAGATCAAAAGACTGCAAGAAAAAAAGGAGGCAGAGGATTGAAAAAAGCTACCATAAAGATCCTGCTCAGGTTTCAATCTGATGATGAACAGACTTGTAAAGTATTCTGAGACCTGTCAAATTTTCCCATCTAAAATCCAGACCTATTTTAAAAAGAATTTTCATAATGAGTGTCTCTTTTCCCCCATCCACAGGCTCAGAGTATTTTCTGAAAAAGTTCTGCAAGGCAGAGGAGTCGAACACTTGATCACATGCAGGAGCACAGGATAGATGGAGTACAGCTGACTCAACAGCTACAGGGGATTTGGGTAAGTGCCCACCATGTCAGGCAACTAAAACTTATTAAATATTGGAAGATGTCAAATTATTCATAACTTTTTAAAGAAAATTCTTACTTTATCACCTGTCAGACAAATTTAACCTCAGTGGGAGTTTGTTGGGTAGGAAGTACGCAGGGTATGGCTAATGAAAACATGAAGAAAAATTAGCATCCAACTGTGAAAAGCGGCGATATTTTTTTTCACGACTTAGCTTTTACCTGAAAGTGCCCAGGCCAGACTCATGCTATTGATGGGAGAAGAGGAAGTTTACAAACCGCTTGCAGTGCTGAGGCTATCGATGGATGTCAAACCCACTCATGTGGCTTTCAGGAGGGAAACAATCAATTGCTTGAAGGAGACAATGTTATCCAATGTTGTGGTGTCAGTCAGCCTGTTCCCACAATCATTGCATTGATGGAAGAAAATTTTGATAAGCGAGACTTCTTATCTGGCTCCACTGCAATCGAGTAACATGGGTTCGCTGCCTGGAAATTATATTGTCTCTGGTCACAAAGGTGACTGAGCATGATAATTGCACCACCTTTGTTTATTTTTAAAATAATAATAATGACAATATATTCTTCAGTGAAGATAGCGGGGATTTGAAATCAAGTCTTTGGTTAAGCTGATGAAATGATACCGTTCAAATTGGCATAGTTACTGTAATTGCTTTGTGTACTGTAAGGAGAAACTTTGTCATGGTCTAAGAGCAGCAGAAGATACTAGTGTTGGCCCTGCTTGCATACTCTTGATCAAAGAAATTTTTTTATCAATTCATGATGTTTTGTTTTCTTTCAGCTAGGTCTTGAGCAGTACTCTCAGGCTTGTTTTAGAGGTTGGCTTTAAATTACTTCAAACCTTGTTTTAAGTCCAGAATGGCTATAAACTGGACTTGAAACATGGTGGAAGAAGTATCCATAAGTGAATCTTTTATATTTCACAATATAAATAATTTTTCTTCTTCTTTTTAAATGTAAATCTGGGGACAGTGTAAGTGCTCTCTGATTTCACAGTGTTTATGAAATCGGTGGTATTACATACTTTCTTAGACCAAGATGTTAGTATCAACATTTACTGCAAATTTGTCTAACTTTTAAGTATTAGATAAGGCTGTACTATACTGCACTGCAGCAGTAGTCTACAACTGGCATAAAGTGTTGCTGCTTTTTGTCAGGGAAGTCTTATTTTACAGATAACTTTTCAAGCTGCAAACAGATGGCTGCAGTATAATCTACTTGATAGTGACATCAAGCATTATTTGCTGAAGATTTACATTTATATTTCTCTCTTCAAAAGCATAAAAAGAATAATTAAGTAGAATGATACTCATTTAGATCTTTATCTGCCCATGTGACTGCAGGGCTCTGAGGGCAGGCAATAGGATTAAGAGCATCTCATCACTAGATCAGTGTGTTTGAAACCAGGCTGTGGTTAGAAGCAACCAAAGACCATTAACGTGTGATGACTCTTCAGTGGCCTATATCAGATGATTTGATAGTCTGTGTAAATTTGCTAGCTGCTGGAATGATCAGTACTTGGAGAAGGAAATCTGTAGACTGAATGTGCATCTGATGAGAATGTATTTCAGTCTAGGAACAACCTCTTGGTTCCAGGATTTTGGGACAGTCTTTGTACACTCCGCATATAGGGGACTCGACTGTTGTCCAGGTGATCCTGGACTTGCTTTAGTATGTCAGTAATTTTCACTAAAAGTGAAAGAGAAACACAGTATGAATTACCTGCAGGAGAGTAAAATCAGCCTGTTTTTTTCTCAGTATTGGATTAATTAGCCTTAAAGATGTTGTAGTAGTGTTCATTATAGGTACTTCTATATGTAATAGTGAATATGTATGTGGGTGTGGCAAGGCTGGTGGTTACCTGATGGTCTTTGTTTTGTAATTGGTCGGTTTTAACTGTTAACCATAGAATATTTTTTTTCTTGTTCATAATATTTCGTGGCTGCAGTAAGAAGTGGAGAACCCAAAAGCATTTTTAGTTTAGTTTTATGATGTGAATCAGAAATGCAGTGACTTTAATAGGAAATCTATCTGCTTTCAGTAGGTTTATGTTCATGTTGAATTCACCGAAATTGCACCAAAGAATCTAATTTCTTACACACAGGATTAAAGAAATGCAGAACTAAGCACAAAAAGTCAAATTACATCAATGTTAGTGATTACATGCAGGTCTTGCTTTGTCAGGAGCCTCTGGATTTGAGCTAAAATCATCTTCTCAAATCACTGCAATAGTGCCCTAATTTTATACTGAATTTGCTTTCTTTTTTTTTTTTTCTCGGATCTCTTGCTGATGTCAAAGTTTTTCTGGTGCAGTAGACAATATGAAGAGTGTGAAAGTAAGAGGAGAATTTGTCCAAAATTATTTAATTTGGGTCCAAGGCTTTGATCATAAATCATTTCCTTCAGATCTGTTTTCTTCTGAGGTCTGCTCTCACAGACAACATTCTGCATTTCATGCTTGCGTGATGTTCTGTGGGAAACAGTGGTTAATTCGTGCAGGTTGGAAGGACAGAATAGCTCAGAAGATGTGTTTCGTGCATTTTTATACCTGGAACTTTAAGCTGATTTGTGTTTTCACATTTTTTTGAGGTATCTGTGAACCATGGAGTTGGAAACCTCATTTGAAACAAACTTAAAGATTTTAGTTCATCTATCAAATATTTATTTGGCCACTTTCATTGTATGATGTGATCAGCATGATTTGGAAAACACATTTCCTTAGATTGTTAAAATTAATGTCTGGAAGAGTTTTGGCAATATTTTCTTTGAAATGCAAGAAGAAAGATCTAAATATCCTATTGAAATCATCTTTGTGGGACAGCAAAGCAAGTATTATGGAAATATTTAAATTAAAATCCAACTGTTCCATCACTAAGCATAACCACAGTAAAAAAAGTATAAAACAGGATGGGAGAAAGGTAGTGCTTTTGAAGAACAGTAGTGGATATAGCAGGTGTAGGAAAAACTAAAATAACTATGATATTAAACATAGAAAGCGGGTACCACTACTCTATGACTTCAACAGTTGGAAGTGAATAATTTTACATAAAGTCAAGATCTCTGGCTTGTTCAACACTTACTTGTTCAGGTTTTTTAAGCTTTAATAATTGTATTTCCCTAATAGTCCGTCTCCTTGGAAGGAAGTATTATGCTACTTCGTATAAATCACTTGGAATTCATACAGTTATAGTCTTCATTTGATCACTGTTTCTCTTCTTACCTTATAAATATGCAGTTAACTTAGTTTCTTGTCAGACGAGATTAAAAAAAAATCTCAGTGCACCCAAGGATTTGTTGTAACAACGAAGAAAGACATCTATACTAAAGTACAATGTTTTTTATTTTATTTTACAATGTATTGGTCGTATGGTACACTGATTAAATTCCCCTAGTGTTTAGGCAGGCAATAAAACAGTCTCAGCTGGAGTTTTGCCTATCCAAGGCTATGAGATGAAACACCAGATGGACCTAAGCTAGTACATATCTCTTTAAGCACACCTTTTGCTGATTTTATAGGTTGAAGAGAGCTGCTTGGCTGTGAGGCTTCTATTATTTATCCAACACACACATTGAATTCTCACTACCAGTAATAAGATTAATGGAAAACAGGCTGAGCTATGTCTTTGGGAACCAGATCTAAGTTGTTGGCATATTGGTGTTCAGCCTAGTTTAGAAAGTTTAATTCATTTCCATTTGTAAGTAAAATGTTTCATGATCTTGATCATAAAGATCTTATGATCTTTATGTAAAATATTTTATGATCTTAAATTTCAGTTGCCAATGTAACATGCTGGTAAAAATTTAAAGTTTTTCAGATTTAAGTTTAGTAATTTTGATGTGGCTTCCTTTTGTAGAAAATAAGTCTCTTCCTCAGCCCATTTAGCTTTTCTTATCCTGTGAAAGAGATTATTGTAAAAGGACTGCAAAATATACCAGAATTTTTTAAACTTTATACGAAGCTTTTCCTTTTCTTCTATTGTTTTTAAAAATCTGTAAAAAATTATTATCCCCCAGTCTAATTTTCTTTGGACATTGTAGGCACCTGCTTGATTCCCCAAACTTCTTGTCATTTGAGACTTTAGCTATGATTTATCCTTCATCAAGTAAAGTTCCTGTTTGGTTCTGATGGAAGTTTGATTAAGGAGAAGCTCAAAGTTTTGACCTAACACTTAATTGCAAAACTGATGGATAGAGCTAATCCAGGACTCTTATTTTTAAATCTTAAGAGTTGAGTGGAAGTATATGACTAGCAAATAAACACAAACTGTTCTAGGACCAAATAATTGATGCTGAAGGCAACTCTGTGCCTAACTGCATGTGTGCATGGTTTGTCTTGCATAGTCTGCAATGGCTGTTTGCATTCTGAATAGCTATGAGAGAGAGATTAGTTTAGCTATTTAAAATAAAACTACTTTCCAATATTGTGGGGGGAAAAAACCCTCAGATGTACATTCTAGGGTGCACTGATAATCCATCCTTAGTTTTATTAGTTCCTCATGTGTGTTAAACTTGTTGTATTTCTGTGCTGTGTGCTCTCAAATACTGTAAATTTGGGAATGTACGGTCTGTTCACATGTTTAGTTTTGTCGTCTGCTTTAGTCCTCTGTTTAGGAAACTGCTGACCTTCAAGATATATATGTGGATTTCTGTGTATGTTTGTCATGTACATATGTGTGTGTGCATGTCTGCATATTTTCAGCTTGGTAGGTTTTGTTTGGAATCAGAAATGGATGGCACTACAGAGTCTGAAATCGGAGAAATCTGTAAGAAAAGCAGCACTGTGTTTCAAAGTCTTAGCACCAAAGATTATCCACAAGCAGAGAGAAATTTTATAGTTGAAATGAATGTTAAACTTCTTGGCATCTCAGATGCCCTTTTTTTTGGTGTAACAATCCATTTGAAAAAAGAGAATTATCATCATTGGGTAAGCTTCAAAATAGATACTGTAAAGGCCCAAGTCCTGTTTTATCTGTATCAGAAAAGCCAAGGAGATAAACTGGAAGACAATAATGAAAAGGTGATCTGGGATGTACAAAGTTAAAAGAGAAAGTTCCACTGAAGAACTGCTACTGTTTCCTTCACCAGGTTACTTTTATATGACCTCAAATGTTCTAGTACCTGTCTGGTAGCAAAGTAGTTCTGGAAGACCTGACAGCGATACAGTTAACACAGTTCACAATCATTCACAACTTGACTGCAGATGCATAAGCAACTGTGGCCGTAAGACAAATGTAACTCAAAAGTCAGGGAGCTATCTTGTCATGAGATGACTGAGAAGTACTTGTTGAACTGTAGAATTACAATTTGATAATATTTTTGTAAGTAAAAATAGTAATGCTTCTTTTCCATTACTTGAACCTAATGCACAATGACAGAGAGAAAACACTTATAAATACTCCACTAGCTTTATTATATGCTTATCAAATCTATAATTTTCTTTCAGAAGTTTTCGTTATTACTATTAACTGTTTCTTTTGAAGGACTTATCCAGTCAGGAGACATAAAGATTATTTTGCAGAACTGCTACACCCTCTGAATGAAAAATAAAGAGCAAGGAGTAGATTATAGGATGTTCTTATAAAATACAGGATGAATATTTGAAATATGTAATAGAAGTCAAAACTGCCTCAAAAGTGAATTTAAGAAAAAATGTAGGACTGAATTGGTGAATGCTGTTCCCAATTGAAAATGTTTGAAAATCTTTTTGGAGAGGATGGTTGAAGAGAAATGAATGCCGGGTGATGAGAGAAAAGAAGAGAGAATTTAAATAGGTCAAAATGCTGCTTCTTGAAACTAAATTCCTAAGCTTAGTTTAAATGGCTTTTGTTTAAATCAAAAACATTTGTACTTTGAAATTTTGGGTGTGTTTTCTGACATGGTGAAGTTTATGAAAGCAGGAACAAGAGCTTTGTAAAATAGTAGCAATTAAATTGAGGGCTGCATGTTCTAACTCTTACCTCTTTGTAATCTTCAATGATACGCAGCACAGAACAGTAAGATCTGTGGTTGTGACTAAGTGCTGTGTATGTAGACAGCTGTGGTTCAGCAGAGATTCATACTCTGGCTATTTCAGCATTTTGGAAGTTTAGTCTAATTGTATTGCATTGAAACCTGGATAAGTTGGGCTGTTTTTCCTATTAATTGATTTATTTTTTTTAGAAATATATATGAACTATGGTCTCTGAAATGATTTAATTAACCATGTCTTGTAATTCTTTAAATTCCTGGATTTTTGTCTATAGCTGGCCTTTAAAGTTCTCTAGTTCTAGTAATGTTTGAGATAGTTGTCATGTGAACTTCTTTTAATGTTAGTGAAAGTCTTGCACACAGATTTTTGCCCTTTACGCCCAAGTCAAAAGAAAGAATGGTTTCCTTGCTAAATAGAAAATAGCAGACCTTGTTTGGAAGAGATCCTTAGGTGGATGGATGGAGGCAAAAATATTTGGAAGTAAAATTATTTAAGTGACTATGACAGAATTTTTTAAGGTGATTTGAGCATTTCAGTGAGACTAAGCACTACTGTGAGTGTCATAGACAAAACGTAGTAAATCATGTAAACATCTATTATAGCTTATAAAATAATAGAATAGTTTGGGTTGGAAGAGACCTTTTAACAGTCATCTAGTCCAACCCCCTCACAATGAGCAGGGACATCTTCAACTAGATCACATTGCTCAGAGCCCTGTCCAACTTGACTTTGAATGTTTCCAGGCATGGGGCATCTATCAGCTCCTTGGGCAACCTGTTCCAGTGTCTCACCACCTTCATCATAAAAAAACCCAAAACCTTCTGCCTTATATCTAGTCTGAATCTACACTCTTTTAGTTTAAAGCCATTATCCCTTGTCCTGTCACAACAGGCCCTGCTAAAATGTTGGTCCCTATCTTTCCTTTAGGTGCCCTTTATGTATGGTAAGGCTGCTATAAAGTATCCCCGGAACCTCCTCGTCTTGACTAACAACCCCAATTCTCTCAGACTTTCCTCATAGGAGAGGTGATCCATCCTTCTGATCACTTTCATGGCCTTGCCTCTGGGCTTTATCCAACAGGTTGTCTTATGTTGGTGGCCCCAGAGCTGGATGCAGTAATTCAGGTAGGGTCTCCTGAGGGTGGAGTGGAGGGGCAAAATCACTTCCCTCAACCTGCTGGCCACACTTCTTTTGGCGCAACCCAGGATACAGTTGGCTTTCTAGGCTGTGAGCTCACATTGCTTGCTCACATTTAGGTTTTAATCCACTGTTATCCCTAAGTCCTTAGCATGGTTACTCTCAATCTCTTCATCCCCCAGCCTGAATTGATACCAGGGGTTGCCTTGACCCAGTTGCAGGACCCTTCACCTGGCCTTGTTGAACCTCATGAGGTTTGCACAAGCACACCTCTCAAGCATGTCCAGGTCCCTCTGGACGGCATCCTGTCCCACAGGTGTGTCAGCTGCACTACACAGCTTGATGTTGTGAGCAAAGTTGCACCCAATCCCACTATGTCATTGATTCTATGTTAAATAGTACTGGTCCCAGTAGAGACCCCTGAGGAACACCATCCATCACTTATCTCCTGGACATCAAGATGTTGACCACTAGCCTCTGGATGGGACCATCCAACCAGTGCCTGCTGGTGATGTGGTTGTCATCCTGGGAGCTCAGTATGGTTCTGTACCTATTTTACATCTTTCAATATTTTCTTCCTATTATTATCTTTTCATTCTTTTATTAATATTACATTAAAGTAGTTTAGTGGTTTTTTTTCAACCCATAAGTTCTCTCTTTTCATCTGAAGGGAGATCCTCTTCCTTCTCTGAAGGTAGAGAAGTCAGAAAGCATCTGTCTTTCATTCTGTGGCTGATCCAATCCAAACCACAACACATCTATAGCTCTTCCCTTGGCCACTGATGTAGTCACTCCATCCAAGGCCACTAGGCTGATCAGTCAGGACTTGCCCTTGGTGAAGCCATGCTGACTGTCTTGAATCTCCTCCCTGTCCTCCATGTGTCTTGGCATAGCTTCTAGGAGGATCTGTTCCTTCATCTTCCCAGGCACAGAGATGAGGTTGACAGGTTGGTAGTTCTCAGGATCCTCCTTTCTATCCTTTTTTAAAATGGGCAATATTTCCCTTTTTCCAGGCACTGAGGACTTCACCTGACTGCCATAACTTTTCAAATATCATTGAGAGTTGCTAGGCACAACTACATCAGCCAATTCCTTCAGGGCTCTGGGATACATCTCATCTGGTCCCATAGTCTTCTGTATGTTCAGGTTCCCCAGGGGGTCATGAACCTGATCTTCTTTATAGTGGGAGGGACTTTACTCCCCTAGTCCCTGCCTTGCTTTCCCTCCACTTGAGAGATGTGGGATCCTTGAGAGATTAAGATCCTTAAAGTTGTTCAGCAGAGAAAACCAGAGATGAGTTCTGAAGAACATAGAAGAGAACTCTGAATACATCACTGAAATCTGGTATGGTTTGTCTGTTAAGACTTTTATAGATTTCCTTTGCAGCAGATGTTGACATCTTTGAAATCATGAGAGTCTACTTAACAGCCAAATATTTTTGCTAATAGACTGTGGAAACACTTTTTTTTCTTTTTTTTTTAAACACCAAGAGCTGTATTTTTCCATAAAGGCTTAAAGCATTGCATTCTAAGTTGAAGAAAAAAGGCAAATGTCTTCCACATGAATTTCATGGCTCCTGGATTATAAATCACCCTATTAATGACATTTGCATATTATCTTTGCTTTTTTTATACATGGAGTTTTCATTTCATATTCGTATACAGGCCGTAAGATTATGATGTTCCTGTTACTATTTTGATAAAATTTTTATGCTTCTTTAATTGTACGAAATGTTCAGCAGTGTCAGTATGGTACAAATCTTTTGCTTAGTATGCCTTATACATTTGGGAACTGAAGTTTTGGAAATTTCTGTTGAGAAATAAATTACCTGAGGCCTTTAAGATCAGGCTGCAAAAGCAGGAATGGCTGTCTTGTTTCTTGGTTGGGGGGAGGGAGGATAGGTGGGATTAACCTCAGAGTGCTTTCTAGCCTTGCAATACTCTCTAGAAATTAAAAATAATGCATATTCCTAACTAATTTAACTGAAATCACCAGTAATCAGCTAAACTGGTGATGCGGATCTGCATGTTGATCCATATACAGATGAGTCAATAGCCAGAAAGCAAGTAGGACATTATTGGTTGTGTTAAAATCTGACTTGTTCTGGATACAGCTAGAGAACTAATGCTGTAAATACTTAATGTCTTAATTCAGCTTTGTTCCTCAGCAATCATCTCTACTTCCTCTGAAACACAGAAGTAGAAGTGAAGTTTAATAATTAAAATTTTAGATTTTATTATAAGTTCTGCTTTTCATCTGTAATAATCTGTCAGTGTCATCTTTCATTAAATTTTTTTCAAACATTTTTTTTTTTTTTTCGGGGGAGCAAAAAATACTGTGGGAGTTAGAAAATTGAAGTCAGATTTAGATCTTGGTAAATGTCCCTTGATTTATACTATTGTAATGGATGTCAGAAACCAGCTCATACACAACAGAACAGTAATAGCCACTCAATCAATGTAACTGTTTGTACAGGCAGAGGTAAGGCTCCAGTAGGCTGGAGAAATGCCAATTTTCCAAAGAAAAAAATGTTTCTTTCATAATAAGGTATGAATTTTCATAGTAAACAAACAAACAATCAAAACACCGCCTTACTTCTCCATTCTGAGAATAATGGAGAAGGCAAGGAGATAATGAAAATACAGTGGTTTTATAGCAACTCAGTTGGGAATTTTATTTTCTTTCTTATGTTTACACTGTTCTTCATCAGCATTAGCTGCACATGCTGTCAGCCTCCACAGGAGTCTAATGGAAAAGGAGTAGAAGGTCAAAGAGTGCTTTCATTTAGAGTTTTGTGTCCACCTGAAACTAAAAGGAGTTTCTCTAGGTCACACTCTGAGGAAGTTGTGCAGAACATGCTAACAAAACTGCTTTTTATAGGATAGCAAAAGTTATACTTGACTTCAAACATAGATGCTTAGCAGGAAGATGCTGCTTTCAATTCTCCATTTTTATTCCATGTACTTCTAAGCAGAATTACACAGGAGTAAATGGTTGGACGTTTGGATATGCCTTTGACTTTTTAGTAGAGTTTGGCTGTTGTAGTTGGATTTGGGTTGTTTTCTGATGGAGCGCTTGGGAGCATCCTCTATGGGTCTGTCTTTTAACATGAGGCTTGAAGGCTTGTGTACTCCATGAGCGTGGTTTGTAAAGTGGAAGCTTTTCTATTAATTTGAACAGACTGGCTCAGACAGCTGTGTAGCCATGAAAGATCTACTTAAGAGAGGGTTTGTCTCAAATGTTCTCTCCGTCTGCTGTTGCCAGCTCTTCCCAGTGTTGAATGACTGCCACTTGCCATGGCAGATATGGCTGCATTTGCGTGCTGTATCGACAGAGGTTTTGAGTGTTCTATGACGTCCACTTGGAGAAAGGTGATGATCAGGATATTTTTATCTATAGTTTTAGAGAAAGTAAATATCCTAAATCTTAGAATTGCATAGTTCCTGTCTAGGCAAATGGAGAGCATTGCCATATTTGAAGTCTACATTAGCAGAGATATTTTCTAGGACTACAAAATCTTATATATACATATAAATTAGTAATACTTGGATTCATGGACAAAAATCTCAATATTTTGTGATATTTTTGACAAAAGCATGAATCAAATATTTTTCGGTTGTGCTAAATACCACAGGTATTATACGCTGGAGCTTTTCTCCTCAGAGGAATAATTACTCAAGACACTAGAAATTAATGTGTTCTGATCTCCCAGCCTGGTTGCCAGATACAATTCAAGTAGGATGCAAGTGTCTCTGCCAGCTTAGTACATAAGGTCAATGTAATTGTACCCATGCTTCAAAGAAAAGATTTTTGGCAAGTAGATATGAACTGATTTTCATTCTAGGACCTTGATTCTGAGAATTGCTTAGCAAGCCATTTATCTGAATGACTTGCAAGGACTTGGCTAAAATAAAACTAATGTAAGATGTCTCAAATAATTTTTACACTGAAATGTCAAAAAAAGCTGTTGGAGTTTAAATATTTAAGGATTCCTGATCTATTAATATATTTTAGGGATTTTTTTTCTTTCATATATTCCTGGGGTACCTTTTCTTTTGCCACAAGTCATGATTAGAAGCTGTCGAAGTTTATAGAGAATTACACATTACTCGAAGTAGAGGAGATGGGCCCTGCTGCTTGTGACCTCTTTCCCATAAACTTGTGAGGTTTACCCCCAGTTCCTTTGCTGGAGACCATCATCTCCCAAATGGTTAAATGTCTGCAGTAAGCATCTTTAATGCAATGAACAGATGTGTGTAATAACCACCTAATGTTTTGCTAGGTTTTGCAATGGAACAGGTATGGTTACTGCTCCTGCTGACGATTAAAGTGCTCTCAGTGACTGCTCAGTTCAATGGATACAACTGTGATGCAAACCTCCATAGCAGGTTTCCTGGTAAGTGTTTAATAGACTTTTTTTTCTAATGGCTTCTTTATTGTCTTGGTTCAAAGCGGTGCTTATTTTTAAATACAGAGCATTAAATTTGTCTGAAGCCCGGGGGTAGGACTCCACATTAAGTAAGTGTTAACTATCTTGGTTACGATGAAACTCCTCTAATGTTGCACTTTACTTTCTTCTTAATTGCACAATGAGTCAAATCCAGCCTAGTAGTAATGAATATAACTCCCCTCGCATCAATGGGGTTTGACCTGCTTTTGACAGAGCTCTGTCCTGTCCAAGAAATTCACCCAGAAATTATCTTGCAAAAGTTCTTCATAGATTTAAGAGTCTGAAACTTCTAACTGGGTTTTCTTTCATGTTTTATCTGAGTGAGAGTATATAATTATATCCTTTTACTGAAATAAAGAAATATATGTCCAGGTTTTGGGCAAAATGGAGTTCGTGGCAAAACTTAGTCCCTTGCTTCAACATTAAGTGCTTGATTAGGGACAGGTGAAGCAAAAGGATGTATCTATGTAATAAGTACACATATGACTGTGGAAAAAATAGGAATTAAGACATTTTGGGCACATCAGATGTCTGGAGCTGTTAGTACAATGAGAAATAGAAGTGAAATTTCAGTCTTAGTGACATGTGTATCTGGGTTTACTCAGCTAAAGAATGCTTGTATTCTTTGTTATACCGCCTATCCTTCCTACCTCAGTTGTTTCTTGGACAGAATAATAATAATAAAAAGACCGTGAATGCTGGCTCACTCGCATCTTGTGTTTCAGAGGTAGCAATTGAATCGAACAGTATAGTGATGAACTCTTAGTATAGTATTACACTGCAATACCTTTCAGTATTGTTGTTTTCTGAATAATAATATTTTGATTTTTTCAGGATGGATCAGCTCTTTTATTAAACTTAAGTCAGCAGAAAGCCTACAGTCTATTTATTGTTTCCTTTGTTACCACCACATTGCTAGGTGCTTTCTTAGCATAAAAAACAACAGCAGGTTTGATCAGTTTTCACTTAATTGATGTGAATATGAAAAGTGGAAAAATAAGACATACAAATATGATCAAACATGTTTTCTCTGTCCCTGACAAAATCACTGTTTAACTGAGTATTTCACAAACTACGTCTATACACAGGCTTGCCTTGAAAGTGTGGGTGAATTGTGCCCACTTGTCTCAGACCTTCCTTTCATAGTTTTTCAGGTAATTGTTTTTCTATTGTAGGCTTCTTGAGAGGATTGCAACAGCTAGAGGGAAGTTTAGATTCCTCTTTCTGTGCTTTTAATATTTTCCTCTGGTCATTTTTTGCGCCAGCTCTGTGCCAAGATTTTATATTTGCAATGTGATACTCATGAATTCAGTCTAGCTCATATTGTGGGTATTTAGGGGGCCTCTTGCAGTTCTGCTTCATAAAGGGTCATATCAGATTCCATGTCTGCCAAATCTCAGGGACTCAGGAGAAAATCTGTTTAGNAGGAAATGCTAATTACCCTGCACTACCAGTAGGAACTAAGAGCAGAGTCCTGTTCTTTCTTGTTTGTGATCTCAGGCAGTAAAGATTCAAAGGTTGGAATACAATTAACAGCCTTTGCGTTGATTGTGAGAACTAGGGAAGAGAAATAATTCTGCTTGTTAGTCATGTATTTGAGATCAAGGTGAAAAACAAAAAAACACTTCCCCTTCCTCCCCCTCCCCAGATTTGACAGATATTATTTTCAGTGTACAGAATGGACTGCTATGTAAGGGGCTGAGGCTAGTGAAGCTGAGTGAGACTGCAGGAACTCTGTTTTCTGGGTTCAAGAACATCAGAAAATGGGTGAGATAGCCTCTGTGGGGAGAAGGGGCTTGCTCTTGCTACTCTTGGTTCCCCAGTGCTCGGCTTAGGCTGCAGCTTTGAGGGTGCTGGCCTCACTGCGTTTGGAGTTCAGATATGAGGGGGGTGGTGAGAGGTCAAAAAGGAGAATGTTTCAAAACCAGTGCCCTCTACACTTCGATGCTGCTCACAGAGCCTAGTTGTGGATAGGACTTTCTTCCTGTTCCTTATTTCTTACACACAAGAAATCCTCATTGCTGTCAACTGAAATTGCAAACATGGAGTGAGAATGGACTTTCTTCCTTAGGCCTGTGGTGTGCAGATACCACAGAAGCCATTGTGTTTTGAAGTTGTCTGCTCTTTTTAAATGCTGTGAAGAACAGAAGTTGTCTTCAGCAAAGATGAGAAATTAAGTCTTCCTAAAAGAACCCTGGAGCTCATCCATTTTTCATTTGTTTGCGCTTTTATCATTCTTCACTTAGGTGACTCTTGCATAGGGATGGTGCTGCATAAATAGGGTGATAAATAATCAGGCAGGACTTCTGTTTCTGCAGTTTGTGGCTTTGTCTTAGAGTATAGATGTGCAGTGGTCAGCAGAGATGAAGAAAAAATCCCTGTATTGGGTAGACTGAAAATTCTGTGATGTTTTATACCAAAACCAAGATGTGATCTAGAGAATATGGAATAAGGTCACATCCTACTGTCTTTCGGAGAGTTGCCTGGAGAAAAAAAGCTGTGGGTCTGCATTGCAGAAAAGCATAGCTTTTACAAGGCTTTTGGGGGATGGAGCCATAGCAGTCTGGCTGTCTTCAGATTGGAAACACACAGTTTTGGTACGGGGGCTCTTGCTGTAAGTGCATACTGGGAACTTAAAGGCTAAGAAAAATATTGCAGCTTTTTCACATGTACTATGCATTTCAATTCTCTATCAAAGCAGTGGTTTGATCAAAGAGATGGCTCATGCAGAGAAACTGGTTTTGAACTGTAAGTGTCTTTGTGTGCCTCTTCTGGTGGAATAACTTTTGTCAATGATATTCTGTGGCAAACTCTTGTCCTCTGCAGGTTTTTTGCTGTCTGGGGTGAGCCTTGTCAACATGTGGAAAGGTACCAGAGCAGAAGTGGGCAGTGGAATTGTCAGCATTTGGCTGATGTTGCCATGGGTCTGTCCTTGACTCATGATGGTCTCTGTTATTGTATTATCTATGGACTTGAGCTTTACTATTATTTGCACATGACACCCCTGTGAGTACTGCTGACTATAGGTACTTTGTGTGATTTGAGTCAGAAAGAGGCCAAGTGCTTTGCCTGTGTGGAAACTCTGTGACAAAAAGGTCATTACATTTAAGGCCCCATCAGCTGGGTGACCTAACCTTCAGACCATTGCTCCTCTCTCAGAAAACCAGGAGCCTTAACTGCAGGAATGCAAATACTTTTTGTTTAAATATATACATATATAGGAATAATATTTATCTTTCTAAATCCACAAGAAATGAGCTAGATGTTTAATTTTAACATTAGATTTGTTTGCACCAGGTTTCAGATTAATTTTTGAACAAATAATGTTTTAATTCCAGAATAAACTAATTTGGCAACAATACTTTCTTGTAAAGTAGTGGGCAGTAAAGGTTCAGTCTAGAAATGTGGTTTATCCTCCTGCATAGCACAAGTGTTGTTTTTATACTTTATGGTCTTTTTTCCCTTACTGTCAAACAAGAATTTTGCAAGTGGTAATTGTCCCTTAACAGATAAAGTAATATCCTACTTTTTAAAAGGCTTGAAGTGACTTATAAAATTAATGGAACCACTTTATATTCCATCCAGCAATTTGTTATGATCTGATGGTTTGTGCATTGATTCAAATAAGTGTAAAGATGCACTTCACTATTTGTCTTTTTGTATTGTTCTGTCTATCTTAATATATGTATTAAATGAATCATAACAGTCCTCATGTAGTGGATACCAAGGCAAGCTCCTTCTTGATCATTGTATGTTATGTTAGTAGAATTATGTGTATGTACAAACCAGGAGAATTTAATGCTAAATTGCTTCAGCTCCTGTCTTGCCTCCATACCTTTCTGCCCAAATTTACACCCAGTGAGTAACATTTATCACCACATTAGCTCAGGACTGAGTTTAGCCTGTTATTTCCTATACTTGATTGTTTTGACTTTAAAGCAACCGCTAAAGCTGTCTAAATTAAACTGCTTGTGCTTCTGTACCATGGGGGAAGAGCTAGTTCATTGTAATGGAGATTTCATTTCCTCTTTGTTGTGACAATGCAATGAAACAATTCATTTCAGCAGGCTTAATGGTATGGTATTGACTGAACTTGTTCTCCAATTTTTAATAGCACTTAATCTTTAAGCAGATGTGATAAATGAGTTGTTATATAAAGGAGTAATGTCTGTGTTTGACACGATGCAGTATGTCTTTTTGTAAAGGGCTAAGGGAAAGTACCAAAATAACAACCCCAATCATCTACAGGCAGAGAAAAGCTTATAGAAAAGCTATGTTATAGCTCTAAAGCAAAGCAGTTGCTTGTACCTATATCCTAACCTGATGCTTTTCCATTCACGTACATAAAAATTTTCAGAACTTTCAAATAAAAGTTCAAATTCATCAAAGAAGATTTTTTTGCTATTGTTCAAAAATTGATCAGTTGTAACAATTGCTGTTTTCTATGTCGTTTGTATTGTCATAATGTACAGAATGAAAGATTGCAACACACTTTGTAGTATCGATCATTGTCTTTCAAGAGCCAACCGATTTTTCATTAAAGGGTAAGTTGAGGTTCTTAAAAGAACCCCAACTTTAAAGATATCAGAATAAATTGCTCTGATATGCTGTTGATTGTACTTCAAAGTCTGCACAGCCTGAGACCACAGTCTCAGTGGACTCCAGGCAACTTCAGACAAACATACCTGACTTCATGCCAGAGTTGGTTGGAAGGCAGAGCTCGGCCTCCTGAGCATCTCAAAATCACTAGAAATTTCTGTTTCAGAAGGGGGGCTGCTTAGTCAGACTCAAAATATTTAGCCCCTTGCTGTTTTCTACTCTATTGCGGTGCTTCAGTTTACAGAATGATCTGCTGGGGAATTTTGGAATGATGGTTTTGTTGTGTGGTAGACTACATTAGCATATTAATTCTTGTTTTCTCTTTAGTGAAGTTGTAGAGTCAAATCTATTCTTCAGAATAATGCAGGTCTGACCTTTATATTCCAATGTTTTGCTGTGACTAGGGTCTAAAAATTGATTTGGTCAGAAGTTACAAGACTAGACTTAATGCTACAATAATTATATGGAGATTAGTGGAAATGTATCTTCTTACAATGTCTTTCCCTGTTTGCTATTTTCTTTTTTTTTTCTGCAGCTGAACGAGATATCAATGTTTTCTGTGGAGTGCAGACAATTACTATGAAGATAAATTTTTGCACAGTTCTTTTCTCTGGTTATTCTGAGACAGATCTGGCGTTGAATGGGAAACATGGGGATGCTCACTGCAGGGGTTTCATCAATAACAACACCTTTCCGGCAGTGGTCATTTTCATCATCAATCTGAGTACTTTGGAATCCTGTGGAAACACTTTAGTGGTAAGACAAGGTCAAAGTGAAATTGTAGTATGGCTGTTTATGCATAGGATCAAGTGAATGGCCTTGATAGCATTGTATCTTTTAAAGCTTTAATGATAATGTTTCCATTGTCTCGCCCAGCTAGCAATATACTGCATACATCAAAGAAAATCAGAAAAAGGTGGTAACTTATAATCTTGATTGCTAATGAGAAAATGTGGTGGGTCATACATTTGTCCTCTGAGAAAGTGTATTTTTAATTTTAATTTATTTTTTTTTCCAGTGGAAAACCAAGATTTTTTCCAAGCAATTTTTAAAACTCTTGCTGAGCATGCCTCTAATTTTGCTGAAATTTCAAATACCCACTTGGAAAGTGAAAGTAAAGTATTTTAAGAGTGGGTGAGATAGATGAGAGCCTGTGTAACTACTGCTGTGCTCTCATATGTGAGGGGCTTGCTGACTTTTAATTTAATCTTATATGTTCTGCGATAATTCAGTGACAGAACGTCTCAGGGTGATAGTCTGACTGGAAGTTCCAACCCACAGTAAACACCGTTGCTAACAGTGTCTTGAGGTCTTGTACCTCCTTGGAAGGTCTCAGCTCAATGTGGAACTGCTTGGCAACAAACTGAAGTTTTCATGCAGATTTTGAATACTTGACACACAGAAAAAGGGCTGTCTAACCTATGGACTCAGTTCATGACAAAAAAGTCAAGATGTGGGACTGAAGTTCAGATTTGCTTGTTGAGATCCGGTTTCCTAGTACACAGCCACTCTATGCCATGGTGTTCTGCCTGGTGGTGTGACTTCAGTGTCTAGGAACCGCCTTTGAAGTCTGTTTTGTAGTAGTATAATTTCATTTTATTCAGTAAAGCATCTTTCTCTGAAGGAAGGAGAGGAGTTGGGTCTCAAACCTTATAAACCAAGGGAGAGAAGAGTTGTACAGTTTGTGTGTATATCACACTGGACAAGCAGTGATGACTTGTATGAAGGTATCTGTGAATAACTTACAAAAACAAGTGTAAAAATGTGTAATTTTTAAGGCTTGTATTCTGTCTGGAATCCAGACTTGTATTTGATGATACCTGTCAGCTTTTATAACAACCCCCCTGTTTTCTGTTGCTAATGATTTTGTGAAACTGGGCTGAAATGTTCAATGTGTTCTGTCACCTATTTGCCTCAGGCTGAGTTTTGTTTCAAAATCGCAACAAGAAACCAGCAAGTTCAAGGTTCTTTTTTCCTTTTTTCTCTGAAAAGCTATAGCACCTCCATGATTTGCAGCAGAACAATTTGCCACAGAGAAACTCTTTCCTTTTCCTGTGGAGTCAGTCACATTGTAAACTCCCTGAACTTGTTATTTGGTTATAATTGTAAGACCTTGATGTTTACAAAAAACAAACAAACCAAAAAAAAACCAACCCCAAACAAAAAACCCCAAGCCCAACATTCTGGTCAGTCCAAAGAAGCGGAGCACCTATGAAGCCGCCCATGAGGATGCACAGGATGCAAACACAAAGTAGCAGCTGCTAAAAATATAACCAAAAATTCCCTTCATCCCCTCTCAGTTTATGCATGCTGTGCTACAAATAAAGAAGATAAAGGAGCAGGGAGTATTTCTTATCATGTACCCCACACTGTACTAATGCAATCCCATGCCTTTCTTGGCTGTGTTTCACAGCAAAGACCTTCAAACTCATTTTCAATAAAAGTAAAGACAACAGTTCAGGCAGAACTCAGGTAAAACCCAAGTCTTATATAAAACCTGGGTCATAATATAGCAGATACAACCTTTTATTTTTTTAGGGGTGGGGTGATGAGGAATCTAAACAGAACTGTACCTGGCTATGCTAACATTAGTGCTCTAGCCTATGTTTTTTAGGCAAGGAATAGATCCTAGGAAACTTTATTATAATCATTTTCCTGCCATTTAGCAAATGATTAGGAATACTATTGACAAAGTGGATGGCTGCATCTATCTTCTAGCTGTTTTTTTCTGTAGCCAAAGGAATACCTGTTGTGTATCCTGTGCTGCTTAGTGCAAAATGTTACAACTTGTGCACTTCGGGATGCTCCTTCCATAATGAAACGTCTTTTTACAAAACTGTGTACTACAAAGTTATAGAAAGGATCTGTTTTGCTAATGCAGTTACACAAAAGAAATGGTACGGTGGAAGTCCAGTGCCACGTTATTTGGTCTTATTGTGTATGTGCCTACGGAGAAAGTACTTTGTGACACTTGTCTGCTGTTTTCAAACCACCCCCTTATTCAGACCAGTAGCTACAGATGGAGTTGGACAGGGCTGCTACCAGGATGTGCTTCAGTTTCCTGGAGAGCTGCATGTTATTGCTGTTTCTGCACACTGTGAGCCTGAGCAACACAGGATAGCACATGTCCAGGGACTGAATTAAGGTTGTATTGGTATTAAGGTTGTATTACGTTTCAGTTCTTGCATTTCTGACAGTGTTTCTTTGCAAAAAGTTTGTAATTTAGATTTGGAGATGTATAACAGACAAAAAAAACAGACTCAAAGTTCAGCTATTTGACTTGTATCTGCTTATAAAGTACGTTGGGTTTGATGTGTCAAAAACAAAGCTCAAGAGTGATGGAGCATTGTTTCTGTGAATGAAATTGATTGTGTAATGACTTTATTATTGGATATGGAAGTTCATTTAAGCTAGTATTTTTAAACTGGAATGGAAAAGTCCATTCAGCTTTTCTTAGTAAGTCGTGTGAATTCACTGGGGACGCTCAGAAAAGAAGTTATGTACCAAAAAAAAGTTATGTACAAAAAAAATGCTTCCAGGATTCACCATTTTTTTTCTCACAAATGTTGCTCAAGTCAACTTGTCGACTGTGTATGCATGATTTCAGGGAGGTGAAAAACAGAACACAAGGAGTATGCTATTAAACTAAATTGATTTTTGAAGGACTTCCTGAAGATATCTCTATGTAAATTACAGGCTAAAGCATCAGTGTCCTTAAGTGTCTTTTATTCCACAGTTAATTTTCTGATAATAGTTGTTTTCTGTCTCCCTCAATAGGTATCCTCAGCTCGAGGTATCAATGCTTATGGAAATACCTCAGTGGTACAGATAGGTAATGTTTCAGGCTATATTGATACACCAGACCCACCAACGATTATCAGCTATTTGCCTGGGCTTCTGTACAAATTTAGCTGTAGCTATCCACTGGAGTACTTGGTTAACAACACCCAGCTTGCTTCGTAAGTGTAGTTTTCATTTCTATGTGCTTCATCCCCTTATGTAAGCCCATATGCATGTGTATATATGCATATACACCTAAACATATGCAAGCCATAGCAGTATTGTCAACATAGCTGTTTTGAGCTGTGCAAGGCTAAAGAGAAAGGAAAAGGCACTGAAAGAATAGGTAATGCAGAGGAAAGAAAATTCCGTAGCATCATTGTATGAGATAACATATTTTATTAGGACACCCTTATGTAATGTAAACTGCCCTTAAAATTCAGATGTTCTGATGGCAAAATGGTAACAGCAAAAAAAGGGAAATTTTCATGAAATAGGTCATAAGCGTGTGAATATAGAGTGCAGGAGAAAATACTTCAATGAGTAAGCCTTGTACATCATGAAAAGCAGGTTCCTTTTTGTCATTTTGCCTCTCTGCTAATTATTTTTCTAATTCATGTTTTCAACAGTATCCATTACTTTCTGCATAGTTAAGGTTCTGTCAGTGTTTGCACTATAAATTCCTACTTCTGAAGTTTATAACCCAAATGCATAAATTAACTCCTTGTAAAATGACTTTAATGATAAAAAAACCCTGAAGTATGTAAACAAAAATAAGATAACTTTCTTCATGATGTTGTTTTTTTTTTTTGGTTTCTGGTTCTATTGTAGGTCATCAGCTGCTATTTCTGTAAGAGAGAACAATGGTACCTTTATCAGCACTTTGAATTTGTTGCTTTACAATGTGAGTATAAAACACGGTAGTATGACCTGGACTAAATCCATCTCTGCACTATGTGGGTGCAAACTGGATTAGCAGAGTGAAGTACAGACTCCACTTAATTATTTGCTATTCCCTTCCCACTCTTCCCATGAAGAGGCAGTCCTTTCATCAGGGCATCTTTCATCTCCAAGTTCCTTTGTCCTTTTTAATTTGCATGTATCTGTTCACTTGTATTTATATGGTTGGTCTTTGAGGACACACAGTTGTCCTGTGTTTATACAGTTCCTCAGTTTACAGCTCTGGCTTTCAGGTCGTACTGCCCTGTGAATAATTAGTTGTATTTATAATAACGATCACACTCCAGTGTGTATACTCGTGTTTGCATTTATGTGTATGTGTGCACATTTCCGTGTGTGTATGTGTATAGGTACATTGCACTGATAGAGAGAATACTCTGTTGAATTCTGTAAAAATATTTTAGAGCTGTTCCCTTAGCAATAAACTGTAGCACTTTTGCTGAGGTATTTTTATGTTCAAGCCTCATCAGAATGTTCTGATCATCCGTAATTGTAGTAAGGAATGTGGAATTTGTTCCAAATATTCAGCCCACGGTACTTGTTGCTTCATTGTGTGGACTTTCAAGACTTTAAGGGTTGATTTTAACAGCTTTCACCTCACAATTCAATATGTTTTAGATAGTTTAACTTGAATATGCATTTTTTTGGTAAGCTTTTACTATGTAAATACAGATGGTGACGGTAAAATGTGAAAAATCCAAGGACCTCTGCTTAACAACATTAATCGCTGAAATGATATTTTCATGTTGATTACAATTTTTAGTCATACATTTTAAATACCTGATTTAAATATCAATTTTTCAATCTATCAAGCAACATTTTTATAAATTATGAATCTGATTTTTTTGCATTATTATTCATGCCATCATGATGGTGAGTTATAATTCATGCAACTGATTTAAAAGTCTATGCTTTGAACATAATGAGCTATAAATATTGTAACAGGACATTTTCCAAAGGCATACTTAGAAAAAATTCATGTTTGTTTGACACAGTAGAGCTCTGAATAACCTATAATCTGTTAAAATGAAGATTGTATTTATCTCATTTTTAAATAAACCTGTGACCAAAAAGATGGGACAGGATGAAAGTAGCCAAAGTTCTCAGTCAGGACAAGCATTGATTACCATGCATTTGCTGCCTTTCAGGGCCCAGTTCTGCACACAGTCAGGTATAAATGTCGCTGATGCTTATTCTGAGCACATTTTTTCTGGAAATACCACATGCTAAGCTGGGCTATCATCCTACTGAGTTTACAAATCAACCACAAACAGTGTTGTCTTATCTTTCTAATTTCAGTTGTATTCCTCACTCTAGTGAGTAGCACTAGCATGAATAATACTGTGAAGGTTGGCAGATTCAAGTGATGGGTCCACTCTTAGGGTTCACCTTTTAGGGCTGGGTGCATTGGATCCAGCCCAATACCAATGCGTTGCAGCTTGGGCATTGCCTGCAGGCTGCCTGCTTGGTGGTGCTTTTTGGGACACCCATGGTCTTTTGTGACCTCAATGGATCTCTGTTCAGGAGATTTTGGGAGGGGCCTTGAGGCTCCTGTCCACTCTTGGTATTGGCCAGGGATTTTGCACAGCTGTGGCTCTTGACTGCGAGCAGCCAACCATACTTTCAAACTTTAACTGTAGTGTTATTTTCTAGCATTGACTCTTCATCTGCTCAGCATACTTCCATCTTCCCTCACAAAGTGATGGTAACATTTACTTCCTGGTGTGAGCATATGTTAGTGTTAGAAAAGACAAGAGAAACTGTTATAGATTTAGACTTTAATAGTAGAATGCTTAATGGTTTTTACAGAGCCTAAGCGGCTATTTGCTTTTAGGCCTTCCTGTGAGTATCTGTCTAAATAAACAAAAAATACTCTTTTAGAAAAAAAAAGGATAACTTTGGAATGTAATAGTGAGGGACCTGCTGTAGACTTTTTAGTTGTTGGAAAATGTGAGAGAGATGTATTAGAGAAATTTATAATTAAATTTAAAGAAGGCAAACTTACCTGATCTCACTTAACTAGATCTTCAAGGGTTTGATCCGTGTATGACACGTAGCTGGTTTTTGTGTGTATATGTACTTCCCAAGGCCTCTGACGCTGCAGAGATTGAATATTGGGCATGCTGTGTATTTTAGTATTGTTCCCTCTGAAAAAATACTTGATTTATGTGCTTAATCCTTCTTGTTGCTGACAGCTGCTGCTCTTGGTCTTGCTTGCCCCATTGAACCTGGTCAAAATTCTGTTTAACAAAATTTTTCTTATATACTGAATGTTTTGACCTCTCACAAGAGGTCTCAATGTACTGAGACCCTGTGATTTCTGGATTAGAAACCGATTTGACATAGATGATGTTACCACTAAGTGCGTTTTGTTATGCTAAATTAACGTCTGTCACTCAGATCTGTTTCATGGCATTGTTGCTAAAGTGACATTAATGGTTCTGCCTTTGAACAAGAAACCGATAAAACAGCTGCATCTATGTAGTAGTATATGGTGAGGTCCCAACTGTCATGTTCTATACAGCTTTCTTGAAACAGCATTTTTTTAAATATTAGAATTTAAATGAAAATTTTTGTTTCTTGGAGCCTTCAACAAACCAGATTTCATAGAAATCACGTTTCAGATAATAGAATGTGTCTTTCTCCTAGACTACAGCTTAATATACATATATATTTATATATATGTAAACCTGGTGGCATTACTGTGTCCACTAAACCAGATAACCTTACAGCTTTTCCTGGGAAAGAGTGCTCTGTGACCACTCAGTTAAGCTCCCCTTTTAGAATAAAACTACAGTAGCTGCTATGTTTGCTTGTAGGCAGTTGGAGAGATTTTGAGGTATCAATGAATGATACCTTTTCTTTAATCCCCAATCCAAGCACTTCTTAAAATCACAAATAGATTCCCAAATTGCATAGGATAAGGCCAGTCAAGTGTTGTTGATCTTTACAGTCAGATGTGTAGGCAAATGCTCTGTCACTGCTTTTTACTTCTTCTTATACAGAGGACAAAGTAAATGACTGCATAGAAAGGTCAAAAATATTAGATGGGAGTTCAGCCTATGGATGCAGATGGATTGTTTCAGTGGGATTTCTGGTACATGGAGGCAATGTTGTTGGTTCTTTTTCAGGATTCATCCTACAGCCAGCAGCTCCTTATTCCAAGTACAGGTTTACCTTTGAAAACCAAAATATATGCAGCTGTAAGAGCAACCAATCTGGATGGCAGGTACCCTAAAGGATGTTATTTCTTGTCTTGCTTGCTTTCAACTCTTGATGTTGCAATTTCTTTTTTTACTTAGAAGCAGCTGTCTTTTTTCATAGCCTTTTGTATGTTAAAATAATGGCTGATGTTTGATAATCATTGCCCTCAGCTGAGGCGAATTAAGTCCTTGATAGGGAATGCATGTCTGGCTGCTGCTCTCATTATGAAAATTTTCCTGAATTATACTTTAAATGTTATAGTGCTGTTATTTAAGAAATGACATCTGTAAAATCAAGTGAGAAACTCCATGGCTTTTGAAACTGGAATGGTTTTGATTTCTAGTCTTATGTGGCCATTACTTCTGAGAGGAGGTACACAACATGTCTAGGTATGGTGGTTGACCTGCATGAAACAAAACAATTTTTTAGAATACAGTTCTGCTGCTATGCTAGGTTGTTTTGTTTTTTAAGTCTTGGGAAGAAACAGCTGGGAATGCTGGATGACTTGTACATGACCTGTTAAATGTAGTAACTGAGCTTCAGTGTAACAGCCTGCATTATCAGTTTGTACACTTGCCTGTATTGGTTTTAATCTTATCTCACTCACTCTCCACCCCTACACTTATGTTGCCGGTTCCCCTCATCTATCACATTCCTCCTTGTAACAGGTGGAATGTTTTGATGGACTACTGCTACACCACACCATCTGGTAATCCTAGTGATGATCTTCGATATGATCTTTTTTTCAGGTAGGTCCCATGTAAACCCAATGCTTTGTGGGTGCTTCCTTTAAAAAATGGTTGTAAAACTCTTCAACAGTGGTGTTCTAAACCATCTGGAAAGTCTAAGCAGTATTAGCAGGGAGGACTGAGGACTGCGCTTACAGATAGCATGTCTGGACTTATCTTGTTTGTGAACATAAACAAAGAAGCAAGTGCAAAGTCGTAAGAATTATGAAGGTAGAGAGGCATATATCTAAAGTGCCTCTGCTAGAGATACCATAAACATACACACTGAATGGCTAAACTGGCCTTTGTTTTACTAAAGGTAGCTCTCTGGTGAATGACAGTGCTATAAAACATCATAGACTCCTAGTTCAGAAAAGCAGTTAAGCAAATTATTAAAGATAAATAGATGCTCCTGCTGCTACTCCCAGTAATAACATTTGAATTGAAACTTTGAAAAACATCTTGGCCAGTATCTCAGATTAAGTTTTATCAGTGACAGTTGCTGGAGAGATACTGTCTTCATTCGGAGTTATCTGTCTGTAGTGGTTAGCATACCTGATTGCTTTTTTGCCTCAGGTCTCAAGTTTCTTTAGGCACTGGAATTAAATAATACCTTGGTTATAGCTGTGATGTTGCAAAACAAAACAGAGTGGTTTTATAGGAATGCATTTCAGCACAGGATGATGCAGCTGAATGGGCAGATTGTGACTGCCCGTGTTGGATATTATGGCACTGTGTTAATTTCCAAGGAGCTAAAGCACTGACCTTGCTGCTTAAGTTATCTTATTCTTGGGTAAGAGCTTGAAAATTCTAATCATACAACCGCTTATCCTAGTTTTAATCTTTTCTACAAAACCTAGCTGTGACAAGGACCCACAGACAACTATAATTGAAAATGGCAAGAGCCAAATGGGCCGGTTTTCCTTTGAGGTGTTTCGCTTTGTGAAGCACAAGAACCAGAAGATGTCTACGGTCTTCCTTCACTGCGTGACAAAGCTGTGCAGAGCAGATGACTGTCCCTTTCTGGTGCCAGTAAGTTTCAGTGGACGGAAGTTGCTGTTAATTATCTGGATATAAAATAGGCACACTGGAGTTGTTCTGCATCCAAATCCTATGGAAGTTTGGAAGGCACAGAATGAAGGTGACTTGTAGGGTCTGAAGTAAGAATATTTTTTGTGTCTAAAGGAATGTAAAACAACCGATGAAGAATAGGCCAATGAGTATTGTCATGTGGAGATAGAAAAATACTAAACCTGCAAAACATAGGTTGTTGAACGTGAGAAACCACCTCTTGCCTTTTGGTCCTTAATTCATTTTTAAAAGTAACAGCTGTGAGACAGCTTCATAGCTGATATTCTTAGTATAGCATCTAAGAAACAAGGTATCCACAATCATAGTGGGTGAATACGAATATCTTAGAATAGAATTTATGGAAAATGTAAAGCTTTAGTAAGTTCAGTTATACTGACAAGGAAAATTTGAAAGTGTTTCAGATAGTGAAAAAAACCCAACTTACTATGTCCCCTATAGTTTATTACCATCTCCCTGATAGTTTGCAAACGGCTGTTTTTAGGTTCATGATGTGTCATTAAAAAAAATTGTTTCATTTTAGGAGTGTCAGGAACAACAAACGTATTTTGGAAATTGAAACCCTTAAACGTATTAGCTCAGAATATTCGGGTTTAATGTCTTCAGAATGCAGTATTGTTTCCCACTGGAAGACTTTCCATTTAGAATTTTAAAATGCTATCAGTTCAGTATACTTCTGACATTTTGTACATTATTTTATATTTTTATGTTACACTTTTAAATAATTCATTGTTTCTGTTGAGAATTTGTGTTGTGAGGTTTTAGAAGTTCTTTCAAAGAAGTTGAAATTAAAGAAATGTTCTCAGTTGAAGCAAACTTGAGTACCCAAGACTAAGGTACATGATAAGTTAGAGATCTTAAAGGTGGATTCCAGATGACATTGTTTTAATGTGGGTCATTGCGATTTAGAGCTCCATGGAAAATGTGTGAGCTTTAACTTGACAGGCTTGCTAGAATAGGGATTGTAACATGTTGTCTATCCCTAGTCAAGAAAAAGACATTTGTTGGGGAAAACTATCTGTAAACAAAGCTTTGGGAAATGAACTACTGAAAAATTAATATAGTATAAGATGGATCTTGTACACAACAGTGATGTAGTTTTGTAAATGAAGTGAGGCAAAATACAACAGGAAGCCAGACATTTATAAGATATGTTTGTAGGGAATATTGCAGCTGTTTTTATTGCAAAGTAATTTAATGCATACTAAGAAATAAAATCAAAGTTGTAATATTGCTTATAAAAGAGTTTACATTTAAAACAGGAAGCACAGAAGGGCAATAATTCCATTCCACTCTGAAACTGTGATTGTTTTGATTAACCGCTTAGGTTTGCAGTAACAGAGAAAGAAGAGATGCTGGTGGGAGGACAACTTGGAGCCCTCAGAGCACCTCTGGCAATGCTGTAATCTCTGCTGGCCCCATCATTACAAGGAGTGGTAGGAATGAGTAAACTTTTTCTATGGACTGCTGGAATTTCAGAAACCTGGGGAAATGTTTTGCAGTTTAATATGAATTTGCAATGACTTAGAGGAAGTGCGAATTCTCCCTGAGTCTGGGTATTTTTTTCCCCTACTGTTGAAGCCTTTGGTAAAAAATTGAGCTAACATTTCTGTTTGGCTCACATGCTTCCTCCTTTCCCCAGTAAAATCACTGTGGGATACTGTTAACGCATGCGAGACCATTATAAAAGCCCATACTCAGTAGTTGGCTGACTTCATTTTGTCAGATTTCACTGTGGATAATGGAATTTAAGGTACTGTGTTCAGTGTTGCAATTTAATTTGAATAACTAATGAATAATCACTGTCACTTTCTATTCACCATTTCTTACAGCTTCACCTGTGGGTTTCTGTCTGTTGCATAAAATGAACGTTTAGCCTTCAGCTATAAGAAAGAAATAGGACAAACACATTGTAAATTATTAACAGAGTGGGCCAAAAGCTACTCTTTTAATGCCAGGGCGAAATTCCATCATTTGCATTTTTATTGCCAGAGGTTTTCTAAAAAACAAAACAAAAAAACCTCTCCAAAACCCATCTCTAAGTGTAGCCTGCAGTCTCTGAAAAAAATTTATGTAACTGTTGCTGACAAAATAATAAAAACAAAATATTTGAAAAATGTTTACGAAATTCTGTTTGCAGTTAAGCAACTGATTTCAGCAGTCTTAGATTTAGGAAGCTAAGAGAAGGATTGATTCCTCTCTGGGAAAAATAATTGAAACACTTGAGAATAAAATCCTTTACGTGCAAAGTAGTTATGCCCACATTTAAAAAGACAACAAATGACCCTCCAGAATTAGGAACCGTCTGGCAAGACACCGTTTTTAGAACAAATACGGTCTGTTACAAGCAACATTTCTGCGATGAAAACGGGTATTTTTGTTCTGCATTACACATAATCCCAATTGAATTGCTGCTATCTGATTAGTCAAGAAAAAGTGAAAATGACTCACTTCAAAGTTGCATACTTGAGTACTTATGGGGCATGAATGACAGATTTGCTCAGACAAACGTTCATGCTGGAGAAATGCAGCCTCAGGCAAGGAATGGAAACTAGGTAAAACTTGTTATATGAGCAACCCTTATTAGGTAATATAGTTTATGGTTCAAATACTGTGAATGATATTTTTGCAATTGAAAAGAACCCTCCTCAATTACCTTTAAATACTGCATAACTTCAAACAAACAACGATCTGTCCATGGGTATTTAATGACCCCAAAGAAAGGATAAATGAGTTTATAATTTCTTGATGACTGTTGAGATTATTTTTTCTTTTAAATGAAAACATGAATAAGGCTGGAAAAGGAAAATAATATTTTTGTAGGTATCTTCTACTTGAGATACGTGGCTAAAGCTTTTAGATAAGCTGTATTTCTGCACCTCCATAGTATGATTTTGGAGCAGCGCACTCCTGCTGACAGAGGGATGATTTGATGGGTATTACTCTGAAAAATATGGGATTCAGTTCTCAACTCTGTCACAAATTTTCTGAGTGATGGGGCAAGCCAGTCTGACTTGCACTTCACTTTTCCTTTTGGAGCAGAAAGAGGGAGTTAGCATTCTGGTAACTGGCCCTTCCCATTGTGAAAATAAGTGCATTAAAAATGTGAGGTTCATGAATACTATAATCAAGGAAAGAAAAGCAAGGGGATGGTCATGAAGGAACATGAACAAAACTGTCTGGTTTTGGATGAGGAGTGCCAGGGTACAGTGCTGGTTTACTCTGGTGTGATGCTACATGGAGGCACTTATTTTTAAAGACCACCTCTGGTCCAGCGTTAATACTGATATGTTTGTAGAGACCCCATCAAACCTGCTGCACCTGATTCACCCTAATATGTACCCCAGTATTAGGTCAGCAGGTTGCATGGGTGTGCAACTCTACATTTCTGTTGTAGGTTGGTGGTGCATCTCTTGCGGCTGTTCCTGTGCACATCAGTGTCTGCAGAGACACCTTGATTTAGCCAGGTCTCCCCATTGCTCTTGTCACCAGTTGTTCTGGTAACAGAATTGTTTATGGAGTTACCTCCATAGGAACTGGATAGTGCTACCGCAAATGAGCAATGGTCCTTCTCCTACCTATTTCTGAACTCTTATTTCTAGCATTTCGTTCTTTTCAGAGAAACTTTGTTCTTGTTTGTTAATCTAAACCAAGTCATTACAGCAGACATACACTGAAGAAAATGTTTTAGTCTCTGTGTATAGAAACAAAGTGGGTACCTGCTTCTGAAGGTGAAATTGTATAGCTTTTGATGGATGCCGCACTTAAACTTAGAAGACAGCTGCTCAAAACAAATGTATACGTGAGCTGTGCTTACAAGTTGCACAAAATAGCAAGAACGGTCACAAGAAATGTAGTTCTCAGATGGACAATTTTAAGTAAGTTAAAACTGAAGAAAAATTACAAATGTTTCCCTGAATATAATGCCACTGTGTAACTTTCAAAAGAAAAGTAAGATTAGGAAAAGGACGTTTTTGCAATCATAAACAGTCACTTGTGTTTTATCTTGGAAAAACTCAGATTATTTTTTCTACCCATATAGATCTTCTGGTAATACGATTATCAGTGAAGGGACTTGCATATAATGCTGTGCTTATGTTTGTATTTTTATTGAGGGACAGAATAGAAATGGCCACATATTCAATTAAGAAATCAAGATGTGGGGGTTTTGTTGCATGGGTTTTATTGCATATGTTGTTTTTTTTTCCCCACAGAATAATAACTTCATATTGGTGTACTTGCATTAAGAATGAAACAATGTTATATAATTGATGTTGTTGTCCTTATTCTACTGAAGATGTTAAAAGAGGCTAGTCAATGTTGCTAGTATAGCCCATGTACTTGGAAAATAAAGCTGACTATTGGCTTTTGTGTTCCAAGGTGGGGGATGTAGGCAGAGGTATTTGTAAAACATAATGCATCCTGGTTTTGTTTTATACAGATGAGACGCCAACCAACAATTCACAGCTTGGTAAGTTAATCATAGTCTTCCTGGATACATAAAAGCAGGTTTGAGTGAAAAAGAACTGAGGAGATGAACCATTTTGATTGAGCTATATGCACTGAGCTGGAATGTCGTAGGGCTTTTTTGGCTCGTTTTTGTCATTTAACTGAGTCAATACTGACATACTATAAAGAAAGCAATTGGTGAGTCTGGAATGTTCAGTTTAATTTGCATACCCAGCCCCACCAAGACAGCAACTTCTAATTCCTGTGATTGAATTGAAATTAAAATCTGCTACTGTGACACATAAGGGTGAGGGAACACTGCAACTGCCAGATGCAAAATTACACTTAAGCAGTAAAATCTGCTCATGCCATGCAGGAGTAGAGCAGCAAAATGGTTCTTATGGTGCAGTCCAGCTCAGTTCAGTCAGAAGAGCTCTGCTTCAGCTCTTGTTCTCATGGCATTTAACCACACAAAAAGGCCTAAGGAGATGCTGGGATAGAACTTGCAGTCTCCTAGGGCAGGGGAGATCAGGTGTCTTAAGTTTTAGAGTGCTTCTCCTTTGGGCACTTGGAGGGAACTCTTACTGTTCTTCGCTGGTAACAAGGAGTAGCTAATAACTAAGAAAGGATGGTGAAGCTAATCAAGCAGTATGTTGGGCCATTCCTCTTCTTACTTATTCATAAAAGAACCAAGTGACAGGAGCAACCTGGCCTGTCCTCTGACCTCTAATATTATTTGTTGCCTTCTTTTCTTAATGTAGACCACATACAAAGAAGCCGTGTTTATTTCCTGGCATGAAAAAAAAATCTCCCTCTAGTGAATGGCTCCCTGGTGTGTTCCTGCCCATCAATATCATTAAAATAATGATTATAAAAAGCATATCCTCCATTTGCTGCACATAGCTCGCTATGTTAATAACTGCTACTTTTTCTTCCTATTCAGTGAAAGCAGCAGCCTTCTCTTTCCATCCCAGAACAATCTTTTCTGTGCCTATTGCTGTCGCAGTGGGGAGAGTGTAGAGTTAGAGTGAGGTGGGATTACTACTATAGTGGAGACAAGACAAGTAAGGTCAGAAGGCGGCAGTGTTGAGTAGAGAATGGCAAATTGATAACAGAGTTGACTTTTTTTTTCAATTTTGAATGGTGAAGCGGGAGGGACTGGTGATGCTGAGGACAGGTGGCTTCTTCTGGGAGGAGCAGTCTGGTTTACCACACAGAAGCCGCGTAGTCATTTCACCTCACTCTCCAGCACTGGTAATGGCAAACACACATTGGTGCTTTGGGTAGCACCTATCACTCAAATAGGGGGGGTTTGTTTGTTTTCCTCCCCCACCTTCTGCTGCAAAAGATGGTAGAGGCTGCATGTTTGTGTATTCCGGTGTCTGAGAACTGGCCCATGAACAGCCTGTTAAGCTACACTAAATAAGTAAACATATTACTTCTACCTGAGAATTCATAAACATGTGAAGAAGCCTTCTGTGAAGTCGTACAGACAAACTTAGAGTAGCTCAGATACCTGATACCAGATATTGCTGCCAAGGATTTATATACACTTTGAATTGAGACATGAATAATGATATCAGGGAAGAAATCCTTTCACTAACTCGATCAGGTGGCAAATCCTTATATCTCTTCCTTGGTAGTTCTTGGGTGATTATAGTCTTGCCTTAAATAGCACAGGTCAAGGTTGGTTGCTAGCATATAAGGGATTATGTCTTAGAAGTATTTTTGCTGCCTTTATCCCCCCAACATGATGGATATTGAAAGAACTAAGAAGTATTTTCGAAGTATACTTAGATAAGCTTTAACCAAGTAGACAGGTACTCATTCTAAAGTACAGTTTTAGTCCCTTCATTGTAATTATTCTGTATATATGGTGTTGTAATGGAGAGACAGAAGTGTTTGGCACTACTGAGAGATTGTATCCAGGTCTTACCTATGCTTTTTTCTTCTCTTGCAGCTCATCCAAATGGACCTCCTTTCCAGCTGAACTCGGTCACCAGTGCACTGATTTCAGGCGTTGTCTTCCTAGGAATCACAAGCATTTTCTTTTTTGTCTGTTCCCTAACTCTTCTGCACAGAAAATGGCCCACCAGTTCAGTCTTGAGTGGCATCCGAAACCCAGTTTTCAGCTGAAAGTGATTATTTACTTGCACTTTTTCTTTGGGGTTGCCTTTCTTGACCATGAAATATGATTCCATTAAAAATAACGTTAAGGCAACACTCCAGCTGTATCCAGCTTCTATTCCAGCTGTTCTGTATTTGTAGATTTGCTAGACATTGTGTAGGTAAGCAGCAGTGATATTGGTAACAATCCTAGAAAATTGTGAGAATCTCAGTTGTGTTTGTTATCAGACTGTATGACATTATGCCCATGGGTGTGCTGACAATAGAGCTTGTGTCTCCAGCTTCCCAGTAAGGTTTCAAAGCTGAAGATGCTGAAGGTGAGAATCTTTTCAAGTATGACATTCTTATACAAAACCTGATCCATTCAGAAACACTCATAAGTTCATAAACACCTACTAAAATAAGGATCACTTCCATTGTGTTACGGTATTTTTCACAAATCTGAAAAAACAATTGTGTCTCAGGAGGAACTTGTTTTCATCAATTTTGGCTAAAAATAGCCCCAGAGAGACTTAGATTAAATTGCTTTTGCTTATTATTAATTTGGAAATGTTTCTTAGAAGTATCTTCCATTGAATTGTTGTGATATCATGGGAAGGACATAATTTTGTTGGGTATCTTTGAGTCAAATAATTGAGGGCAAACTGCAGTTGGTGCCAGAGAACATTGCTGCAGTTCTTGAGATGGCAAGAACTTTTCCCAGCAAGATCCTTGAGTAAGAACCAGCGAGAGCTTTAAATTTAGCTAGTATTCAGCAGAAGGTTAATTCTATACAGAATTGCCACCTCTGTGTCCTTTAGCCAAATTCTAACCCCGGGAACTGCTCCAAGGGGAAAAACATTCCTTTCCCCTCTGACTCCTTGAACAAGTAATGCCCAAACTTTTGTCATACAAAATTATTTTTGGAGAACAATTTGGCAGTTGAGTAAAACTCTCATTAACATCCTCGTTTGTAAGGGCCAGTTTTGCTCCGTGAGTTTTGCAGTTCTCAGATAAGGCTTTGCTTTTCTACACAAAGAACTGTAAATCAGCGCTTATTTCTTTGGCAGATTTTCCGTGTGGATTAGACTTTTTCATTGCATGGATGAGGGGAAGAGGGCACCTGGAAGGATAACAGGCCCCAAGCAGTACCATACTGTACTCTAGCTAATCTCTTAAATATCAGGCTTGTCTGAAGTGAGTGTGGGTGACCAGACACCCTCAAACAGGAGCACAGGGCAGTGGCATAGCTGTGTAGAATAGACAAAAATGCTGTTACTAGAGAGGCCATCATAGATACAACATATATTAAGCTGGACTGGATAGAGAGTTGGGATTTTGGTCACACATACAGCAGTTAAAATTCATTTTTGATGTACTGTACATACTGGCCTAGAAACACCTCATTGATATTTATCATCATCCTGTGTTAACCATGTCTGTGTTTTCACTGATGTGACGCAACTGGCTAGTTGATCAGGGCTTTTTGGCTCTCAAGACTAAAGACAAATACAGACTTGTTCTCAGTTTTCTCTGATTCTGCAAATGCTGTATAAAGGCCTGTCGTTCACAAAGTCCACTGCGCTGTAGTGTGCTGTCCCTAACAACCAATACCGTTCCTGTTTTCCTCCAGTCTTAATACCTCAGAAACATTTTTGCACTTCAGGGGTTAGGTCTGATGGCATGTAAAACATGATTGTTTAATAAAATTATTTGAAACGTTTCAGAATGGATGCCTGGTCTGAACTGTTTTCCTCTGCCTGTCAAATTGTTACAGTTTTGTATGTGCTTTCAGTGACCTCATGCTTTTTTAAGTCAGTTTGGTAAGAGCTTTCAAAAACTAGGACAAATTAATGTTGAGTTACTGGCCTTTAAAGGAGAGCAATAAACTCTGGAGATTTATATCACAGTCTGGGGATAAATAAATTCAGATAATCTGTCTTAATTTACTCATAAAGACAACCACAGAAAATCCATTAATGTAATTAGTACTTCATAACCAGCAGCTTTAGCTGAAAGTTTTCAGTGATGGACATAGCCATTACTATCTTTAGTAAGTTGTTCCAACAGTTAATTGCTGTCTTTAGTACTTTTTAAAAGACTATTTCTAATGTGAACATGCCCAGTTTCACTTGCCAGCTATTAGGAACTATTGCGCTTTTGTTCACTAAACTGAGGGAGGCCCTTTTTCTAACACAAATCTCACACAATTTGGTTTAGACCACAGTGCAGGGTGGGGGGCAAGTGGATAGTATTGCAAAAAAACCCAAGAAAAAACAATAGAAGCTGCTGATATATTATCTTTCCAGAAATACAGAAAAATCGAAATAGGACAGACTTTTTTTTTTTTTTAATGTAGAGAAAAGTAATTTACAGTAATTAGCAAAGACTTGTTGCTCAAACTCTTTGAGACTTGAGTGGCTTATTATAAAAATGGAGTTATTATTCAATAATGTAATATGCAAAATGTTCTTCTTAGGTTAGTTAAAATTTTTATATTGGTTTGTTTTTGTGGAGAACCAGATAAGATGATGTTCTTTGTGTAACTTTTCCTCGTTTGAAAATTAGTAGGTACCAAAGGGTGATCCCACACCAGTTAATGAACAGAGTTCCCACAGTCATCTGTATGAGTCATTACTGAGCTTGCTATGGATTGAATACATTTGTCTCTGTCGTTCAATAAATGATATAAATACCTGTTCCTCAGTAAAGCAACGCAGAGAGTCACAGGTGAAAAATAATGTCTAAACCCAGGCTTATTCATTTGCAAATCTAACATGGGACTGCTTTATGAATGATTTTGAGGGGAGTTGAAAATTTGAGCCAGGCTGCCCAGATGTTTCTGGCAGGGAGGGGGCTGATTGCGTTTGTAAAAACATCCCCATCCTGGTTTGTTTGAACAAAGTATAGAGGTATTTAGGAAATTGTGGAGGCTGTAACTAGTTACCTCCCGAGTTTCAAAAAGCAGGTTAGGTAGAAGTTGGGCGAATGAAGGTTACACCCTACTTTTTGAAGGGCAGGATGTTAGATGAGAGGGAAGGGCGACTGGGTTGAAAACATAAATTATATACAATGGGCAAGGACTTCTGGCACTTGAAAGACCAAGTTTTAAGTGGAGCGGTGAATTAAGAAGACACTTTGTACTTCAGATGAAGGAACGCTGGCCAGATACATAATGGGGGTCTCACATGTGTTAAGTGCAACTGAATTACTTAAAAAATAGCGGCTCTCCTAATAAAATCACTTCTACTAAGGTTGCCAATTACATGTGTTTAAATGCTCTTTTGGACAGAGGTCAGGTTTCTGCAGGTAAGCATAATGTACTGCAATATTCTCAGGTCTGTGACCCAGAGGGGAAAGAAATCAAAGGAGACTTTAAGCTTAGGTCTAAATCCAGTAGAATTTAATAAATCTATAAAGAGGTAAACCCAATTCCTGGGTTCCTGTCTTTGGAAGAAATAAATGACATATCCAACTGTATCTATGCACACTGGTGCTTGGGATAAATTCAGATGATATTTGAGAAACAGGCCTTGGCAAGAGAACCTGGAAGTAAATTGCATTTCCCACTTCATTTGGCTGGCAGCATTTCTTACTCTTGATGTCTCTCAGGCTTCACAAACATGCCAGAAGCAGCAGCCTTGCCCTGTTAAGCTACTCATCTCTTCACCTGGAGGAGACACAGGTGGGAGTATCGTGATAAGCTAGGCAATGTTCCAGGTTTGGCAAATTGGTCCTTCCTCGGGTTACTCTCAGGTTTTATTTCGGTGCCGCTTGACTTTTCCCATGCCTTCCAGGAAGAAAGAGGTAGGATGGAGGTGGAAGAGGTAGCAGAGAGTAGCTCCAAACAGTCATCAGTGGCTGGACTGGCTGTTTGATATACTGGTAGTTTCAGGATTCTGTCCTGGTTCTTTGTCATAACATTGCCTTGGAAAAGGTTTTACAACTTTTATTCACTAGTTAATTAACTCTTTCCCAACCTCTAAAAGAATATGTTTGTACCATTAGGAAGCGCGTCCTTGAGATAGAGAAACTGAAGATGTAAGGCAGAAAAGTTATAAGTAACTCATCTTGTGAAGGTAAACTAATTGTTGTTGGCAAACTGATGAGGGTTGCTGGCCAGATGGATTTCAATTGGTATTACATTTATAATCTCTGCTTTTGCAAGTTCACTTGCCGTCCCTCTCTAAAAGGGGGAATCTTTGGACTGATGAGATGGTGGTTGTTACAGATATACGGTATCCTAGCCTGAGCAGGCATCTTGTGCTCTGTTTACATCCTGAACCACCTTAGTTACGTTTGGACTCAAGGTCTCTGAGGTGCATTTATCAAACTTGCTTGTTTTGCTTAAACAAAACAAAAAAGGAGAAAGGGCTTGCTTCAGCATAATTTCAACCATGAACGAATGGGGAGAGGCCCCCTGGTCCTGCCAGCAGTGCACTGTATTTCCCACCAAGAGGAAAGAGAGGCTGAATGATGTCCGTTATAGGTACTGTTTGGAGTGGGTACGGCAGTACTTGCTCGTGTGACTGTTTTCTCCTCAGTGCTTTAATCCCTTGTCTCTGGAGTCTGGCGGAGATCTGCCTCTATTCAGTCAATTTTATTTTTCTTAGCAGGTGGTTATATCTGTCTGCTCAGCAGCTGTTTTGAGAGACAGACACAGTTTTAGTGAGTTTTTTAAAACACATTTTAGAACACAGATTTTATTCTATACTTTTACCTTATGAAGGGGAGCAAGTGAAGTGGATTGATCGGTGTGATTACAGGCTGCTTAATATAGCAGATATTCCTGATTTATTTTTTCCTCTCTAAATTGTAGTGAGCAAAAATAATGATCCTGTTAATTCAAATGTTAATTGCAAATGAACGTAAAGGCAAAAGTTCAGTGCGGAATCTGTACTGGATGATTCGTTTGGTGCATATGAGCATATGCGTTCACCAGGTGCATATTCTGCACGGGCTTCCATTGATTCTGGAGCCGGTGGCTTGCCAGGAGGTGAGCACTGGTCGTGTACTCACAGTGACTGTCTCACAGAGCCAGACCCTGCTTCTGGGTGTTGGGGACTGCACGGCTGAGTCAGTGCCAAGCAATGGAGTAAGGCCTGTGCGGCTTCTCTCCTTCACCTCCCCAGACACTGACCAGTGGGCTGGACATTGTCACCACAGCACTGGAACTAGTGTCTGGAGCTATGAAATGGGTGGCCAGGACAGCTGCTCCCAGTCAGCCTCACTGTTGGTGGTGGTGCCTCCTAGGCTGTGGGGTTTGGCTCTGGTAGCACCCTGCATGAGGGTACCTGGGGTTCAGCCTAGAGAAGAGGAGGCTCCGAGGAGACCTAATAGCAGCCTTCTAGTACCTGAAGGGGGCCTACAGGAAGGCTGGGGAGAGTCTGTTCACAAAGGCCTGCAGTGACAGGTGCTGCGATTAAAAGGCGAGGGGAAATGGCTTTAAGTTGCAGAAGAGCAGAGTTAGATTAAATATTAGGAACAAGTTCTTTACTCTGAGGGTGGTGGAACATTGGAACAGGTTGCCCAGGGAGGTGGTTGAGGCCCTGGAGATACTCAAGGTGAGGCTTGATGAGGCCCTGGGCAACCTGGTCTAGTTGGGGGTGTCCCTGCAACTGTGGGGAGGTCGGACTAGATGACCTTGGGAGGTCCCTTCCGGCCTCGACAATTCTATGTTTCTATGAGCTTTGTAACTCAACAAAGCAATGGCACAGCCTTGGCAATGCTTTTGCTGCTCCTTTATGTTGCTGCACACCGATATTGCTGAGCAGCTTGTTTCACTACACGTGAACGAACTCCCACGCAGACTTGCTTTGGTGGGAACTCTAATTAAAACCGCTAACAGTTCGTGGGAAATCACTGAGTTAACCCCCTCTCTGAATAATTGTGCTTACTTCCACAAATGAAGGCAGAGCAGCGAGAGGGGGAGAACAGCAGCCCCTGCAGAATGAGCTGTCAAAATGTCAGGCTGCAAGGAAGAGACATAGCTTTATTCCCTGTCTGCAGTCACCTGGGCTTCAAAAGCTGGTGAATGTGTTCTGTGGCAGGAATTGATAACATTTTATGATATCTACGGGGCAACCACATATCTATTCTTGGCCTGGTGCACCCTCTGGCAATTAGTGCATAACGTAGACTCTGTAGGATAAACCAGGAAGGACTTTGTCATCCCAGGGATATCTGCTTTGATACTGAGCCTTCAACAAGATCACAGGTGGACAGAGAGAAAACTTAAGCACTCACATACTTTCGTTCAGATCACTGCTGCAGCAGGAGTGGGCTTTTTACTTTGGGGACACTTTGATGTTCTCAGCATGGTCAGCTGAGAGAGTCTTTTTCAGTGCTTGCAGAGGACTGCACTGCTACACTGCTCCGGTAAGCACCTCTCCCTGGGAGCCTTTATTAGGTTAATTGCACTTTAAGGTGTTTCTGGTCTGTTGGGCCAAATCTGTGGGTGTGGTTTGTGCCTCGGCTCTTAAAATAGTTAAACTCAGACATGCTTTGAGTTTGATCCTTTTTCAGTCACTACTCTAATTATAATCCTTCAGGATAGGAATTACCATGAGCTCATTATGACCCTTTGTCTTTTCTTAGTGTTTTTCATATCTGCAAGATCTTTGGAGCATATTATGTTTTCTCCAGTCTGAACAAACCGCATTCCTTCAGGCTTTCCCCACAGGGCAAGCACTCCAACCTCTGACAATCCTGGTGGCCCTCCACCAGTCTTGCTCCAATTTATTAATGTCTTCCTTCTACTGGGGAAACCAAAATAAGGCACAGTATGTAAATGCATTTTGAAAAGTGGTGTGTAGTAGGGGGTTATTGCTTCCCTCAGTCTACTGGCCATGTTCCTGTTCATGCAGATCTGTTGACCTTGCTTCCTGGGCCCACTGCTGGCTCCCGTACAGCTCTGCTGTCCACCAGGATTCCCAAGTTCTTATCAGCAGAGCTGATCCTCAACCAGTCAGTCCACAGACAGTATCATTACAGGGGTTATTCCCACCCAGGTACAGGACTTTGCAGGTGTGCTTGCTGAATTTAATGATCTTCATTTCAGCCCATTCCTCCAGCCTGCTTAGGTCCCTCTGAACGATAACCCTGCCCTTAATTGTATCAACTGGTCCCACTAATTTGCTGTCATCTGCATACTTGGCAAGAGTGCACTCTGCCACCTTCTCCTGTGTCATTGATAAAGGCATTAAACAGGACAGGTCCCAAGCAGACTCCTGCAGTACTCCATTTGTCACTGGTATCCAGGTGGACAATGCTCAGTTAGCCACTGCCTTCTGAACTCAGTCATCCAAGAAAATTTTAACCACCTAACTGTTCACCCATCCAAACCATAATGTTCTAACTTGGGTAGAAGAACGCTGTTTCCTTGTGGAAACCTTGCTGAAATTCAGGTGAATGATGTATTCTGTGCACTCAATCATAGATTCAGTCACTGTATCAAGTAGGTCAAGCACAATTTTACCTTTGATAAATCCCAGTCATCACCACCTCCTCTGTGCACCCAGAAACGTGTTGCAAGAGCACTTGCTATGTGATTGCTCCAAAAGGTAAAGAGCACTTGGGATTTAACCCAGGAGGCTGAGTATTACCACCTGCAGGTAGCTGCGGAGCTCGTGGTTGAAGTCTCTTTCCCATTCACCTGTCATCATGCTGGTCTGCAGTGGTTACCATTACTCCATTTGTTTAACTGACAGAGATTGTTGCTGTCACTTCAAGGTTCCTGTTCTGCTGATTGAGTATGATAGGGACAATGACGATGCTACACAGCAAAGGTTGTTCCATTTGTTTATTTAATCAGGAAATAACATCAGAAATCCAATCCTGACAGAAGGCTAAAGTTACACAGTAAAGCACTAAGAAGGCATGCTCAAGCATGGTGTGGTTTTCTTGGAAAGGCTCTTATTTTCCGTGGAGCCTTGTTTTACAAGGCACAGCATGAACAATGAAATAAGGTAGTTTCAAGCAATGCACAAAAAGGAGGTTACTGCCTAGTGGAGCCCTGTCTCTTTTGCTAGAAAAGTTACAGTCTTCAGTGAATGAGTCAGGGAAGTGGTTTAAGAGATGATGTGTGGTGTGATTAAGCAGTTGATTCTGGTCTGCCGGTTTAGTGCTTCTGGGCCAGCCTCTTGCTGGACATGACTGGGTTGAATTGGCAGACAGAATTGAGGTCATGCTCTGTACCTCAATTTTTATGTCTCCCCGAATCCTGTCTACTCAAGCCAAAGCTTTTATCCTTGGCATCATTGCTGGTACAGCTTTCCACCCCTGTGTGTGCCTGATGTTATTCTGACCTTGCCTGCTTTTTTAGGGCTCCTTGGTGCTGTAACCTCTATGCTGTGACTGTAATTCTTGCTGCTCTCTGGGTAGGTGGGCATCTGTCTTCTCCCGTTCCTGAGGCCAGCATTCCGTGACCACAACTCTTCTGCTTCTGTCTAGCAAGCCTGACTTAACCCTAAATTGTGGCCATGTGAGAGCTGTGTCAGTATGACCCTCGCTGTGTTTCTGGTTCTGAGCACCAGTGCTCTCCATCCTGGGGGAGGGGTGGGTAAGCCAAACTTCTCTTTGCTGGCTGTTGCCTTATCAATTTCTCTTTACCTGGGATAGGGCACAAGGGACTTCTGGTTACAGTAATGAAAGTATGCACTGACTAACAGTCTAGAAAATGAATTTTTGTTTTGGTAAATGTCAAAGTTACTGTTCCTCCGGGTAAATCTTAAGCAAATAGATCTTGATGCTCGATATATTGAGTGTGCTCTGCTGCTGTCATCATAATGGAGAGAAAAAATACTGGCATTACAAGGAAGCAAAGAATGTTAAGCAACAGCAAAACCTTATGCTAATATTTTTGGACTTACCTCATAATTAAAAATAAACTGAAATCTGCATGCTTCAGTAGCTTTTTTTGGTCTGTTCAGTTTTGGACTGGAGTTGTGCAAAGACCTTGCTGGTAGATTCTGATTTACATGGATGTGAATCCAGCATGAGGGCTTTCTATGGTTAATAAAATGGAGCAAACCAGATAGTTGCGTCCTCAGAGGGTATCCCTCTTGTGTACTACCTCAGCTATTTGTTCATATGATTTGTACAGGTTTGCTCTGATGCTGCAGAAGCTATTTGCTATTCTCATTGTTTTATGAGCTTTGTGTTGGAAGAAATTTGGAGAGAGGCTTGTACCCTGCTTTGTGTTCCCGTTTCTATGATTGACTGGGTTAATTCCGCTTGTAGGTGTGTTGAGGCTGGCAGTAGTAGATTTTAAGGTGGGTATGGAGATCACTTGTCTCTGCCTGCCTGCAGACAAAGAAGCTGAATTTTTCTGGTGTTTGTGCTGTCTTGAAACAGCTACTCCCTGTGAGAAATACCTCGGTAATCATTATCAGGCAGTGAATATACAACATGCTAGCGAATTGTATCTGAATCTGTTGATTCAATGTGGTTAAAACAGTCCAGCCTCGCAGAGTTGCCTCACAAACAATTCCTATTTGAATTGCTGAAACAAACATTGAAATTGGTGTATTTTATAGAGAATTGTAAATTTTGTGGTGTAGGCTGCGTGCTTCCTTTTCCTCATGCATTCCATTTTATATACAGTTCTCTTTCATTTGAAATTTTAGTTTCCTATCTCAGAAGCTCTTGGAAACCTCTTTCTATCTCTGGTATTCACTTTTCAGTACCTTCCTCAGCATTGCTAGAGCAGAGTCCCTCACCTTCTAACTTCTGTTATAACTCACTTGTTTTTGTTACAGTTCGTGCTTCTGTTTCTCTGCTACTTCTAAAGCTACTATGGACAGTAGGAAAGGTATCCATGGAGGAAAATAATGTGATTTTTTTTTTCTGTGTTGATTTTTTGCAAGATATCCATGACCACATATTTGCTAAAGGGCAGCAGCAGCAAAATGGCAGGATTAGCAAAGGAACCTTTGGGTAGGTTTTTATTTGGAAAAAAGTGTCTGTGTATCCTTCCAGCTTGGCTGAAATGTCTCTTCTGCTTTCCTACACTTTAGAGCATGCTTTATCTGCATTTTATTATAATTGGGTGACTTGGTTGGTCAGGCTTTCTTCTAGTGAAATACAAATGTGGTGAAATAGCTCACAGAGAACATGTGGACTATGAAGGTTGTGAGGAGAGATTAGAAAACAAATTGTTTGCTCCCATTTTGTTAATTCAGTCATTTGAAGAGTTATGCTACTTTTAAATCAAGGAGATGGAGAGATGTTCCTGTGAGATAAAGCACACCACTCCAGGTGATGTGTCCACTCGTTTTGAGGTGGCAGAGGCTGCTCAGACGTGGCAGTGGTGGTGTTCAGGTTTGCTTGATATCCCCAACAGGAAGGTCGGGAAGATGAGTTAGCTGGGACTTGTGCATCTCCTGGATAACAGGATCCAGCTTCTTGTTGTGTACTGAATCCTTCTCACCTGAGACAAGCCTGTGCAACCCTCGATTGAAGGATTGTTGATTAATATTGTAGCATCTACCTTGAGTAAGCGATAATGACAATAGCTGAGGTATGAAGTTGCAGTTTGCGAACTACACGGTAGTAACTGCCCACCGTCACCTGCTTCCAGGATTGGGTAAGACACTTGATGTGGGTTAACTGCCAAAAGATAACTAAATCTACAAAAAGTTATGCTTAGTGTGTAACTTCCTCCCAGAGCATCAGGAGGACAAACACCTGCTTTTCAGAGCACAGAGTACACATCTCCTGCTAATGTTGGAACAATACTCGTGTGTTTTTCAGAGCATCTTCTTCGCAGTGAATCCCAAAGGGAGGGAATGTTTAGCATTTTGGGTCAGTTAATAACAGAAAAGCAGGAAGGAGACAGAATTAAGATCAACAAGCAAGAATGAAAATAGGTTTTGCAGGTGAAAGCTGAAAACAGGTCAATCCCAGATCATTTCCCTGAATCCAGACTGCAGTTGCTTTAAAGGATGTATTGCAGCACCTTCCCTGTGCAGACACATCAGCTCGGTGGATTATAGCACCAGACAACAATGCTTTGAAGTTTCTTCATTTTACTGACTAGGGAGTAAGGTGTAACACCACTAAGCTAGCAAATACTATGATTGTTGCACAGCTATGGTCAGATTTTAACAGTCGTGCTATTTTATTTCTGAAACAGCATATTTCCAGGTCAATACAAGCCAGCATGAGGGACTTATGAGCTGCTGCTCTTAGTTTATGGTACCGTTAGTAGATTTACTGAGGTGTCACATAATGGGAATCACTCAGGTTATTATACTGAATGCTGTGGTGTCAGTGATGTTGGTGTAAGCTTAGAAACTGCTCATATTAGCACTGGTGATAGCGCTGACTGTATGAGGCAGTTTCTTGGAGTAGAGTTGGGGAAAATACTTTATTTGCAGTTGTCACACTTCATATCTAGCAGTAGGGAGAAGGCACATAGCAATATTACAGATCAACAGTAAAGAATAAAAATGCATGGCATATCATGGATGTATATATATGTACATAAAGAGAGGACCTGAAATTCTTGACCTTATCTCTTGCCTTCTGTTAAAAGGCGATTCTGTTAATGTGAAGATGCTGTCCTGCAGTTTCCAACGACAGCTCAATACCTCTTTCCTATTGGGACTGGCTCATCCAATGAATGGCGGGAGAAATCAGAGCCCTGCAGCTCATATTATCCATCTTGGTATTTTATATCATGTCTGTCAATCATTAGAGTATTGAACAAGGCCATTTCACATCACCCAGATGAGTTCCGAGAAAATGACTTTGTGCTGCAGAATAATATCATGTTTTGCTTTTATAATGCTGTACATTGTACTGCAATATGATGAGATTCTTTTTTTTTTATAATATGGCACCATTATTTGCTTTTTCCACGGACAAAGGCCAAGCAGATGCCCTTTGTTGCCTGCGCAATAAACTCCTTGGTGGTGGCAAGAAGGAATAAGTTGCTTTTTCAAGGGTACTGCCTGAGCTTAAAAAGCCAGCAGCAAGTGCAAATAGGTGTGTTTCCTTTCATATTAAATACTCTTATTCTCCGTACACAACCACCTCAGACAGCAGTTTGTAGTTTAAAGTGAATGGAACCTTTCTGACTGAAAAATCCTTATGTGTCTGTGCTTAGAAAATCTTCATGCTCAGGCCTGTCCTTCCAAAATTAGGCCTGGAGTAAACTGCTTTCACGGTGGCGATCCCCCCAGCTTGGAGGAAAGGCTGAAAAGCCATTGCTAGAGCTGGAGCCATTGAAAGCAACTGTCAAATACCAACATGTGACAAGAAAAGAGAAAAAAGCTGCTTTTGCTTCAGTGACCTCCTGGTCTGGGATCCTCAGGGTTTGGCTCCCCTCTGCTTGCAGGCAGGCACGGCTAATAAATACATCATAGGTGGCAGTGACTGTTTGTGTGACACTCAGGGTGTTCCAAGGCAGTGAGGCCTGAACAGTCTTCTGCACTGACATCCGAAGGGATGCACTTGAAGGCTGTAATATCAGACTTCATAATATCCCTATCAGCCAAGGCAGGCATGGATTCCTCAGCAAATCTCACTCAGCAAACACAGATTTATAGTTAATTAGATATTTCATTTGGATTTTTGACCATCTGCTACCCATTATCTGCCGGATGTGTGCTTTGTATCTTTACTGATACCCAGTCATGACTTGTTGACATGCCTGTGTGCAGGACAGGCTGCGGTCTGCCTGGGCTCATTTTATGCCCTCCAGCAGCAGACACGGGAGTCGCTGCTCTTCCTGCTGTGCTTGTTCCACAGGGAAGCAGGTGGGTCCATGGGCTGCCTTGCATCCCTCTTTCAGAGCTCAGGCCTGGCAATGGTTTTTCAGGTCAGATTGCTGAGGGCAAAAGGGATGTAGCATTGCTGTTAGGTTGGTGTTCTTTTGGAGTTGCTGCTGTGCCATAGATTAAAAACAAAACTGCTCAAAGTCTAGGAGCTCCAGTAGCTTATTGACTCCGCTGTTTCAGATTGAATTCCTGTAACTATCTCTTGCCCCTGCTGGTTTTCTCTGCTTTACTTTCTTGTGTCTCAAGATCTGTTATCAAAAGAAGCAAAGAAAGTTATTTCATTCTCAGAAGGCATCTCTGTATCCATTAGAATGTTCAGTTAACTGTTTACTTATGACATTTAAGCAGTTTTGCGTTGGGCTGGCCTGATTTTCCAAATGATTTGCTGAGCATTCAAGCTCCCTTATCTTTACAGGAAGCTGGGGAAGGTGACATCTCAGGACTATCAGACCAGTAATCACCTTGTACTCAGAATGAAGGGGTGGTCACTGATGGTGACCTTCAAATGCTGAAACATTGACCCCTAGGGACATTTTAGACATGTTGGAATATCCTGCATGGTCTCTGGCTCCCATTCCATGAAGATTAGTACGTCATGTGGCAGATGTCTTGCTTACACTAGTTTACTGTAAGTCTGTGCTGAAATGCCTGAACTGCTCTCTTTGTTCATAAGATTTGTCTTCAGTGGCTGAAAGGGCAGCATGAGCAGACATTGGGAGTACTAGTGAGTGAAGGGTACTGCTGTCATATGCATATATTCGTCCATGCAAGGTCATGAGGCAGTATAGGAAGGGCTATGTACAGTAATGTCAGAGTACATGGAAAGCACTCATTATTTACCTTAAAACAGAGAGTGGGAGATAGATAATTCAGTGCAGAGCACTGATGACATGAAAAAGCACAAAGAGCATTCCAAAAGACACCTTGTTCTCCCCTCTTGTATTTATTAATTTCAGGGCCAATTAGAATGCCTTTGGCCTTCTTAGCCTGCAGGTCTGCAGTGTGTTGTGGAAGACCTTCAGGAGCAAGGAGATACTTAAAGCAGAATGGCAACAAATTTTTAGCTAATGAAGCGTTACTGCATGTTCCCTGACACAGTCAACTCACAGAAATTTCTGTTGTGTTACCGGGTATAGTTGTAGCAAAGAAACTCACTAGAGTCATCACTGGACTATACAAAGCAAGTAACTGCTAAACCCTGAGCTCATTAGAATGTAAGCAGAAAGTCTTGGGGACTTTGGGTAATAACCTCTGGTTTGGTTTGGTTTCTTCTGTCTAGTTTGCCCTACCTAGAGAGGCAGTGGATGACTCACATGCAAGCTTATTGCATTTCATGTTTTTCTCATATTCTTGATGTCCTCTGTGAGAATGGTAGGGGGAAAACCGTATGTTGCAGAAACCTGTTAATATCATCAGATGTCCTCTGTGGAGCAGGGAGCAACCTCTCTCCACATGAGAGGAGATAGGAATGTTATTTTGTTTGTAAGATGGTGGGAGGTGAAGGGTTGGAGAACAAAACGCCTCAGTGTGATAGCATGGATTTAATCCATGCTTAAGAATAAAAGTGAGTGTATTGTACAAGGAAAAAGAATCTTAGGGATAGCTGACTCAAACTGATGAACTTCCCTATACATTAAATGATGTATGAGAAACTAGAAGTGTTATTTGAAGAAATATATCTTTCCATTTACACTTCTTATAACAATTATCTGTCAGCAGATACCGCAAAGTCACTACCGCTTTTGTGAGGAGCCATTGATGTTTTAGGAAATTACTTCTCTGTTTTTTTTTCCTTTGCTGGAAAGATGCTTTTTATTAGCCAAGACCTAACAGTGATTGATTCTTGGAAGGAAGGAGTGACATTTGAATAGTTGGAGCTGCAGTGACCTACTTTTCGTAATAGCTTGATAAGAAGCTCCACAATGGGTTGTGCTTCTGAACAGCTGTATCTTTCAAAAACATTTGCTTTGTGGGAATTTTAATCTCATCTCTGCCCCTTTGTAGCTAACTAAATGTGTGAAAATATAAAGATTTCCCAATGAGTGAGTTTGCAAAACTGCGTTTGAAATGAGTTAAATGGTGCAGAAAGTGGGTCCTGACTGATATGTCAAAATATGAGAAATGCTGTAATGTCACAGCAAGTTAGATCTCATTAGGAACAGAGTGTAGAGGTAGTGGTGGTGCGTATCTGGGGCTTGACACACTATTTTTGATCAGATAGCTTGTTTACTTCCATCCCGTGCCTCTGTTTTACAAAAGTTCCTTTGCTGCCAGCACAGCTCCTCCTGCCCTGCCTTCCCTACTCCTCCCTGCATTTCCTTCCATCCTCACACCCTTCTCCACCCTCCCTGGTTTTCTCTTCCTTCCCCCTCTATATTAATTGTGATGCCATCCCTGCTTCTTCAAACCCAGAGTAAAGCCAACTCTTTATACCTTTACTGAGGACTTTAAATCATGCCTTAATTTTGAGATGAAAATTTTGTTCTAGCGTTTGCACCGATTAGACATGTAACACAGAGAAATAATATATTAAACGGTTTACAGGGGAATTAGAAGAGGAAAAGCTAAGTCTATAAAATCTTGACTTTCCCAACTTCATGATTTTCTTTTTGGTCAAAAAATGCTCAATAGAGCTTCCTGGAGTTAAATTTTTAGTAGTTTAATATTGAGGTTGTTTGTGTCAATAACTTACAGCTATGTAACAAATTTGCAAAAGGTTCAAGACAATGATCTTTTGGCTGCTTTTCAAATCAATAGGAATAAATGAGGCTTTTCAATAGTTATTTTTCCATTGAAATAAAACTACATTTCACTCTGGAATAATTTCATGGAAATAGGCTGCTACAATTAGAAGTAACTTAGATTAGTGATAATCCATTTCACAAAACCTTTCCCCAAACCAGAACAGATAAAAATCCCTCTCCCCAATAAAAATACTCCCACAAAAAAAAAGTCTTTCTGCTTGTGCTTGTTCATTTGAAGAGAGGAAAAAAAAAAATCAATTTGGAGTTAAAGCTTTTCTATTTGGAAAAAAAATCCACCCTCAACAGAATCAAGTTAACTAATGGAAAAGCTATTTTTCTGCCAAGAGACTGCATCATTAAACTGGGAATTAGACAAATGAGATCCTAATGTGTTTTAATAAAAACAATATATTTCTCCCCTTTGTCTAAAACCCTGTGGTCTTTTTTTTTTTTTTTTTTTTTTGTACTCTGGCTCCTGGCTATGTGGAGCTCAGTTATAATTGCCTACCTTAACTTCTTCTGACACTTAAACCTAGAGCAAAGTGCATTACAAGAATATAGATGTATTCTGAGTGCATGAAATATTTTGTAGTTATTCTAGAACTCTGTTCAGGAGAAATGAAGATAATTTTGAATGGTACTTCAGCCACTGAAAATATGAATCTGTTATGCATTTTATGCATATTATGCTTGTCTTGCTATTCTGCATTGTTCCATTAAAAACGTGCGTTTTGAAAAGTAATGGCAATATGTAGATACAGCATTTCTTTATGGAACAGTTCCATTCCTTGAGCATACTGAGCCATCTTTATTTCATTTGGTGAGTAAAACAGAGAGTTATGACATTTATTTCTTTTGCTTGCTGTTAATGTTGCAGAAAAAAAACGTTGAATGCTGAGCCAGGTTCTTGTCTCACCCCCGTGCCATTGCTTTGAGCCAATTCACTGAATTCAGTGTTCAGGATCCTTTGTGATGGTGCATTAACCCAGAACAGCTTGGTTGCCTTTGGGCCCTGAGCTGGACTGGGATGCCCACCAGCGGGAGACTGAAAAGCAGGGAAAACTGGTCAAAGGGTAACTCTTCCATCTTGTAAATAAATCATGTTTAATTTGTGAACTATGATAAGATGTGAATACCTCTTACGCAACTTTTACAGAAGTAACTTTCCTGCCTGCATGAGAGAGGTGCTAAGCCACTCTTCCTAGCTGTGTGAATGCATGCGCATCATCCCTTTCACCTGTTTGAAATTTGCTCCCATTTGTCTTCTGTTGTTTAAGCAAATAAGTTGTTTGATATCCCTGCTGGATTTTGGGCTTCCCTGTTAAATGTGTTGGGTCTTTTTTCTGATACACACAACTCATGTAAACTCCTTGGGATTTGCTTCCTTCTGTAACGTTGCTAGTGTTTTATGCAAGAGGAAATTAGAAAGCTTTCAAGTAGAAAACAAGTCCACATACTGGCAGAGTAACATGGATATTGAACACCGTACAAGAAATGCTAGCACATTTTTTAACTCCACTGCATGGAGTTGGTGTTCCAATGGGAAGAAGGACTCAAAAAGCTGTTGCTGAGTGTGAAGTGAGCAAACATTGAGTGGCAGAAGCTTTGCCACTGCTATTTCCCATTTCTTGTTCATGATTTTCACCTTCAGAGCGCTTTACAAATAGTAGTTGAAACACACCACAGCTTCTTGTCCTGTATCTTTCCCTCCCGTGTCTGCTACCAGCAGTTCTCCAGCAGAAACTGCAGCCACAAACTTGTGGCTGTCAGTGTGTTTCTCTGAGCTATGGTGAGGCAGATGGATGTGGCCTGCTGCTCCTTTCCTCAGCAGGCTTGCTCTTTTCTGGCAGCTTGCTCTGAAGGTGTCATTGTTCCAGCTAGGACGGAGCTGACTTTCCTACTAGCAATTGGCATGGGGCTATGTTTTTGGATTCAGGATGAGAGTTGTCTTGATAGGGCACTGGTGGCTTTGGTTGTTTCCAAGCAGTCAAAGCCTTTCCTGCTCTTCTCACCACCCCACCAGTGAGCAGGCTGGGGGTGCACAAAGAGTTGGGAGGAGACACAGCTGGAACAGCTGAACCCAACTGACCAACAGGATATTCCAGGGCATGTGGTGTTGTGCTCAGCACATAAAGCTGAGAGAAGAGGAAGGAAGGGCGAGATATTTAGAATTATGGGGTTTTGTCTTCCCAAGTAACCGTTACACCTGATGGAGTCCTGCTTTCCTGGGAGTGCTGAATACACCTGCCTGCCCATGGGAAGTACTAAATTAATTCCCTGTTTTGCTTTGCTTGCATGCACAGCTTTTGCTTTACTTATTAAACTGTCTTTATCTCAACTCGTGAGTTCTCTCACTTTTACTCTTCTGATTCCCCCATCCCACCAGGTGGGAGTGGTGGTGGTGAGGAGAAATGAGTGAGTATCTGTGTGGTGCTTAGCTGCTGGCTGGGGTTAAACCACAAGAGGAGGAAAACACTGAGGTCGTGCCTTCCAAAACCCTTGCTCTTTTCCAGCCAAGAGTGCTCTTCTAAAGAAGCTGTGCGTGGTGGAGTGCACTCCTCATTACAGATACGTCCAGAGTTTAGTATAGAAAGGTAAGCAAAGCCTGTCAGAGGGGAGCATATTGAGTGTATTGACTGATTGTGTTGGCAGGCTTGGTTGTGTGAGTCAGGTGGTGAAATATGGTGCTGTTTTTTCAAATATTAATCTAGGCTTCTGTTTTTTTCATTTTTCATTTTACTCTGTATGGTGATGAAAGAAGGTGATGGACTAAAGCTGAGAAGAACCGGAACCCCATTGGTTCATCTGTAGTCCTACTAGAAGTATTAATGGATTTGAGTTCATGTAGCACTGGTAGGCAAGGGCATATGTGGAGTCCACTGAAAAGAAGTATTTCCCTTTGTTCACTGGATGACTGTCCTGGTTTGAGGAGAGTCCAAACCACCACAGAGGCAAAACCCAAAGGTCAAATGTGCACTCCAACACCTGCCTGTCAGTGTAATCCCTGAACATAGCTTTCAGCTGTGTCTGGGGTGCCTGTGTGAGTGCAGGCATATGCAAAGGTGAACTTTAAACCTTTTTTACTCTTCTTTGCCGTGCTCATGGGGGTACTGAAGGTCAAAACCAACCTCAGACTTAAGGCTGGGTTGCCACGGGCTGCTCACCATTTTCTTACTCATCCAGACTACAAGTGCTGCAGATTTGATTATATCACTGCTAGAATAGGTGGGGCTTTGTGACCACTGTGTACCAACATCTCACTTCTTGGGTGTTGGTGGGGGGGGCAGGTGGACTAACCCAACATAATTTGTAGTTTCTGTGGCTTTCAATAATCTTTGCTACCTTATTCCCCAAAGCTGCCAGCTCATATAAAATATAACTGTACTTTGCACAGTAAATTACAGAACTGTCATCCCTTTACACAAAGTCAAAGGTGAAGCTCTTGATTTGCTTTGTCTGTCATGCTTCATCTGTCACAATGCGAACAAAAAATGTTTCATGGTCTTGATTCAAACCAAATATAACCATGGAAATTGCCTGCTAATTACCGTCAACATCAACTAATTTTCTCCTATAAAGTAGTTATATTTGTTTATTATGCACGTTCATTGCAGTCTGCTGGCCGGTGCTCATGATCAATACCCATAAAGGAAGACAATGTAGAAAATTCAGGGTCTGACTAGCAAATCCCAGTCAGAAGTACTATAGTTTAGTTCAGCCTGAGAAATATAACACGATAGTATTGTCAGTTTTGCTATCCTGTCCTAGGTTCTGAGACACAAAACTGTCTCAAGTCTCTGAAGGCCTTTAGTTTGTGAAATATTGTAAGTATATAAAATTGGTATGGTTCTTTGGATAGTGTTGTAATTCCTATTTCACTGGCTGTCTTCTGGTGCCGCTTCTGAACATGAAGCTCCTTGTTCACTCCAAGTCTTTACCCACGTACAGTTTTGCCAGCTCTGTGTTGCTACGCATCCATTGATTCTTGCTAGTGTAAAAAAATTATCATTTTTCGGATTTGGATGATTAAGTGAAATTTGCGGGTTTTGTTTAGAAAGTTCCTGATATTTTTTAGAGGTGGAGAGGATTTTGAAAATGTGATCTCTAAGGGCTCAAAGGCTGAAAGAATGAATGTCAGAGGTATTATTTTCAAATTTTATGCATTCTGATGTCTGGTGTGGCTTTTCATAGCTTGAAGAAGGTGTTACAGCCTTAAAGTGCCAGACCCAGTTCCCATTATGATGAAAAGACAATTCCTTAGCAGCCCTAGCAAAAACAACAGGTTGGCACTGACGTACCTGAATCTGTATTTTTGGTGCAAAATGGGTGTCTGTTGCTGTTGTGGAACCACACAATCCTGCACCAATGTGGAATACTTTCCCTCCCCGCTCTGCCACTTGCTTTGCACAAACTGTGCTGGTTTTGGGAAACCGTGTCTTCACACAGGTGAACCCTAGGACTGAGACAAGGTGCCTTCTGTTCTCCTTAAGACCTCATGTGTATAGATGTAGTATGATATATCCACTTAATTGTTATTTTGGTGAATCTTGATGATATTTGTCTCATTTTAGTAATCCAACAATTTGTCTCCCCAGTGCTCCCCAAACATTGTCTGCAAAAGTGACCCAGACCACATGAATTTCTGCCCTTTGGTCACAGAATTGATGAACAGCTTTTGTGGCAGCTGACTGTGGCTAGCAGAAGTGATTCGGGGCCCTGCCTGACCATCTGGGAGAAGGCTTGATTTGGAGAAGAGATCAAATGTAGACTTTGTTTTTTGTTTACCCACATGTGTAATGGGGTCAACAGAAGTTCCCCATAGTTCAATGTGTGGTTCATACTCCTTTCCATGAGGTGGGTCTTCAACCCATCTGGTTAAACCAGAGCCTGTTTTAAGAAGGTTTCATGTGCAAAGCAGTTCACAGCCTGAATTGGTTTAATCTATGATATTGAGAAAATCTTCACTGAAGTCTCTTGAGGCTTAAGAGTCTGAGCCCTTCTTGAAGGTAAGTCCCTACAGTTATTGAGAGCTGACTAAACTTGCCTCTTGAGGTGGTAAAAGAGGGACAGTTTGGAAGCTATTTAGGCACAGGGGTATAGCAAATAAGTTGGACAAAGTTGCATGACGAAGCATCTAAGCAGAATCCAGAACATGATGTCGTACCACAGCCTTTGAGCCCAGGCAAAGCCATCCCTCAGCACTGTGTGGCTGCTGAAATAGTAGATATGCCCTCTAATTCCTTTGAAATCCCAACTTTCAGCTTTATAAATCCCTTGGTGATCCTTGTAAGAAAATGCCTGTGCCAGAACAAATTATTATTACTGCTGACATGATAATGAAAGGTGAAATCAGGCATTGCTTAGAAAATTGAATTCCTGCTATAAAATGCCACTGTCAGGGCTGCACATTACAGAGTACCTGCATTTGCTCATTTGTAGTAGTACGTCATCTTCAGCCATACAGCTGACTTTCAGCTTCCTCTCCCCCACTCCCCCCAATAATTGGCAAATGATGGGATGTGATTATATGGCCATTTAAAGTACTTATTAGCATTTCATTTATAACATTATCATATAAAACTGACTTAATTGCCCTCTGGGTGTAAACATTTAAAATTTGTAAATGGCAGCTCCATTCACTTCTCTGCCACTGAGGAATACAGTATATTATTTCTCAGAAAAGAAAACACAAATTTTTCATGGATGACTACATCCACTGTATGTGAAGAAGAAAGAGCTTAAAAGATGCTATGGCTCCTTGGGAGTATAGACAAGGATAACAACATAATTTGCATTCAGATATTTGCATATATGGTACAGTAATTTGGCATGGCTCCTTTGGTTTTTATCTCAGAGGAGAGAGGGATTGTCATTGTTTTCTATTTAGTATAGTAAAAATCACAAAGCCTAGGGCTGAAAAAAGTTTCTGTAAGAGCATCCATTGCCTTGTCACTGTAGAATTGTTCCCAATAGAGTATTTATTGGTGCTTTGCCAAATCTACCAACTGATAACCTGGCATTCATGTCTGTTGGAGAGTATTCCAGAAGCTAAGCAATGGTCTGTCTGGGGATTATTATTATTTTTTGGTGATTAGTCCTAAAATTTCATTCCAGTTTTCCCTCTGTTCTTACGTGGTCTGTTGCCTGTGTGCTTATTCAGCCAAGCTGGATATATTTTTAGCCATATCTACATTTAAGTCTCCTTGTAAGGGACGTCTGAACCACTTCAGGGAGCTGTTGCTTTCATGGTGCTTTTTAAATTCCCACTGCTGCCCTCTTCCATAACGCTCTGCCCTGTGCCCTCAAATGTTATTGGCCATTTGCTTCTGAACTCTCTTTGGATAGCAGCTTGCTCAAACAACCAAGCAACGTGCCAGATGCTGCTGTGCCGGGGTTGTGGGTCTGATCCAGAAGGCACTGCAGCCAGAGGAAAGCCTCCATTGATTTTGGAGTGGGACCATAATGAAGAACCAGGGAATAAGATAATGGTTCATAACTTTAAACACTGAAATGTCAGCCTGTATCACAGTGCAAAGATGGAGAAGTTAAGGGACTTTCGCAGTCATAACCAAGAGACAGTGGCAATGAGCTAATAATCCTGAAAAAAAAAAAAAAGATTATAAATGATCAGAGTAATTTTTGCAGCCAGAGGAGGCTGAAGATATTTTGGCAGGGTGGCCAGAGCTCAGCTTGGCAGTGGTGGGCTGGGAGCAGTGCAGCAGGTGGCACTCCGTGTAGGGTCTAGAATGCAAAGAGATCTGGGGAGGGCTGTGGGGTAGGGTGAGAAGATAGGGGGTTTTCTTAGAGGGCTGCAGGGGTTTGGTCACAGACTGACAGTGAGACACCAGTTTGCGTTGTTGGAATGTAGTGGGAGCAAGGGGAGAAGAGGTCCATGGGGCTGGTGGGATCTCAGCAGTTTTGGGAGGGTTGTGAATGTGACTGGGGGGTCAATGTGGGTTCCCTCTGCTCCTGAAGCCAGCCTCCACTCTTGCCCTGAGTAAGGGGAAGAAAGGCAGACAGTCAGAGGCAGCAACTCACCTCAACTCAACTCAAGATGTTTTGCTCCTGCAGGTGTCAAGAGTCATCCATGTGAATCTCTCTCAGCAAAAGGCTGTGAAGATGAGAGACAGGAAGAGACAGCCTGCAGTAGAGGAGCCGTGCCTGTCATGCCTTCTCTCTCCCTGCCATGCTGCTGTCTCAAGCAGCTGTGTACTGTGCCAGCTTGTCTATCCATGCTCAGCATCCAGTGATGCTGGGTGAGAAGATAGGGGGTTCCCTTAGAGGGCTGCAGGGCGGCTTCTTCCCTAAGGCTGTGGGCTTCTATTCTGGTCTCACCTCTCCGTCTGGACATCACTCTGCTCTTGCCATGTAGTGGTGAGCCTTTTCTTCTCCTGTTTATACCCTGCTTCCAGCACCTCCCTATTTGTGTATGATCTTCATCCCCAGAAAGCCAGCCCTGGAGCTCTTTTGCCCTCAGCTGCTTCCCCATCTTCTGCGCATCCAAGCTACTGTCCCAGCAGTTGAACACTCACTTCTTATGCTATAGCCAGGATATGGGGAAGGTGAGAAGTGAGGTGACTTAAATCCACACAGGGAATTTTTGGGTTTCATGGCAGTCGTGTGAGTTGGCTAGTGGCAGAAGCTTTTCAGTCCTCTGCTTTCCCACAGTTCTCCTGGGCTGGATTGAGGAGGGGCAGCAGGAGTGCTCTGGCCTTATAGCCCTACTTCTAACATCTCTTTCAGCTGACAGGCTGGCTCTTTCTTATCCCACCACTCAGCACTGGGGCCTGGGAATAAGGCTGAAAAAGTCCCTTGGAGCCCACAGTGCATGGGAAGGGGTCTCTGCTTCAACAGGTGCTGCATGGATGCCCCCTCATCCTTCCCAAGAAGCCGTCTATGGTACCTGAAACAGAGACTTGCCCTCCTTTCCTGAGACAGACAACACACAAATGATATCAACGTTGTTTTTTCTCCTCTCCCACAGTATATTCAGTCTCGTCCAGGCTTCCTGCAGAAACCAGATAAGTTTTTGCTCTTTTATCAAACACGAGCAATGCATATTTCTATGACAGGCTGAGCTAGCTGACTGATACCCTTCACATCAGCAAGATCATTTATTTAGATTTCCTCTCCTTTCTGCTTTTGTCTGAAATAGTTTGATTCATTTTGGTGTCTCTCTTAGTGACCTTGCAGGCTAACTTTTTCAAGTGTCCATGAGGAGAGAGAGCATCTTTAGGAATAAACCAGAAATGTCATTATACCTGTACATGTACAGTCAGAATCTGAAGCACTTTTTTAAAAAAAATTGTTTTCTATAGATGAATGAAATAATTTTAAAAAGTTCTTTGAGATTAGGAAGGAAAATGCAAGGGAAGAAAAAAGATCAAAAGGGAGAAATGTGAAAAGAAAGAGGAAGGAGAAAAGAAAAAGGGACCCCCACTCCTTCAACAAATGATAAATACCAATTACAGTCGTCATGTTTTCATAGCTCATTCCTAAGGATGTACTGCCACCTGCCAGCCTTTAAGCAAAACGCATTGGAAGAAAAAGTGGATTTAATTCCTAATTGCACTGTTCTTTAACCGCCGGAATAGCCACGTGGCCTATATATATATATCCACCTTGTAAATCTGCAATCAAGGATTTACATATGTATTCATACCTTTGCATTGCACATTATGCAATGAGATGGAATACATTTGCAAGGTGAAGGACCCTGACCCCAGGTGGAAGTGGCTGTGGCTGGGAAGCAGAACTGGGCTGCAGTGGATACCTGGGGCTCCCCTGAGCCCTACCTTGCCCTGCAGAAGGGACCCTGATCTTGGCTGAGGGTTATGAACAATTTAGGGGGAAAGGCATGAGTAAAGAAGGTGTTGAGAGGAACTGATTTATGCTACTAGAAGAGATGAAAACAGCTGCATACTAAGAGATTGTTACATGGGAGCAGGAAGAGTGGGTTGCTGAAACTTGAAGGTGACAAATAAAGGAAGAAAAAGAAATATTGATTTAGGGTGGGTGCCCAGGAGTAATGGGATGAAATTTCAAAGGGAAACATGAGTGTTGTGTATTAGGAAATGCTTCCTCATACTGAGATCTATCAAGCTATGAATAATATCCCAGGGGAAGCTTCTTCACCCCAGGCATTTTTAAACTAGACTAGAATAAACGATATGAAATTATAATAGAGTGAAATCTTACAGTGGTAAGAGGATAAAATAGATAATCTAATAGGTTTCTATTTCTTAGATTTTTTACTCTGCCCTGTCTTTCATTATGCAGCATGTACAAGCTGTTCAAGTTCGCATATCAAGCAGTATACTACTATTATTATGTACACAAGCGTCTGCTGAGCATTATGTCTGTTGTACAACCCCTGACAAAGGGTGTGTGGAGTACAGCTTCATCTCAAATTTGTTGCAAGTGCCAATGTAAATGGCATTTTTGATGCCTCAGCCTCTTAGTCCTGTTTCAGATCCGGCTTTCCTTTAGCAGTGTGTAGGGACAATTACTGTGAAGAACCTCACGTAGGCTTTGTTCAGTCCATTTCTTAGAAAAAAATACTTCTGTCATTTGAGGCAGTACATCACCTTGAAACCTCACTGAGTCAAAAGCAATTTAATAAGCACAATACAGTTACCTCCTCCTAAAGTGTCATTGTCTTTCCTTGGTGGAGTTGTGTGGGATGCAAGAATTCAGAAATGCCTCTGGAAATTAATCAAGCCTTACATCTCCCTGTTAAACACTGAATGTTCTTCTCTGTGTTGGGATTGAGTTCAAAATAGCTGTCTTGTGTTCATGACTGAATGAATACCTATCACGCTTATTCTTAACAGAAACCTTGTGACAAATGGCAAACAAGTAAAGAAATTATTACTCTCTTGAAAGTTTGATTGTCTTTTTCCGTATGAAGGTGAAAACTAGTGAAAATGATGGAAGCACATAGGTGAAAAATTATACTGAGAGCAGAATCAAACCCTGATTTTCATCATCTGGTTAATTGAGTTCACTCCAAAACATTGGCTAAAAAGTTGTCTTTTTTTTTTTTGTTTTTGTTTTTTTTTGTTTGCTATGTACATGTCCTGAAATACAATTTAAAAGTAACCTCTCTAACTTTTGTCAAAAGTGATTGAAGTTCACATAGCAGGGATTCAATGCCTTCCATATAGACAACGTATCAGTTCAGTGTGGCCTTAAGAGCCTCATGCATTAGCTGCCATCATTACACTCTGGATTCAACTTTCCTCTTTTCTCGTGAAATTGACTGACTGTTTTTTTTTTTTCTCGCTTAGAATAATTTCAAAACAAGTTGTGCTTACAGCTGCTAAGAGAAGCCTTAGTTTAGGAAGGCAGTTACAATATATTTGAAACTTAGGCATATACTGAGCCCTGTTTACTTCAAAGGAATATTAAGAACACGTACAAGTTTCTAAAAAACACTGCTTGTCTGTCGTTGAACTTTAGGAACTGAGTTGGTGGATTTATTCTTAGGAAATGCGAAGTTTCTTCTGCAATGAATATAAAAAGAAGAACAGTTGCTGTTAGGCACATAGCGATGCCCACGGCTGCATCACTCTGAAGACCAAAGTTGGCCAACTGCACGTGATAGTGCCTGCACTAAGAAGTTGCTTTATCTCTGGTAAGACAAGTGAAATATTTAGTGCCTTAGCTTTCAGTCCTCTGGCTGAACCAGAGGATGAGTTAGGGTGGGCGTGTGACGATCTTTTCCACCAGCAGGTCTCCTGAGTTTGACTTTTCTAAAGCACAGCATGGAGACCTCAAGCACCTGGTTGAGTCACCATGACAGATAGGTTATCAGCTGTGAAAGGCAGAAGAGCACCAGTCTGGAGGCTTCAGTGTGTGGAAGCTCACACTTCAGACATAACCAGTGATGAATTCAGAGGGCAGTTTAAGGGTATGAGAATGAAAGTGTGGTCTTCTGAACACAAACCAGAGTGCAATGCCAGAGCTCAAAAAGATTTAAGCTGGGTCTGAGCAGCAATTCCTTGCAATCTGTTTTACAATCTGTTTAGAGAATGAAGCAGCTGGAAAACAAGGTGGTCCCTGCTGCAAACCCAGTTTCCATTAGTTTCTCTTCAAGACAGAGGGTCAGGATGAGGAGTGGTTTGGTGGGGGAGGGTGAAGTTAGTGCCTTGTGGAGAAGGGACAAAAGTGTTGCAAAGTGGGTGGGGAGAAGGAGTTGGGTGAAAAGTAAAGCAGCTGTAGGGGTTGGATGATATGCTAGAAGAAAGAACAAATCATATGGACTGATTTGTCTTCATTATTTTGCCTTCTGAGCAGAGTATGCTATGGGTAGGAACATCAGGATAATGAATGCTTGATAAACAGAGGGCATTTGGTAGGACTTTCTTCTGACTTGGTTGTGCCAGTGACAATTTATGCAGTAGACTGGTTTATTTGTAGTCTCTGCAGGACAGGAACAAAAATAAATGCCTACCTCATTAATCCCTTTTAAAGTACTGTGAATGGGCTAAACAAACTTGTACAGTTCTATTTCTTAATAAAAAAGGAAATCATTATGAAAAGTTTATCAGCTTTACGTTGGTTAATCATCTTCATTGTTTCACTCCTATTGCATAGTCTGCAAGAATAAATTAAACTAATTGAGCCTTTATGAAAGTCCTTTTTAACAATGTTTTTGTTTAGAATTTCCCCACCAGCTCTGTAAAGCTCTTTACATTTCCAGGTTCTCAGACTGATCTTCCAGCATCTATTGTGTTTGCCTAAATGTAGAGATGAAAAGGAAAACCTAGTTCTCTTAGATACGCCCTGTGGGACTAATTACACTCATTTGACTAGACTAGCAGTTAGATCTGAATTATAGTCATGAATAAGTTAGATCTTAATTAAAGTCATGTTTGGGTGCAAAAGGCAATGTTATACATGCAAAGAAGCTGCTTTGTAATATGCAGAAATTAGTGTTAATAATAATTTGTGTATGAGATTTGGATTTCAATTTATTCTTCATATTGCTCTCTCTGGTGGTTTACCCATATAATAGTACATCCCGCTGCTATTTCCGTGTTTAAGTACTCTCAAAGCAGTAAAAGGTAAAATATTGCTAAACCAAAAAAGAAAATGACCTCTTCAACTCACATCAATATTTAAGGAGCTTTGTAATTGTTAAGGCCTTATTGAGTGTTTGACAGTGTATCACTTCTATTTGGAATATGGTGAAAAATTAACAAGATTATAGTGTGATAGAATTACTTTCTTCTATCAGAGTTTCCCAGGAAGACAGCCTAATCTCGTGTTTTTTCCTGTTCTGGTCTGTGCTGATGTCTCCCGTAAGCTTACCAATAATCCATAGGTATATGTACATACACAAATAATAATACAACACACTTGCCATTCGGGTAACCATCAGCCCTTGTTTTGCTTTGAACAATGGTCTAAAGCTTCTTAGGGAGCTATCTACTCAGCGTGGGAGAGAAAGACAATTCTAAAGCATGGTAAGGCAAGTTGACTTACAGGACTCAAAGGTCAACATGGAAATACCACCTAGACGACAAGGTGTCAACATGGGGAAACCAAACAACTCCAGAACAACAGCAGCTGTGGCTGGTAAGTGACTTTTTGTGGTCTGTTTGTCTTGCTGCACAGTGATCTAGGTCTTGAAAAGCAAAGTGCCACTCCTGTTTAGCATGAGCTGGTAGACTGAGCCACAATGTGGAGGTCTGGCAGGCTTCCTTTTTATGGCAGGTTTTCTGCCAAATGCTGCATCTGAAAATGTTTTGTGACAAAGGATCTTCTATGTTTTCTGTCACCATTTTTGTCATTCCTCTTTATTTCTGAACAAAATATTCTGAGAAAGTCAAAGTACTTTATTTTGATATTCTCTAAGGAAGGTTTCTTGAAAGAAGATGCTATCTTTTCCTAATCCCGAGCAACTTCTTTTTTGATGCTTTGATCTATTAATTTCAAAAACAAAAAAAAATGAGGAGGAGTTCAAGGAACAGAAAACTTAAAATAAAAATGAGCCTTTTTGACATCATCCTGAATGAACTCTTTTTGCCTTAAGTTGAGATTATTTTTCGCTCCAACAACACTGCTCTGCATTATGTATGTTATACACGCTGAGAACAATCCAGGCAGGCAGGATATAGGTAGTCACAGAGGAGGGCAGAAATGCAACATAGATTTTTTTAGTCTGTTTCACTACCCAGGTCAATGATTGAATCAGACTTTCCACTGAATAGCACTTAAGATCCTGGACTTGGCCCTCACAAATACAGTGTCCAGAGGGTATGGCTCTCAGGAGACCATCTTGGAAGGTGGATCTAGTGCACAGAGTTGCACTTGGGTGGAAGTCAGGTCATGGTGTGTATTTAACTTGGCAGCCATCACATCGCTGCCAGCGCTGTGTTCCTGGACACCGCAACTATGTGGGCAGAAATTTCTCTGTACTGCTTATTATGCTTTTAATGGTCATTTGAAACCACTCAGTGGCCAAAATGCTCAGCGCAAGGGTGCATAAGACAGCCTGTTTTAGGAGGACTTCTTTGCACTACAGGTATGTAATGACATAAGAACAGGGCAAATCGAGACAGGTTTAAACTGCAGCAAAGGAAATTTAGTCTAAACATTGAGACAAGCTTTCTGACAGCTAATTGCTGAAGTTGTCTACCCATAGAACTTATTAAATTTTGTTTCCTAAAGATTTTAAGAACAAATGAATGAAGGTATGATTTTAGTTTAGTTGATCCATGCTTGGCTGGAAAATAGATTAGAGAAATGCCTGAGGTCTTGATGCTTGGTTAAATCATTCAAGGAAATTATGCACAAGACACAAAGGGTAGCTCTTTACACAGCTTTGGATTGAAGTTGTAAAATATTTTAAGGAAATGGTAAATAACACTATGGAAAACTATCACACAAATGCTTTCCTTCTGTTACCATGTTCACTCCTCATTATGTCACTGCTGAAAAGACATCAATGAGGTGTAAGCAAATTCAGCAGAAATTGTTCTAGGTACAGAGAGATTTTCAAATCCTGTTGAAAATTTTAGGATTCTATCAAACAGATTGTAATAAAAAAGGAAAGTATATAAACTAAGGAAATATCTAAAGCATATTTTTGACCTTTCTTTTTGACCTTTATTGTTATTTAAAAAATGAAGATACCTTGGTAACGTGATGGAGGAAATTGGGAAAACTTACATGAAAATATGGTGTGGGTGTTGTTTGTGGGGTTTTTTTTGTTTTGTTTTGTTTTGTTCCCCCCCCCGCCTCCCCCACCTTTTTTTAACTTGTGAAACTCACCGCTTCTGGACACTATTAGTGAGGCACTGAAATTGACTGTAGAGGATTCTGTTCAGGTGAGTGTCTGTAGTTGTACTAGCTGGAATACAGTAAAATATTAAAGATCTGAGCCCTTCTGCTTCAAGACAATAACTAATCTTATGTGCCTTGACTTTGGAAGAAACATCCTTGGTGGGAACATTACTGTGTGACTGTCTATGAGGATTTGAAAAACCTGTTTCTGGTACCTGTCAAAGACAAGATATTGGTCATAACAGACTTATTGCCTGATTCAGCCCAGTAATTAATTTCCTTTGTAGGAAATATTATCCAGTAAAACACAGAGAGGAAAAAAGTCCTGTCACTTTTCTTTTGTCTTAGGCATTACTGCTTTTCTTCTAGGTGAAAAGTAATAATTGCAACTAGAGAACTTGAATTACAAATACAGGCAATATTCCTGTAAGTGAATGACTTATTGTCAGTGAGCTACTTAAATGCATAAAACCTCCATAATTTAGAAATTAATTACTGTATATGGGTAGTCTGAGATGCAAAAGGAACCCTGAACATTTGCCTGGATGCATCACGCTGTGAGGGAAATGGAGCTGACCCTCTTCCTTGTCTTTGCATGTGATGATGTTTACATGAGTTACTTGATTATTTTTTTCCCCAGGTTTTCTTTTTGTGCTTATTTGTGGATTGTCACACAAAATTTACTCTTGTTTAGCTAGATATATCCGTGTCTGGTTCAAGGTGTTTTGTTCCTGCCGGCAAAGGCAGAAGCACTGTAATTCCTATTCATGTGAATAAACCCAAAATACAACTCAGGGGCTGGTATAATTAGAACACATTTATGCTTGTTTCCCAGCCTTGGTCTGCTGAACAGCAATTACTTGGAAAGATAGGTCCTGTGCCTGATTTTTTAATTTTTTAATTTTATTTTTCTTTTCCAATGTTCCTTTTATTCAGCTATGGGATTGCAGCAGAAAAGATGGAGGGAGCTGAGAGCTATGTGGTGCTTTGTGTATTTCTCAGTGAAATGAAAAAGAATACAATGTACCTGATACAATAATCTTCAAGTATACAAAGATAGCTGTAGAGAGTAAAGGCCTTGGGTGGAAAAAATCCTTTATGAAAGAAGACTAGAAATAATGGACATATATTTTGAGATTGGATATTAGAAAAACTCTTACTTAGTACAAAATAACACTTCTTGAGGAAGGTATGAGCTTCTCTCACAGAAAATCTTTAAAAGAAGTTAGACTAATTAATTGGGAAATGCTTATGAGTACTTGTTCCTGCTCAGTACAGAGCAATGGACAAGATGGCATTTCAAAGACTGCTCCAGTTGTTATTAGTTAACGTACACTTTTGTTGTGTTGTGTTTCAACCATAGATCCACTATACTCTTAAAATGCAGTTACATAGCTATGGGAGTGATGGAAACTCTGTAAGGATATGGCACTGAAATACAGTTTCTCCTGTGGAAATGCCAACCCCTACCAAAAGCTGTCAAACAGCAGAGCTTGTGGTGGAGCAGGAGGTGATTCTTAACTAATTATAACAGTGATGACTACAGGGTTCACACAAACAAGCGTACCACATGCCATCTGCTTCATTGATGAAGGTATAAATGCTTCATACTGGTACAGAGCTTGCATCTGAGGATCTCAAAGTATGTTACAATGTGGAAATCGAAAGTGACATTATCCTAATTGCACAGTTAGATGAGCAGGTTTACCACCTTCCTTAATTGCGTGCCGATATTGTAGTCTGGCACCTTCCTAAAGCAGTATTCTTTATTTAGGGCTTGTCCATGCATGGGGGTGGTTTTGCTTAACCCTTCCAGGGATACCTGGAGGTAAAATTGTTCTGTTGTGCCACAGACCATATATGCACATGCATGTACAAACTTATATTTATTTTACTGGCAGCAATTCTGTAGGTAGTGGATGTAATGGAGACACTTACGTAAATAGTTCTGCATAAAGTGCCACCATTACCACACTAGTGTTTTTTTCATTCATTTTGCATTGAAGCAAATGACTGGTGGTGCTGGGCCTTCTCCTTTACGGTATGATTTCTACCAGCGCAGATGCTCTATGCTTGGGAATAAACACATGTGCATCTCTTTCCCATCCCAAATATTTGTCTAAATCATTTCCTAGCCATTTCAGTGTATATTTAGGGCTCTGATACGGAGTGAAGTAACCCTTTTACTGGGCATTGAATAAACATGTAGCAGAGATGACATGACTGACTATGTGCCGGTGATGAACTCAGATCCACTCCAGTTCCTTTTTCAATATCTGTCTGAGCCAAAGTGCACATAAGATATCAGAAAGCTGCATGGAGGCCACATAAATCTGTATTTGGACCCTAATAACGTTCTCCAAAACTTCCTTTCAGCAAGTCATTTCTCTTCCTGCTCTCATTTTTTAAATCCACTCTGCAGGTGAGATAAGAGGATTCTTTTTGCCCTGAAATTATGGCAGTTACAAGTAATCTTTGCCGTCTCTGTACATATGGGGCTTTTTGTTATATTTTTGTCTTTAGTTTTTTCCCCAAGGAAACCAAGTATTTTGTGCTCATGGAAAAGGAGATTATCTGCACCAGAACACAAAGTAAAGCTAACCCCAGGCAAATCACAGCTCAACAGCAGCCATACAAACTTGCCCTTGGCTTTGGTGCCTAACATCTCAAATGGTAATGCTTCAGGGGCCATTAAGGGGACATCAAGTGTTCTTTTTAAAGTTTCCTTTTTTATTAAAACCAAAAAATATAGCTGAACATCTGAGAGTAAATAATTTCCCCCCACCCTTCTGCAGGTAAAAGAAGAATGTGGAGGGTGGCAAGTACTTGCTCTCAGAAGAAACAATTTTGAGATGGTTTGAGGCAGCAGCTGCACTTGTGATCAGACAGGTCACTGACATTAATACTGTTTCAATGTATATTTAAAGACTGTCTGACTCAGGACATGCACAGTCTTATTCTAGCTGACATCTTTTATGTGACTGGGGAGGCCTACACCTTTTCCACAGACAAAGATGCTGCCTCGTCTCTTTTTTGACTACAGATAAGATTTGGAAGATGCTCGGACAAATTATTTTGAGGTGGATTTTAACTTGGAATCATTTGAATTAGTTGAGTTAGGTTCACCAAGTACATGAATCTGTATAAAACAAAGAGAATATCTTAAGAGACAGATGAGCAATAATGGTGGCAGTGTGTACTCTTTCTTCTTTGTTTAGATAGTGCAAGCAGAGACACTTGGGGACACAGCAGAGAGATGGTCAAATCACATCTGCCTGGTTTAGATCAGATATTACAGGGTGGTCTGGGAGCCGTGTCCCTGTTGCAGCTGTTCTGTTTGTACGGATGCCAGAGAAATATGAGCGGTAATTAGGCTGTTCACTAGGACACCTTTGTTATAGCCCATGCTCTTCATTGAACTGAGTGGAGCTGCTGAGACATCTCCAGCAAGTGTCAATTACTAAGCTGTGTGGGCAGGACCATATAGCTATTTTCTCAGGCCATCTGTGTTGCTCAAGTCTTTGTCTTATTAAGCTGTTGTGACTTGCTAAAAATTTGGGAAAGAATAGAAGTTTTCCAATTCAAGAAGCTTACTTTTTGCCTTCGTCAGGACAATGGTATTTTGACTCTGGTGGTATTTTGGGTTTGCCTTGAGCTTGTAGGGTGGCAGGGGTGAGTAAAGGAGCCTGTTTACCTCTTGGGCTAAGCAGCAGTGTTGTTAACTCTCTAATGACCATTTTTCTCCAGATGCTTGGGGATCTATGTGCTTCTTTAGAAAAAATGAGAAATTCTTTTTGAAGTTTGCCTCCAAACTGTGTCAGTGTCAATGATTTTCCAGGGTCACTGTCCCCTGCTGGGGCAGGGACAATGTTGCTCTGCTAGAGGACTGCTAGAGATCTTGATCTTGAATGAGGAGTGTTGAAGCTGATATGTTGTTCCAAGAGGCCTGATTGCATGTTGATAAGTCTGAGAAAAGTAATGCAGACATTTTGGTTGCCTTCCAGGATTTATAGGGAGGAGGATTTTTGACTCGGCCTGGCAGTTGTCTGGCTAACTATGAAAATGAGAGGTGGCTAGCATAAGAGTTAGGAAGGGCAAAAGAGTTCTTGTCTGCTTTATGACAGAGCTAAGAGGGAGAACAGGTGGTCACAGAACCACTTATTTGGAGAAAAAAAAAGGAGACAAGGATGGGGGAACATGGAAAAGTCATGAAGGGGAGATGAGAGACATCTTCAAGGGTATGCTTAAAGGAAGAGAAGCAGTTTCTTACTTTTAGTGGTTTAACTCCAGGGAGAATTTTGTTTATCATGTATTTGTAGGATTCTTGATAGAGACAATGATGGAAAAGAGAAGGCCCTGCGTTTCTGGCCCTAGAAAGAAAGGAAGCAATCGTCACAGTCATTCACATCTGAAACAAAGTAGGAGTTGCTCTTCTGATGCCCAGTCAGGGGAAGCTGGCAGTCAGAAGCACAGGGAGACTGTCTTCCCCCGTTGCTCTGGAGCAGGTAATGAGATTGCATTGCAAAATAGTCATGAAAATGTTAACTTTAAAGTATGTGTTGTGTTGTGGGAATGAGCAAGTGGGAAATGATGATATGTGAGAAGCATCGATCAAACATCAGCATGTGCTGTCATTACCAAGGGCTCTGGCAGATCTCTTTACTGCTTAGGGAAGTTTCTTTGCTTCCATAAGAATCACATGAGAGGTCTTCCCATTAGGCAAAAAAAAAATACTGCAGGAACTTGTGAAGTGTTCATTAAGTACAGTAAGCACAGGAACTTTGTAAGTGACTGCATGTCACTTCGACGGATGGACTACAGTAGGTTATACTCAATAAATCCCCATGATTTCTATGTGCGTTGTCATTCAAAATGAACTATTACCGCTAGCTAAAGAGCTACTGAAAGTCTAAAAGATCTTCATATTGTGCACTGTCACGTCCTGGGTTACTCGGCCATGTAACTGATACCACACAAGTCAGTGCAGAGATGGGGAATTAGCAAGCTTATTGAACCCTCACAGGGATGATCCAGGTTGGATGCTCTGGAAGTGCTCTCCCTATACACGGGGTCCAGGTGCAGAGAGAGCTGGACAGCTGGGAGCGGTATCTGAGCTCTAGGGCTTCCTAAGGTCTCCTCAAACACTAGTTTCTGAACCAATGTACAGTTATTTTAACATGTGCAAAGGCAAGAGGAAGAAATAGAGAAAAATGACATTGGTTGAAAAAATGAAGGATTGAAAAGGTCGTGTGATCAAATTTATGAAGTTCATTTGGCTTTCACCATATTAAAAGTTAGGCACAATTGAAAAGGACTTCAAAGAACCGGGACATTCTTTAGCAGATGTGAAAACACGAGGATAACAAGGCAAATGTGCCGCCTGCATTAATTTGTAAGTGGAACTGAATTCTGTTAGCTTGGTGATGTCTGAGAACAAAGCTAACTTTATTCAGTGGTTGACCAAGATATTAGAAGTCCTGTATGATCTCATTTAAACTTTGTCATTGGATTCCATACTTCATTTGTGACTGTGGGCATGGCTGGGATACAAATGGGCTTACTTATTTTCTAATTGTTTTCATTGGACCATGGATGGAAAACAAGGAGGACAGACATGGGTGCAATATTCCAGGGCCAAAAAGAGACATTTGTTGATCATATCACTGTATAATATCACAGCATCTAAAAGCCTACAGTATTGAAAAATTTAGCCACCTAATTTCCTGGAATCAGTACTAATTAAAAAGCAAATTGGAGTGGGGAGCAGCTGAAGAATATCCAACTATTTCTCTGATTATTACTGCTTGTAGTGAAGGACAGATGAGTAAATGTTGTGTTTGAATTGCCAAACATTTATTGTACAGCTTCAAGGCTGCGGAGAAAATGAAATTAAACTTTTTCTTTTTTAAACAAAGATGCATTTATTATTCTTCCTGCTATTTAGTACACAATAGCCTTAATAGATACAATACAATGATAAGGCTGCTGGATCTGCTCCAAAATAAACCTACAATGATCAGGTGCTATTACATAGATATCTGAGCGTCACATTTTAGTTCACTAGATTGCCCTCCTTGCTCCATTTTCCAGTGTGTGTAGGCAGCTGTCCTGCAAAGTGCCCATGTTTAGATAGGCATCAGCACTTAGTGGGGCAGGAAGGCTCTTGACCAAAGGGAGGCTGGGTTCCTGTCTCCAACACTACATGTGGTAGAAGAGGTTTGCAGAGGACTGGAGTAGAGAATACCTGAGTTAGAAGCAACTTGCAGATATTATGGAAAGTGCCTACTCTGAAACATGTCCTTTTCTGGCATATCATCACCTGCTTTGGTCGATGCTAGAACTGTTTGGATAAGTATTACCCACGTCTTAATATCTGTGCTTGTGCTGGGGTGAACAGAGATGGGAAGTGAATGGAATAACTATTTAACCTGGTTCTTTCACTATGACTCTGCAGAACTGATTATATTGTCTTCCTTAATCTGCTTCACATTAATTTTAAGTTGTGATTGTGTAAAAGGAGTCAATTTTCAAAAAAAGCCAGTGACAGAGTAAGAACTTCTGCCAATCTTAACTTACACTGAAAGCCTACAGTTTCTCAGGTGGCAAAAGCATGCTATTAAGGGTAAAAAATGGCAGCCACCAAAGTATCCATCCTCTTAACAGAAATATTCTGCTAAGTTTTGTGACTCCTGTTTCAATAGAAATGGCCGGATTTAGAAGGCATGCCTTGGACATAGTCATACACTTTACACTGTCAATCTAACCCCCCTGTCCCTGATGGCTTGTCCCGGTTACTGACTTTGTGAAAAGTATTTTTCTTTTGGTAGGTCCTGGGCTTGGTTCTTCCTCTGGTATTGCTGCTTCTTGCTCCTTATTGCTGAAGAGCTGGATGACTGATCATTGTGTTTGGGCCGATTGCTGAAGAAGGGCCTTCCTTCTTGCTTTAACATGCATATGGAAGAAATTGGAGGAGGAATCTGACCCTGCACTTTTGGCAGAAAAAGAGGTTGAGGAATTAGATTTCTTTCTTGAAAAACTTTTCTATTCATAGCTCTCTTGAGAAAAAAGGACAAAAACCCAGAAAGGTGCTGGTTCTATAACCATGGAAAACTTGTCCCAGGAAAAACAAGTTTCTCATAGTGTCAAAAGTACTTTCTCACCTTCTTGCCTTACCAAGAGTTTGTGTAAGGTGTGCTGTGAACTGTAAGCAAAGTTAGCACTTTTGTGTCCCTAAACATGCCCTATAGGTACTTATTACGTGATTGGTATGCAGTACCTGTTGAAGATCAGAAAAAAAGGAGAGTACGTATCAGAAGCAGTAGTTCTTCAGCATGATGTGACAGTGTGGGGTCAGGTTTTGCCTCCTCTTACGGGCAAATCTCTTTTGAATTCAATATGGGTTGACAAGCATTGCTGGTGTTAGGAAATTACCTTGACTGGGTATGAGGCTGCAATAGCTCTTGTGGCGTAGCGATTTTGCCCTCTAGTAGCAGCACACAGCACAGGGGTCTGTCTGTGCTATGAGGGTTCCTGTACAGTGGACATACTGGTCTTGGAAAAGCTTTCTTGATAACTCAGAACTTGCTTCCCAAGTCACTATGGCTTCTGGAAGAACATAGCACAGACTCTGTGCTCAGAACAGTAAAATTGGGTGCTGTTTTACTTGATTCCCATTGTTTTCAATGCTGTAGAAATGAGATGTTTAAAAATAAATAAGCTGGCTGTTAATGCTGTTTTTTTCTTCAGTTTTAATGGTTTGTACTAATTAACTGGGTCCTGTCTAGTTTCACTTGAGTGGGAGTGACACGGACACAAAGATCACAGGACGGCATTTACATTTTTCTGTTTCATTAAGCAGGAAAAGATTCCATTTAGCAAGAGATACCTCCAAGGAAAACAATGCCAGAGGAAACAAAACTATTTCAGAACAGGGCTTCAATACACTAGTCTAATTAAGATGGTTATCTGTTGGTAAACAAACATAGCTGACTTCTGTAGAGTGGACAGGGGAAAATGTATCGATTGAGTCTGGAAGAAGAGCTACAGCTCAACAATGCACCAGATAAACACATATGCTTTCTCTGTCTCTTTCTTTCACATTGAGCAGATCCGATTGTGTTAAGGAAACTTCTTTTTCCTCACTTCTGGTTCTCTTTCTTTTTTTTTTTTTTCTTTTTTTTTAATTTTTTTCTATCAGGCTTTTCTGTGAAAGGCTTTGCAGTGATGGATTGGCAACATGGGTCAGCCAATTCAGCTCTTCAGTGAATCACTTTGTTTAATTCCTTATTCTTTGATTCTGTCAGCTTTGAAAACACACTGTTGGTGCTGCCTTGGTTGAAATTTGTCTGCAAATCCCTGCTGTATGGGTTAAAGCTTGTGCAGATGGTGGCAGTGCTGATCAAAATGACACTAAAGACTTGTTTTCTCTTTTTTACAGCCAAGCAAGAGCATTTTAAACAAAAAGTGGGCAGCTATTATGATTTTGGTGGCATTTATCACTGCTCTGAAAAAAGGTATAAAAGCCCTTTGGCTGCCTCTTCTACTTATCTAATTTGAAAAATAAGATGTAAAACCTCCCCAGAAACTGTTGATTATAACTCTCGCCTTGCTTCCAAATCTCTAAGAAATCACGACTTTATGAAGGGACAGATGTTTTGGTCTGAAGCTCTTTTTTGGCTAGAGGCTCTCAGGAGTCCAGGGACTGAGGAAGTTTCACTGAGACCCACCAGAGTCCACATAAGCAGTGAAGCAATATCCAGGCAATCCTGAGGAAAGGATGGATGAGGATGTTGCAGAGGTCATCCACTGGAACCAGGTTGGTGCTGTACAATAGGAAATTGTCCCTGATGGCTTCATTTCACTTGGGTAAGTACATTGCTTATTCTGTTGTAAATGAACAAAACATCACACCTACCTTTTCCCCATTTTTGGTATAAACTATAGATTTTTATACATCATTGTTGCGGAGGTATCCAAGTTAGCTCTAAACAAGGTAATGTAGACTACAAAGAAACAGGGCAGTAGAGTAAAAAGCAATTAACCTTTTTTCAGTGAGGTCTTTCTCTACCCATAATTTGTGTTACTGACTTGTAAGTTATTAAGTCATCTGGTAAGCTGTGGAAAATACCTCTGATCTGTGAAGGGCAGGGAGTTGTGTTATACTCAAGTCATGAAGAGGGTGATATCAACCACCCACACTTCCTACTATTCTGGTTTCCATAAGTTTCCCACAATTGATACCTCAAACCTGAAGCTGATTCAAGATGTCAGACAAAGTTGATTGGCATTTCTGTGTGAGAAGGAGTCTCAATGATTTGACCCAAACGCCAAGCCAAGGTGTGGAGAATGCCATGCTTTTTTACCTCACCACTCTCAGACCATAAATAATAGGTAGTCAAGGAGATAGTTGAAGTGACTAGTCCGCAGACAGAATCCATATGTTGAAATATGTTTGCATTAATTTTTTGCCAAAGAGCCTTGAATAATGAGCAAATTAGTAAAAATCAAAGTCCTTTGTGGATAATTTATGAACAGGAACAAAACGACGTAAGTTATGAACTGCAAATAGTTCTCCTAGCTGTACTTGTTGGCCTGTGGAATTCAATCAATGACTAATGTTTTACAGCTTTTCAGAAAAAGGTAATTTAAATGAATTTAGTTCATCTTGCAGAGTGGACACAGTCAGAGAGACCAGATGGTTAAGGAAAGGCCACGCAATAGCTAGACAAAGAAATATAGTCATTGTCTGTAAAGTGCTCTTAGATTATGCCCTTTTGTGTGTATGATATCTCTTTTCTGCAGAGGCTTTTGGACAACATCCAGGAAGCATACAGGAATGCCACAGGGACACACACTGTCCATAATTTGGACGAGAGTGGCAGGTGAGACTCTATGAGCAAGTGGTACAGACACAAACTTGACCATGTTTTGGCAGAGAAACGTGAAGCATCAAAAGTTTAAAGACATCTGTTTAAAAACCTGGCTGAGGATTGGCAGTAGGGAGGGAATACAGGACTGCCTACTAAAAAGGGCTAAAAAGATGCGATTTTGAGGACCCTTATTAAATACATACTTTTCCCTAAAGCAGCCATTCTGGTGGAGAACGACAACTCACAAAATTATGCCCCTTGGTACAGAGAGGAGGAGAGGAACTACTGTTCTGATTTTCTTCCAGAGCTGCCTCTCACAGCTTTTTCTCTTCCCTGCTGCTTCAGCTGAGCCTGCACATGCTTCTGGTCCATGTGCCAGGTGATCTGCCAGCCTCACGTTGACTCTCCCTCCGCTTGTCATGAGCTCTGACCTCTAGCATTTGCATTAAAGAAACTTGTCCTGGAGCTAGCACCATTAGGCTGCTTTAAGCACGAAGTAGCCAGAGAACATTGCAGAGCACAGGGTTGTTGGTAAGTGTGTTACAGACACAGAGAATATCCACTCAGAGTTTCTAAGGGCCAGCAGTTTTTAAAAGGCTTACAAACCAGTGCTTGTTAAGGACTCTTTCAGCATTTTCTCAGCACAGATGAAGTCGTCTCTAAAGTACTGCAATCTGCGACGTGAATGCAATGAGCAATTTGCTAATGCTACTTGAAAAACTTAGGTGAATCTTTTCCTTTGCTTTCCAGGCTTCGCCATGCTGAGCTTTTGTTGAAGTTTCTTCTCACTCCATGGCTTAACAGTCTCAGTTCTCCTTTCCAAATCAAGCTGCTCCATACGCGCTCCTTCTCCTGCTGGACTGTGCTGGGCATGGCACGGGTGTCAGGCAGGACCTTTCTACAGGTAGTACATTATTGCTTTCAGATCGGGCATGCAACGTGTCTTACAAACAATATCTTCAGGCACTTCAGTGTTTCGGTGCCCTTTTTCTTTTTTTTTCGTCAAATGGCAACCCTTCAGTGCTTCAGACCTTGAAAGCTCCTTCTTTGCTTTGAAGTACAGGGGGCTGAAAAGTCCATTTTTCTTTAGCTGACAAGCATGCAATCCAGGCCTCCTAGTCCCCCTCATGGGTGGAGCTGGGCCGTGGGTTCACTCTCTAGCAGTATATATGGCAGTGAAGCAGACCAGTCTGACACTGAGTGAAAGCACGGTCAGTTTAACCCGGTTGCCTGGCATCAGCAGGAGGCTAGAACTGTGTCCTGGTCACGGGTTTGTATCACCGTTTCAACTAGAGGAGGGATGGATTTGAAAGAACTGTTCCTGAGAAGAAAACCAGAGACTTTCTCAAGCTCAGTTTAAGCAAGGAAGTGTAACTCTCTGGCTGCTAATCCTCACTGGAAATTGTGAGAAAAGATAGTTTTAGAAGGAATGAGCATTCACTTTCATATTTGGAAAAAACATTGGAAATGTTTCTCCTTCATGTTCCCTCAGAGTTTTAGCTTTTACCCATTGCTAGAAGTTGAGCTTCCCACTCTAACCTTTTATTGCTAGTGAAGTACCACCACATTATGCTGATTTCTCTCATCACTCACAACAGCTATGAACATCTTAGTTAATCTGCTGTGACAGAGTAGCCTCTGCATGTGGAGGACTACAGCTCTGCTGTAAAGCAACAACCCCCGCTCGAATTGATAAATTTAGTACTCTCTGCTCCAAGAGAGCAGCTCTGTCCAGAAGGGTCACAAATTATCTATATTGTTTTGCAGACTTGTGTATGTGTCTCTTTGGAGAAACCACATTCCTCCTCAAGCCTCCAAAAGGGTAACACATACATAAAAGGAAGAGAAAATGTTAAAACCATACAAGGCCTCCTTTTAATATTTCACTATACTTACCATACACTTTCAAGTCTACTATGCTCCAGGCTATATTGCTCTGGCACTGTGATGAAAAGCAGTTTCTTTCATTCATCCTCAGCCGCTACTTTCAATAATACCTGAGTAATGCTAATTCACAGTAGAACAAATCATTATGAATCCAGGAGCAAGTCCTCCTGGATGGCTTCAGCGCCTACTTTTTTAAGAGAAGCCTCCTGAAGATATAGACCTCTAGCTTACCTCTTAATTCAGTGCTAGCTGCTCTGACAGTGCTTGTCAGAGTTCAGCTGCTTTGGGAACAGGTGCCGTGCATTTGAAAGCTGTTTGGACACATTGGCCACCTTCACTGTTCTTCTACTGACTCCTCATACCAGGAATAGACATGCATTTATTGTCCATCTTGTCTGAAAGAAAAACATACAGACTGTAGCACAGCATCGCCCATCTGTGTGCCCTTTTTCATCATTCTACACTGTCCTCTTTGGAAAGAGGGAAAACCAGTCAGCTGTGACAGACAATGGCATTTACACATGTTGACTTGCTAAAGTAAAAAAAATAATATATATATAGTAATTTGAGGAAGACCAAATGTGATATGTTTCAGGAAGAGAGGCATATGGCTGAATTGCAGTGTAAAAGACAGACTGAAAAAGAAATACAGGCATGCATGCAAGAGGGGAAAAAAAAATGAGGCATTTTCAAGTTGCAGCCTTTGAATTCGTATTCTTCACCTTTGAATGCCAGTGCCTGGAGCCGTATGAATTGCACTGGGTGCCTGAAAAAACAGTTTTGTCTGGTCTGGATCGCAGCAGGTGGAAACGTGCAGGAGCACTGTGTGTTTCATTTGCAGCTGTATGCCTGAAATGATCTCATATTTAATCAAATGCTTGTCTTTTAGTCACTAGGTGCACATGTGAAATCAGCCAAAAGGGATTTTACCATGGCATTGAACAGGGGCTAAAATCAGACTCGCAGAACCTCCTCTGATGTATCCTATAGTGGTGGTCTGGTTCGGAGAGGTCCTGCTGTGGGAGCTGGATGCCAATTTCTGGACTCCCCGGGTTTGGGGTGGAGGCAGAAGAGGGTCAGGATTTGGTTGGGCGCTCTCTGTCCTCCTTGCAGTGAGTGGAGAGAAGTGCCTGTGTAGCAGACCAAACCCAGAACAAAGGTGTGATACTACCAAAGCCTGGGAAAAGGCAGGAGAGACACAGGTTTAAAGATAAGGTATGGGACTAGCTCCTCTAGAGCTTGCTGGATTCTAGTCTCAACGTGAATGATGCTGGTGGATCAAATTAGGAACAAAGATGCCCCATCCCTGGAAGCATTCAAGGCCAGGCTGGATAGGGCTTTGAGCAACTTGCTCTAGTGGGAGGTGTTCCTGCCCATGGCAGGGGGGTTGGAACTCAGTGACTTCTAAGGTCCCTTCCAACCTAAACCATTCCATGATTCTATGAATTAAAAATTAATTATTTCCGTCCATGATTTTACAAAAGAAGCAAGAGGCAAGGACCTGGAGGGAAGAGCAAGGACAAGAACAGACGCCACAAGATCTTTCTATAGCCATCACAACTCTCTACTTCGAAGAGGAGTAAGGCAGATATGTCAAGGAAGAGCTCTTCAGCTGTGCTAACCAATAATATTTTTTTTTATTTCCCCTCCTTCTTTGTCCTTGAATGCCCTACGAAAATTTCAGAATCAGCCTGGTTAAAACAGTATATGAGAGAATAGCCTCTGATCCATTTTCAGCTACACAAAGATGTGTGAACATGTGTGCATGAGGGAGTGCGGGTGTTGTCTGGGGAAACAGGGAAAAAAAACCCAGCAAATATTTGCAAAGGCAGCGGTAGATGTAACTGTCTGGTTCAGTGCATGTCACGTGATAGTTATTGGTAGCTATTGGTCTTTGTTTCTGATCTCTCTCCAGTCAGAAGTGTTTGGGGCCGGCTATAGGTTTGCTTCTGTATTTTTAGGGCAACAAGCACCTGACCTCATAACAGAGCCTCTAGTCATAGCTCTAAAAATACTGATACTTCCATGTGAGTGAAGTTGAAGGCCTGCCTATGCCCTAGGAAATGAAAAGAGATAACAGTAGGCTCACAAGTGGTTTGCTGAGTGTGAATAAGGCACCTGAGTCTTCTCTCATTTGCCTATTTCATAAGTGCACGTGGTAGCTTTGTCGATGAATACTTAGATTATTCCCCTTATCTTTTCACCTAAGAGCTTGCCAGGCTGGCCTAGGAGATTAATGGCAGCACCAGTTAAACAGTCTGTCATTCCCGTTACTGTGGTACCCTTCTCTGTGCAAAGTTTGGTGCTAGGATCATCACTGCCATGAGCTGTGGTGAGGTCACTGCAGTCTCCTACCCAGGTCCTTTTCCTAATGTAACAGAGCAACTGTAGTTTGACATATTTCCTTCATTTAATGTCACCCTTTCCATGTTCTTAAAGCTTTCAACAGGTTTGGTTGTCCCTCAGCATGTATTTTAGATATCAAGAGCTCCTCTTGTTTCAAAAATTTGACAACCACCGACTTCAGTCCAGGATGGCAAGGTTTTAATTTCTCAACTTGCTTAATACTCTGTTTAAGCACTAAAAATTTTGGCATAATTGAGTCACGAGTACCTCATTCTTTAAGACTAAAATATAGTAAAATTGCTGATGGATTGAAGGAACACGGTGCTTGACCAGGTGTCTTGGGAGGAATGGTTACTTGAGATATGGACACTTAGGAGCATTCCTTATACATTAGAGGGGAAAAAAAAACAATAGGGAAATTTAAAATGGGACAATCTTAACATAAATTTTCATGGAAACAGGGAAGAAACAAACAAATCTGGATGGGAATGGCAGACTCTGAGAAGAACGGTAATCAAGAACAAAGGGTAAACACAGCAACCCCTTGAATTTCCCTGCAGTCAAAACAACGTTTTTCACCAATTTTATTTCAATAAATTCTTTTCTTGTAAGCAACTGAAGAAAAGAACAGCAGCTTTTTCTGGAAATTCTGCTGCAACAGACCAGAGGCATGACTGTGGACAAAGATAAATTTCTGCTGTTAAAGCTGTATGAACTTTGAAGAAGCTGGGATAAACATAAGCAAGAAACAGAAGGGTGTAGGAGACAGGACTGACCTGAAATGCACACTCAGAGTGTAGATGGAAATGCAGGGCTGTGCTTTCATAGCAAGTAGATGTCAACTCAGATGATGTGGTGCTACTGAATGCAGGAGATCGCAACAGAAAGGCTGAATAGATCACGTGCCTAGAATAAAGCATCTCCAAATTTTTAGTCAAGCCAAATAAGTCTGAGTTTTTAGGCATCTAATGGGTCTCATGTGACAGCTCTTGGACACATCCACTCTTATCGCTTCTTTCACTCATCCCTCCCAGCACAGTAGCTGGTTTTGCTTCTAAAATCTAGCGTATAAAAATGCCTATTTTGTTCTTCTTTTTCAGGCTTCTAAGAAAAGGCTGCATCATTATGAGAGAAGGAAGCTTCACTGTTGTTCTGTATTGCTGCAGACTGCCATGAGCAAAAGCCTTTTGTCTGGGTGCCTCAGGGGAACAGCCAGCTCCGTCTGAGCTGAGGGACTTTCCTCTGCATCAGTTTCACCTACCTTTCCTTCTTTTTCTAAGTGACAGCTATATTATTCTAAATCAAACACTGATGAGGAAGCACATATCACGCTTAAAAAAGAAAATCTGTAAATGATCTAAACGGTTGCTTCTTATAGTGTACCCAGTTACCATGCTTTATTGTAGATAGCTCAAAATAATTTTTCAGTCAGTAAACGAAAAGAGGTCTCAGTCTGATAAATGCATTACATGATTTCTGTGCTATAACAGACTGACATGTTACATACAAGGAAAAGATTGACAGCTTCATAGTGAAAGTAAATTGTCTCCAACTATTAGACTGAGTTAATGAAAGAGAAAAAGAAGGAAGGGGGGAGCTTCTATTAAGCAAGATATGATCATTAAGCTAATGAGAGGAGCATTATTTCACCATTAGCTTAAAGACTAGGAATTTATAGTAAACTAATGTTAGAATTGCACTGAGTTATATTTCCATTTCCTGGTGAAGTAGGAAAAAACCACCCTAAATTGTAGGAACTGGTATGTTTTGTGCATTCTTGTGTGTTTTGTATGGATGCCTGACAGTTTACAGGTGTAATACATACAAGGAGTTTGAATTTCCTTGCCTGTTCTGAATAGCGCAAATATGACTGAAGGTGGCATTCAGCTGACATAATGTTTGAACCTCACAGAGTGGAATTCTTCACCTAAGCTCACCACACTGTTCCTTTCATGCTGGAGGAAAAAATATAGGAGCTTTAGGACATGGTCTTGTCCTGCTTTGAGGTAAAATTAAAATAACTTTCTGTTCTATAATTTTACTTCTTAGCTAGGCCTCTTCTAACTCTCTGAAATTAACACCATATTGTGGAGCAAACTGTTTGCTTGTGGAATGATAAGACCAACACTTGTACTTGATGCCAAGGAATCGTGCGCAGAGAGACCCTTGCCTATCCTTATTGCTATAACAACCAAGGTCAAGTAATTTTATTTGCCCTGTTGAAGGGTCACAGACGGAAAAGCATAGAGGGATCACACCTGTAGGGAGGAGCGGACAGGACAGGTGACCCAAAACTGACCAACTGAGGTATTCCATCCCATCTGCCCCATGCTCAGTATAAAAGCTGAGGATTCAAAGGGTCAACCCTCTTTCTTCAATGGCTGAAGTCCAAGTAGGACCCTGTCTGTTCATCTGCCTTTGAGCCCAATCTGTGCGTTCCTGACTCCAGAGCTGGAATCCAGTTCCCATCTGTCACTGAGGCCAGTCCAGGACTTCCCTAGTGCCTGCCAGTGACATCATCCTGGGAGCTTTATATGGTTTTGTATACGTTGTATCTATTTCATTATCTCCTTTTAATGTTAAAATTAATATTTGATTAGTTTAGTTCATTCTAAACTCTTAAATCTCTTTATCTCTCCTCCTTTTTTCCTGAAGTGAGAAGTGGAAGGAGAGCATCTGTCAACATCATAGGCCAATTTTGCCTAAACTGCAACGGATCTGCTTGATTGAATTTACTCATGAATATTAAATTGAAATGGGTGGCCTCTGCAAATGCCCATTTTTCTCCATTGATACCAAGTGGTGTCCATGCTGACTGCTTCACATCTCAACATAAACATTTTTAGTTAGATGAATGCTATATTGGGGTTGTAGTTCAGTTCATATATCATTACACTTAAATGTCGGTGTCTCTGTGCAAGATAGGCCTTTAAGGTCCCATTATAGGTTATGAAGAATTTAGTCAATAAGTCCATAGGATTGTTCTGCCAACTGTATATTGTATGTCCCCACCAGCAGAATGAAGGCTGGGTACAGGTAGGCTTGCTCAGCATAAAAAAGGTCAGAGGAATTATCTAATTGAAAGCTTAATAGCAACAAAAAATGTGTTTAAGATGTGATACCTGCTTGGGTTATTGAAACTAAACCAAAAACTTTGAGGGATTGGGAGAGGAAGAAAGAAATTATGGTCTTTTTAGCTAAAAACGAAGGTTCAAATATCAAAAACATGATAACTAAGATGAGCACTGTTAGCCACTTACACTCTGGAAAAATATTAGCATTTTCTCTGCTGTTTTGTCCCAACTTCTGACAATTACTGTTAAGACTCTTAGAACCAGAGCCTGCATTAGAAATACTGTGTGAATGGTCACTTAAGGATTTATCCTTTGTGAACTTCGTTAAACTCTGTGAATCCATTTAACCATCCCAACATCCTACTGCTTTGAGTTCCACAATATAATAATGCAAATAAAAGCAATAATCCACAAAGTTAACAAATTCCTTTGTTTAGAACTGGTTACTTGTGTATCTTGGCAAAACTTAGGTACTGTAGAGAATGGTTGTTCCTTATATACCTTTTTGGACACCAATCAGTACCACTTTTTTTCTTGCCTTCTGTCGTATTATCTCCAACAAGGGTTCCTTTTCCATGTTGAAAATTAATCTCTGTGGGTTCCTGTCCAGCCAAACCCATTTCATGTCTTAGATCATCTCTGTCATCATCTGCAGAGTTTTTACTTCCTCCCAGTCTTTTGTTTGACGTTGGTCTGATTGTGGCTACATGCTGTGTGTGAGATGAGCATGTTATAGCTTAGGGCAATGGCAAAGTGCTTTTACCTCTCAAGTCCTTTTACAAAGAGTCCTGATATTTGGTTTTCCTCATGACACCCCCAGGCCACTCTGCTGGTGTTTTCTGAAAAGTATCCATGATGACTTTCCTTTTGCTAGTAGCCTAATGCAAACCCATTCATTATCTACATATAGTTAAGGTAGCACTTTTTCTCCTGTACATTATTTTGCTTTTAAGAACCCTGAGCTTCACCTGCCACTTTACTTTTGGATCGCTTGCAGTATTGTGAGATACTCTGCAACTTTTCACTGGCAGTTTTAATTTTTAATAACAAGAATTACCTGTTGTCACTGGCAAATATCAACATCATCGCACTTCCTATTTTCTGGATTGTTTCTGTACTGAGTGACTCATAACCCACCTTGCGGATGGTGTAGGATCTTGGTAGTGTGTAGCAGGAGGTAACCTCAGGGTTCCTCACCTGCTTTACTAAGAGATATAGCAAGTATGATGAAAGATTTGAATAAAAGCCCCATTAATGGAAATATCAGAACCTCAGCAATGCTTTCTGTGTAAGTGTCAGCCCCTAGATCTCTGGGTCATGTAAGCAACTACATATCTTGGAGACTATACTCCTGAGGCTCTTACTCAGTTATGCTTAAACTAGGCAAAGATCTGCAACACTTCAGGTTCTGCCAACCTAAATATCTCATAAAAATGCTGGATACAAGATCAAATGAAATAATAGATGTTATCTACCATCCTAATTAAATTAATTTAATAAATAATGATCAGGCATTGATAGTACAAGATTACTGACCGACTTAATGAGTGTCTGTCAATATTCAGATAAATCCTTGCCGCAGTGCTGCCCTGATACAGAAAAGGAGTTTGACGAGATCAGGTTGTCTTGGTCCTTTGTGTAGATTTGCCTTATGTGATAATTTCTCACCTGGATTTCATTGCTTTATTATAGTCCACAATAACTCTTACTTAAAAGGAGGCTAATTGCTTAATTCTTAAGAGCTGTGCAAAAGAATAGGGCATCCCCTTTCACTTACTTTCTTTAGCACTGCCCTTGAATAGTTAGAAATACAAATTAGGGTTAATCATAAAACATAGTGTGTGAAATCAGGAACATGTGAGGTTAAACTATTAGTTTATGCTGATGATATATTTTTATTTGCATTGGATTGACGAAAATATTTTCCTAAGATATTGGACATGGTAGTCAGCTTTGGGAAATATTCCTGGTATAAAATCAATTGGACTAAATCTGAGATGGTGGCAATCTCCCACAGTATAAGAGAGAGAAAACTAATCAATAGCCCCTTTCCTTGGCAATAGACTAGTTTTAAGTATTTGGATGTTCAGTTTCCTAGGAAAAGTAATGAAATTGTTAGAGCTAATCTTAATCCTTTAATTATGGAACTGACTAATGACTTAAACAGATGGTAGGCTTTCCCCCTCTCATTATGGGGGAAGGTTAATACAATTAGAATGAATATATTACCCAGCCTTCTTTCCATTCTGAGTACATTACCAGTTTCTGTTCCTTCTCTCTTACTT